>VWZD01001066.1:155934-207748 GCA_013396695.1 Sakesphorus luctuosus | reverse complement strand
AAAAAAAAAAAGAGAACAAAATCTCACAACTTTTACAAATACATAAGGTTACTATAAGGCATAAATAATATACAAATAAAAATATGATTTTACTGAAAAAATATTTTCTAGTTTTAATTGCATACCATGAATCTCCTTCAAATGCTTCTCTGGCTTTTTTGCCATCTCCAAGTGAGACAATAAAATAGGCAAGGGAGGAGTGAGGCAAGAGGGAGACTTTCTGCCTCCCCCCTTTAGAAGAGACTGCAGTTTTACTAAGGTTTTTGAGGCTGGTGATATAGAATGCAAAGCATATTATGAGGTCATTTGCAGGTCATCATAGAACACCCATTAAAATGCAAAGTAATGATCTGATTGAAATGATGCTGTTTTAATAGAGTTCTAACAAAAGCACAGTATAACAAAATGCACTGGACTCTGGCCAAGAGACATTACATTTGACTACAGGCTGCAAAAGACTCATTTGGTTATTTATTTACTTTCTGGCCTGAAAAGCTTTTACTGTCTTATGCTGTTGCTTCTATAAGACACCGAAGCACATTTAGGCAAACAAGGTGAATAAAACCACATGTTTCTGTTGCATAGTAATGCAAAATGTGTGTGTTTTATGTCCTTCTCTAAGGGTTATAAAGGGCAATGTCAAGGTTATTTATCATGAGCATAAATTAGGATGGACTTATAAATCGTGCTGTAATACAGAGGGTGTTTTCTCTGTGATAACAGCTTTGTTCCATGCTGATATCTGTGGTGATAAAATTATTTAGTTCCTTTGTCAGTTGTTTGAATTTGGGAGTCGTGGGCACTTTTTAAAAGAAATTTTGCCTGTATAACTTCTTCTCCTTCCCCATCATCCACCTCTCACTCTCTTTAGAGTTTGCCTGCAGAGAAAACAGTGGATAAAACATTTAATTCTTTGTTGTGGATGAAACACCTGGTGATGGCTCTCCTTCTGCATCCCTCAGTCCATGATCCCATTTGCTGTTGAATCACGTCAAAAGGATGGAGGGTGGGGTAGACAAAGAAAATTGTTCTTGCAGCAACTGTCAGGTACTTCTTATTCAGTTTTGCCTTGAGAATTGCTGATTTCTGCAGCTTCGTGGGTTGCATCATTTGGGATTCCTCCTTTAAACAACAGGCTGAGCTTTTTGCCTCTGGTGCCCGAGGAGAATGATTAGTCATCTAGAGGGAAATTAAAATGCTGCACTAATTTATGAAATGACTGTATGAGCAGTCACAGTTGGTTATAAAGGGTAATGTACAGAGAGGGCTCTCTTTGCACAAGAGCAGAGGGAGTTTTGGTGCCCCTCGCACAGAGCTGAGTGTTCACTCCCACTGAGGTTCTGTTCCCAGCTGAACCCTCCTCAGCAGCCACTCTTGACTGGGATCATTTGGAGACTTCTGCCAAAATCCAGACTTTCAGATGATATGTAAATGCTGGGTATCATCCACTGACAACAAAGGATCACTGGAAAGTCAGTATTTCTTCTGTTTCCCTGATTTTGCCTTCTATTACCCTTGGCAGAGCTTTCTCTTCTATACTTTTTTCTTTTATATAATGTGCTGTACAATCTGTGTCTCCATTAGTGACCTTTCCAAAATCATGAGAAGTTTGTGAGGTGTTTAAAAAAACCCATTTAATTTTATTTTCATATCTAAAAGCAATGTCCAGACCTTCTTTAACTCAGATCTCGAAACACCTTGAGACAGATCTCACCTAGAGAGTCGGCACAATTCTCTATGTCCTTCCAAGAGGGAGGGACAATTGAAGTGGCTCTCTCAAGGTCATGCAGCAAGTCAGCAGCAAAAATGTGAGAAAATTACTTGTCTTCTTGAAAGAATGGTGATCACTTTTACTCTTGGCCTTACTTTGGTGGGGTTTATAATGCAATTACTAAGAACCTTGCAGCATAGTTAATTCCCTTTTCATTAAAAGGCAGTGTGAATTTCTTAATAATAACTGTTGTTGGCTACACATGACATCTTAAAATGAAATATTCCAGTAAATCCTACATCCAGTATAACATCTTGAACCACTCAGTAATTATATCATCAGTACAAGAAGAGCAGAAAAAAAATCCGCCTTGTTCTTAAACCCTCTTCATTTGTGGCAATGTGAAACCAGGCTGCTGTCAAATAACATCTCCATTTCATAGCGTGCTTCAACAGGGCCATTTTTGACTGAGGAGCTGCAGTCCAGCACTAGTTCTTTATTATTCCTACAATAATGGGTCTCTGATAGGAGTGTATTTCGTGCTGGTGATTTACTGTCTCCATTACAGCGTGACCCAAAGGCTGTAACTCCTCTGCCAGGGCCTGCCTTTGGAAGTGCTCCAGGGCTGCAGCACAGCTTCCAGCACAGCTCAGATTCTCTAATCCTGGGTGGGTTTCACCTGGTTCAATCATCTTTAGCTTGTGCAGAAAGTATCAGAAGCATTTCAGAAAGAAATGGCCTTTGTTTGGGCACTTCTAATAGAGCTGCTGCTGCAACTAAAGCACACACTGAGCTGTTACAGTTTCCAAAAGTAATTTTTCTCCTGCTTGAGAGAAAGGCATTTCCTAAGTGTCAGACAGCAAATGAAAGCACCATGTGTTTGCTGTGCAACACCTTTGGTTGGTGTTAATTCCTTTGGTTTCTGGCACAGTTTCACAAGTAGCATCTCCTCTGTGTTTCAGTGGATAATCAGGGAGGTTCTCAGCCTAGCTATAAACTGTCTAAACAAAATTATTTCATGCAAGCTATAACTTCTTATAAAAGGAAACCAGGAAAGTTACAAAAAGCAACATGAAGTTAAAAAGTTGGAAGAGCCACAGAAGGACCATGTCACATGCTATGGCCCCACTGTGAGCAGTGCCTGAAGGCTCTGCAAAGCAATCACTTGTAGTAAGGTCTGGAGGCACCTGACTTTGGGATCTGATCATGGGTCTGGGGGAAAGGGGGTGGGCAAGTCTCTCTGATGTGCCAGAAAAGGGAGTGACAGGATGGCTGTCTCAACCCACTGGGGGCTGGAGGCCACCCACAGCTTCTCACCATGTTTCCTCCATCCTTGCAGGACCTTGGCCAGATTAAATGTATTAACTTGTTGGGAATGGGATGTGTGGGGAGGCATCTGGGTACCACCTGGCCCTTGCAGACCTGTGGACTTAAAAAAATGTGTTTGCTGCACAGGATTTCAATTTTTGCATGAAGAGCAGTGTCTTGTGAAGTTCAGGTGCCCATTTTATGGGTGCCCATTTTAAATGGAGCTGCATCCAGCTGGTCACCAGTGGTGTCCCCAGGGGTCAGTGTTGGGGCCAGTCCTGTTTAACACCTTTACTGATGATTTAGATGAGGGGATTGAGTCCATCATCAGCAAAGTTGGGAGGGAGTGTCGACCTGCTGGAAGGCAGGAGGGCTCTGCAGAGGGGTCTGGAGAGACTGGAGAGATGGGCTGATTGCAATGGGATGGAGTTCAACAAGGCCAAGTGCAGGTCCTGCCCTTTGGCCACCCCAAGCCCTGCAGCGCTCCAGGCTGGGCACAGAGTGGCTGGAGAGCAGCCAGGCAGAAAGGGACCTGGGGGGACTGAGGGACAGGAAGCTCAAGAGGAGCCAAGAGTGTGCCCAGGTGGCCAAGAAGGCCAATGGCATCCTGGCCTGGATCAAAACTAGCGTGGCCAGCAGGCCCAGGGCAGTGAGCCTTCCCCTGGACTCTGCCTTGGGGAGGCCACACCTTGAGTGTTGTGTTGAGTTCTGGGCCCCTGAGTTGAGGCAAGAGAT
Organism: Sakesphorus luctuosus; assembly: GCA_013396695.1. Taxonomy (NCBI): domain Eukaryota; kingdom Metazoa; phylum Chordata; class Aves; order Passeriformes; family Thamnophilidae; genus Sakesphorus; species Sakesphorus luctuosus. The sequence continues at coordinate 203,994 of VWZD01001066.1, read as the reverse complement.
TGAGGGGCTGGAGCGGGGCCAGAGAAGAGCAACGAGGCTGGAGAAGGGAGTGGAGCACAAGTGCTGTGGGGAGAGGCTGAGGGAGCTGGGGGTGTTTGTGCTGGAGAAGAGGAGGCTCAGAGGTGACCTCAGCACTGTCTGGAACTGCCTGAAGGGAAGTTGTGGCCAGGTGGGGGTTGGTCTCTTCTCCCAGGCACTCAGCAATAGGACAAGGGGGCACGGGGGGCTCAAGCTCTGCCAGAGCAAATTGAAGTTGGAGATCAGAAAAAACTTCTTTGCAGAGAGAGTGCTCAGGGATTGGAATGGGCTGCCCAGAGAGGGGGTGGATTCCCCATCCCTGGAGGTTTTTCAGCTGAGCTTGGCCGTGGCACTGAGTGCCATGATGTGGTAAAGGGACTGGAGTTGGCCCAAGGGTTGGACTTGATGATCTCGGAGGTCTTTTCCAACCCAATCCATTCTGTGATTCTATACTGGAGGCTGTTCATCAAAAGACCCAGGCAGTGCATCAGAATGTCATTTTCCCTTTGCATGGTGTTATCTCTCTTTTGGATGTATAGGAATTGCTCCTGACATGGATTTTTCTGCCCTGTGGCCTTGGTCTGTCAGGCATGGGTTGTCCCTATGACTGTGGCTCAAACTAATTCATTTACTCTCGAGTTTCTTGCACTTCTTAAGTATTGGCATGTGCTACAGCTGGATGTTGCATTGAAAGCCTCATCTAGACATCAAGTAAGTGAAGTAATCTCTGTAGCCTGTGAATTCCTGAAATCAATATCTTCCTTTCAGTGGAGTTTAAACTGCTTTCTATTATGTGGAGCCTGATGCCATAACAGAGATGCTTAAGATGCTGATGGAGCTGCTCTTTGAGCAGTGGGTAACATAACAAGGTATCTTTCAGTGTCCAGGGGACAAGGGAGCACGTGGTACTTTATTTCTGAGGGAAAATCTATTGCTAAGGTTGACCCAAAAGCAATTAGTGGTTCATTTAATTGAACTGGTGAATTCACCTGTGCAGTCTATTAAAATATTACACAGTTTAGGCTCAATTTGGTACCACTGGCAGAAGGGTTGTAGAGTTGTATAATGGATTCCCTTCTGTCTACCCACTGAGTGGGTGCTTGATCTCAAGTGAAACAGCAGAGCAGCCCAGTAGTTCTGCCAGAAATACCATCCTGTAGCAAAGCTGAACTTCTCCCACTGCTGATGTGGCTACTCTCTTCCCAAAATCCTTGAGCTGTTGTATTTCTGAGCATAAATGGGCACATATAAACAGGTCACTGTCCTGATTCCAAACAGCTGGATGCTTCACCATTTTCAAAGCAAAACTCAATTGGTAAAATTGTGTAAAAGTAGTCTTTTTTGTAAATTGAGCTGAAAGGGCTTTGCTTGTGCTTCTGAGAATTTACTTGGTTTAAAAGGTGTCTTCTGTCATGACCAAAATCACACCAGTGTATAGAGCTTTTCTTCCCTGCCCTGCTGTGTGCTGCTCTGAGCAGAGCTCTCCCACTATCAGGAAAGAAAGAAAGATCTACATTTCTGTAGCTATTGGGGTTTTTTCCTCACATTTGAGTAAATCACAGACTCACAGACTATTCTGAGTTGGAAGGGACCCACAAGGACCATCGAGTCCAACTCTTCAGTCAATGGCCCACACAGGGGATTGAACCCATGGCCTTGGCATTGTTACAGCCAAGTTTGAACCAGCTGAGCTCATCTCAGGAATGATCACTTCCAGCTCACTGGGTACTCATTAAAGGTGCCTTGTGTCATCAAGATGTTTGAAAACAATGTTCTTTACATCTTTTCACTTAGGTGATAAAGAGTTTCTGCAGTAGTAGCTCATAATTTTTGCCAGGGAAACAGTATTATTTTCATCACTGTGTGGCATGTTTGTGCCACACCCATGGGAAATAAGCCCCGAAATCAAAATGAGTGACTGAGGGTTAAATTCCGGGATTTTTTTACTGTCAAAGAAATGATCAAACATAAATAACAAGTAATTAATGTTAAGTGTATCTTCACAGAATGATAACACACAAGATATGGGGCAACATCTGAGAGGTTTTTGGTACAGCTATACACATGTGTAGTTATATACATGAATAGTTATATACATGAATAGTTATATACATGTATGGTTACATAGATTTGAGAGTTGTGTACATTTTTTAAATGTTTAAGTAATCTGGGTAGGCAGTTGCGTAGTTACTGTGTGTATGTTCAATGTTAAGGTTTTGTATCCTGCAAGGCACCTGTGCCAGGTGATGACAATACTCTATACTGTAGTATTTTTATTACTGTGCACTAGTTTATATGCTGAAAATCACAACAATGCAAAGTAGTTGCATTGTACATTTCCCTTTCTTTTAAATAATATGACTGCAATAATCTTTTCTTTTTCTCCCCTCCGTGTTACAGGGAGAAAATTGAATTTTAGCCATGAGAACAAAGGCATATTTCATTATCCAGTCATTACACTCCCCAAGAATGGCTTTATAGCAGGCTCAAACATACAAGGAGACAAAGTCTAATGGCCCAGCATCAGGGAGTTTCAGTGTGCAGAGTCCCCTGGGATGTGCCCAGGAAGGACCATGTTCACAGCCACAGCACATTGTTTTAGCACTGCTGTGATGGGAGCTGGTGCTAAATGTGCATGAAGGGACTTGTACAGCCATCACTTGTGGAATGTTTTGGCTAAAAATGCAGGTCTTCAGCAAAGGGCCTTGTATGGGGTGGGGGCATTATTATTTTTTTTGTTCTTTCAGGATCTCTGTCACTTTTTTATGGAGTTAGAGGAGTGTGGCACTGAAGCTGCTAAAGTAACACAATAACATTCAGGTTCTTTGTTCCTGTCAGTCAGAACTGGGAGTGGGAGGCTATTCCCTTCTGCATGAAGTTCCACAGAATATATAAAAATGTAAATGAAATCACTGAACTGTTAATGACAGTGATAAGAGTGTGTAAAGAGAAACATGGTCCTGCTGTATTTGTTTCTGACATTATAAGGATTATTCAGAATTGCTGCTGTTCACTGAACAGGCCATGAATATTTTATTGGAGCAAAGAGAGAATGAATACTGTGGTCAAACAGGAACCTTGTCTGAGTGATGTAGGTCTACAGGTAGCATTAAAATGCATGAACTCTGGCTTTTGTGCAGCTTTTCTACCAACCATGGAAAGTGTACACGTGTCAGATTTGTGAAGGAGGTGTTGCTAGTGATTTGGTCAGACCAGTTTTTTTAAAGGAGAGCTGGATGAAAGGCATATGTGTGTAATGTAATTATTTCAAGCATTTAAGCTGGTCTCTGTCTGAGTCCTGAGGACATTCCCACTTTGGCACAGGTGGCAGTCACTGCTCACTGCCAGCTGGTGAAGCGTGGCAGTAACATTGATACAGGCTGGATAAGCACTGGCAGAGAAAGGATATTTTCAAATGAGAAAGAGACAACTAGATCTGCTTCTACAGCAGATCATATAAGGATCTAATGCAAGTAATGTTCAGGTTATTTCTCTTAGTCTTGTGTCCTTATGCTGGCTGGAGGAGGGCACTTAGATGTTGTATGTTTATCATTCTAATATGATTGCAAAGACAGAAAAGTTATAGCTTAGTTCCATGTGAAGACCAAGAAGTTGTTTTCATTGTGATCAAAATTTGGTCATTTCCACCATTTTTCTCCCACTTCATGTTTAACATGTAAACCCCTAAAATAACACATGTTTTAAATGCCCTGCCTGGTTTGTAGGTTTGAAACTCCTTGTACATATCCCTGATCCAATTCCACAGTACTCTTAGGAATATAGCCCTGACATATATATCATGATAGTTTTTAGGGAGCCCCCAGTAAACAGCTCAAAACTCTTGGTTTGGTTAGAACTGAAAACAGACACTTCCAAAAGATCAGTAATGCATTTTCTAATAATTCTGATTTATTTTTTTTTTTTGTAGAAACAAAATTTGGTTCCCAGATCATCCCCAAACCCTAAAAATAAAGCACTTTCCCACTTTCTCCTCACACCTATCAGAAGAAGCTTCTCTTCACTTCCTCTGTTTTCCTTTCTTTCTTTTTTATGGCACAGTCTTGTAATTTACAGGTATACTTTTTTTTTCCCAGAGAGGCCATTTTTTTTAAACTCCCATCAGTGTTCCTATATGAAGAGGTTGACCCTGAATAACCTGGGCTGTTCCCTTTTCTCTGTCCCAGGGATACCATCTGGCTGTGCTCAGCTCAGTATGACTTTTTGCACCGACTTCAAGGACTGGGCATTAACCTGCCAGTGCTGGGGAAGGTGGTTGGAAGTCTCTTGGTCCTTGATACAGCACAAACTTCATGTTTCCACGTGTCTTCTTCATTCACACTGTGATACCATAGAAAAAAAAAGTAACCAATTCCCTACTTCTGTGTAAATAGGGAGCCAGCACAGAGAGGCTTTGAAATGTTAATACCCCTCTGACACAGACAGAGTGACAGTTCTGCTTTGGTTGTGACTCAGGCTGTTGCAACAAGTCCTGGCAGAATTAAACCAGCTGGGAGCAGCCTGCAGGTTTCTGGGGAGTTAAGGGCATGTGTCACATTTTGCATGATTTTGGAGGTTATCTTAACTGGTGTTTTAGAAGGGAGAAAAATACCTTGAGGGTGACTTTGAGAGGAGAGGAGGCTGAGAGGTGACCTCAGCACTGTCTGGAACTGCCTGAAGGGAAGTTGTGGCCAGCTGGGGGTTGGTCTCTTCTCCCAGGCACTCAGCAATAGGACAAGGGGGCACGGGGGGCTCAAGCTCTGCCAGGGGAAATTAAAGTTGGAGAGCAGAAAAAACTTCTTTGCAGAGAGAGTGCTGAGGGATTGGAATGGGCTGCCCAGAGAGGGGGTGGATTCCCCATCCCTGGAGGTTTTTCAGCTGAGCTTGGCCGTGGCACTGAGTGCCATGATCTGGTGACAGGACTGGAGTTGGCCCAAGGGTTGGACTTGATGATCTCAGAGGTCTTTTCCATCCCAATCCATTCTATGATTCTGTGATTCAAGAGAGTGGCAGTGGAGTCCTGAGCTCAGCTCATGGGTCCCAGCTGCCAGTTTGTCTGTCAGCCCATAGCAGCAAAGAGACTGACAGCAGGGACTCACCAGGGGCTCCCAAGGGGCTCAGCTGGCATAGCCCAGGGTCAGAGGCACGGGGGCACACACACTGCTCCTCCCTGGCCTGCAGCAGGGGTGGGTGGGCTCCTGCCACTTCTCACCACTGCAAGGGAAGGAAGGATACTGGAGATGGATGGGTTTCCAGCCCAGACCACGTGGTCTGCTGGTGAAGGGATGCTTGGCACCCAGGAGAAGGAAAACTTGGTCTCCTGGTGAAGGGACATTTGATCTTCTGGCAAGGAGACAGGAGGGGTGAGGGGTGACCAGCAGTGGTCCAGGCCCACTGAATAAAGCCAGAGGGCAACAGGTCAGACTAAAGCAAGAGGCATCTCTCACAGCAGCAGCTTCAGCTGGGAGGAGAGACTCTGGCCAGGACCATCCTGCTGCCTTCCCTTCCACCACTCTTCTCAGGAAGATGTTTTCCCTGGCCCTTTGTTCTTTATGACTCCTTCACTGACTCCTACAGCCAACCTTTCATTTTAATGATAGCATAGCAGTGAAACCGAGTCACGGCAAGGCCTGAAGGTCTCCAGCTTTAATCTCTAATGAAATGTAAAGAGACCTGTCAAGGTCTGACATGATCTCAGTATCCCTGAGAGGCAGACTTGGGAACCGTGCTCTGGGAGTCAAAGTGTTCAGACCAACTGTGCTTTCCAAAGCAACCAACTGTTTTGATTCATTTTGTTTCCCTCTTCAATTTCCTATAGAAATTGGGAAGATTGACCAAGATATATATCAATACAACACCCCAGGATTCACTGGCTGCCTATCAAGGGTGCAGTTCAACCAGATTGCTCCACTCAAAGCAGCTCTGAGACCTACCAACGCCTCCTCTCACGTCCACATCCAGGGAGAACTGGTGGAATCCAACTGCGGAGCATCTCCACTCACCATCCCCCCGATGTCGGCTGCTACGGACCCCTGGCACTTGGATTCAGGTGAGCTGGGCTTCACATCACATTAGCTCAGGGGAGCAGCTCAGAAATCCATCTGCTGCCTTCTGTGGAGAAAAACAAAAGAGAGAGCAAGCAATGGAGAGGTGACTGTAGGGCTGTAGTCACAGCAGGAAATGCAAAGCTGCAATGACAAAAATTTGCCATCACTTCTAAATGCAGTTACAGTGTTTTATTTGCAGGTTTTTTCTTTAATATTCTGCTTTATTTTTCTTTTCTTAGACTATTTGAATGCTGAGGTTTGACCTAGCTGCTGTGATAGCACTTTCTCTGTAGTATTGGGTGTGTAGTCTGCAAAAGGTTGCAAGTATATATAACTAAGGTACAGTAGCATTTCTGATACTGTCTTCCTAATAAATGAGTATATTGGAGTCAGCTTCATACCAAAAAAATATATCTAATTTCAGGCATAAATACATTTATGTAAAGTACTGATTTGTTTCCTGAAATGTGTGCTTTCCTTAGTCCATGTTTAATGGGAAATCCCATTAGCCAGAGGGGCATTCATCTTGTGCTGAAAATGCTGGAAAGCCAAAACAATTGGCTGATCCCAGCACTCTCATCCTGCTTTGTGACTGAGAGCCCTTGAACATAGACTTTGTGCCTAACTTCAGATTTTTGTTTTGTTGTTTTTTCTCTTTTGCTTCTTGAGTGTTAGGTTCCCTTTAGGTTGGGTGTACGTTGATCACTCTCTTGTATTTTATCCTCGTTCTGATTTCACTTGTAAATTAGAACCTGTCCTGGCAAAGTTGATGAGTTTGCAGTGGTATAAAATTAAAATGCTGGAGAGAAGGCTTGGTCCATAATGATACTGACACTGATTAGTCTTTGCCTGTTGTGTTTGGGAATGCATCCCTGCGCCAGTTTTTGTCTGACAGTGGGCAGGTAGATGTGTCTTTCCCCAAAGTATGTATCAAGGTCATACCTTGGGATTTGGTTTATTTGTGTTTTTTGGAGAGTTTAGTTGTGGTTTTTTTTCTTGCAATGTTGAGGAACTGCTTCCAGCATTTTCTTTCAGCTCTTTTGCAGAGAAACAGGGCAGGTGCTGGTAAGGAAAGACAGGCATTCCAAGGCTGAGGATCCCAAACTTGAACACAAGCCATACCGTGCTCTAAAACCTGTCATTCCCTCCTTGCTGCCATGCCATGTCATGCCATTGTAAGATTTCAGGATGTCTCCTCCCCATTTATAGCATGCAATTTTCTACCCACATTTTTTCATCACAAATTAGTAGTCCCTTTCTTCTCTGAAATCATTAGATCAGTTTGTACCTGCAGATTATGTTCTGTGCTCCTCTTTCTATAAAACCCTGTTTCTGAAGGATTCCTCACTGGCTCATATCTTTAAAAAATGTGCCATAAACTGCTTGAGGATCCACTGCTGCTGTGAATCTTGTGCATCTAATGGGATGTGGTTGTTAATTTTTGTTGGTTACTTTTCCTTACACTTCAATTGACTGCAAGTCAGTAAAAGACAATGGTTGGATTTACTGAAGATATTTGCACTGTTCCTAATAGCTCCTGCAATTCAAAGTTCCCCTTTGTCCTTGCCACATGCCATTATGCTTGACCTTGTGTTGGTTCAGCGTTGTCTTGTAAACTTGGCTGACCTGACAGATTACAACTTACACTTTTTCTCCTGGATTTATTGCAGTGCTTGGCCACAGAGACAACATGAAGGATATCAGGGAACATCCAACATGCTATTAGGTTGGCTCAAGCTGTCTGTTAATTCTTGCCAGTAAAGAATAAGTCTCATTGCCATAACCAGACTTCACTGTTTCAAGTCATGGGCAAGACAGAGTGCAAGTGACCCACCTTCATTTTTGGTGATCACTGAACCAGAATCCTTCCTTTTGTCCTCTCCAGCAGTAGAGGGAACAGATGATATTGCTTCAAAGACTTCTAGTGAGGAACTGCTGTACACAGAAAGGTGAGGTATGGTAGGAACTCTCTGGTTCAGGAGTGAGAGGATATTCAGGTGTTGGTGAGCAATACCTGACTTTCACTCTGGGTGGCATTTCCATGATACAAAGAGGAGGTATCACAGCAACTCATTTATCAGCGTCAGTGAGAACAGCTCAGTGTTAGTGAAAGTATCTGTGGTGGTCTGACAGTCACAGGAAAAATAAATACTGCAGGCTGTGTAACTTGAGTCATCAAAGTCACAACCTGTAAGTCATCAAAATGATCCTGATGACTGGTAAATGAAAATGTTTGAGTTTATTGTCACTTTGCATTAGTAAATTGGCAGCTTTCACCGAGGACTTTTTTTTTTTTCACATTTTCCAAACCTTACTGAAGACTTTCTAACAGAAATCATTCCAAGAGAGAAAATGGAAGAATCAGAATAAGTAATGGTTCCTATTGGTTCCAGGACTGTAATAGTACTCACTGTGAATGTGCTCCTTCACTGAACTGGCTGAAGGGACAAACATAAAGAGCTCTTTTGAAATTCTGAGAAATAGTTGTAGTGATTCTAAAGCAAAAGCCACTCACACTTTGCCACAAAGAAATGGTTGCAAAGAACATGGCTTTGAAAGCCAGGCAGGGATTCTCATTTCAAACATGCTTTTATCTGTAATTTTTATTGTTATGTCACCTATTTGATCTTAAATAGTTCTTAACGAAACATGAGAGTTGAGGATGGGTGTGGTTCATAGTGAAAAGGAAAACCAGGAAAACTTCTGTGGGAAGTATCAAATTATTTAAATCTCTTTCAGTGATATACTCTGCACTCATCCAGATTCATACTTTGAGTTAAGCATGGGTCTGTAGCTTTACTTCTCAAATAATGTGGAATTGAACTTTGAGGATTGAAAAATGTTGTAGGAGGGGGTCAAAGGTAAGTGTCTATGTAGAAAAGATCCACCAGACAGCAGATGTAATGGTCCTTTTCCCTCTGGACTGCAGTGCTGGATCACACCTTGCAGATGATAACTACAAGTTCAGCAGGTTCTGCCTGACAGGTGACCTACATGAAATGTTTGCTTTAAACTCTTCTGTGTAGTTACTGCATGGACAACTCCTACAAGCTGCAAAACATTTTGGATGCCCCAACACAGAGGGAAAACCATCACAGACTCATAGAATGGATTGGGTTGGAAAAGACTTCCCAGATCATCAAGTCCAACCCTTGGGCCAACTCCAGTCCCTTTACCAGATCATGGCACTCAGTGCCACGGCCAAGCTCAGCTGAAAAACCTCCAGGGATGGGGAATCCACCCCCTCTCTGGGCAGCCCATTCCAATCCCTCAGCACTCTCTCTGCAAAGAAGTTTTTTCTGATCTCCAACTTCAATTTCCCCTGGCAGAGCTTGAGCCCCCCATGCCCCCTTGTCCTATTGCTGAGTGCCTGGGAGAAGAGACCAACCCCCACCTGGCCACAACTTCCCTGATGTGGCACTTCCAGACAGTGCTGAGGTCACCTCTCAGCCTCCTCTTCTCCAACACAAACACCCCCAGCTCCCTCAGACACTCACCAGTCACTTGGCAGTTCACCTTTAAAGGCTGGCTCAGGGGTTTATCAATGAGAAACTCTGCTGATTTGCTCCCCAGACAAATGAGCTGTGCAGCTTCTCGAGTCACTGCCTTACACTTCCTATTAGCCTCGAATTCATACGTATTTCACATCTACAATATAAGTTCTTTCTAAATGTCTCTGTTACTGTAGAAAACCTGCTTCCCTCCCTCCCCACCTCTGGCTGGCATTTTGCCATTACTGCTGGGCCATTGTCTTAGACCATGATCTTGTTCTGCTTGTCAGGACTCTCACAATGCAGCTTTTCCTGTTGCCATGGTGATCCTTTCTTGGTGATGATGAAGTGCAGGAATTCAACAAGTCATTCTTTTCTAGAATGTGACTTTCTGATGATTACAAAAGAAAATCAATAATCAAATCCAAGCAGATAATCAATATATTTCCATTCCTGTGTTTTCCTCCCATCAGTTCATATCAGACAGTCCAATTTGCCTTGATTGCATCAAAAGGAGTGCAGAAAAGAGGTTAAAACCAGCCTGATCACTGAATGTGTCCTACCTTTACATATTGTCCAAACCCATCAGATTACCTGTCTGGCAAGCATTTCAAAAGCTGTAATTGCATGCCTTTAACTATATTAACGTGCATTTTGATATCTATTACTGTCACACATGTTAAAAAAAGAGAAAGATAATCATCTAGGGGGTTTTGATACATCTCCATGCCAATTAGATAAGATATATTTCGCTGGTAAGTGACACCTTGCTCCTTGTAGAAAAGAAAAAAAAGCCCAAACATGACTATTTTTGTAGTAAAAAATTCCACACCCAAAATACCTTGTACTTAGAAGATGCTTATTGCTGGGGTGACATTCAGTTTGTGGGTGTTTTTATCTAAGATAAATATTCTGCAGTTTACTAGTGAAATTTCAGTTACAAGTTTTTCTTATTTATGTACAATGGATAAAAGAAACCTCCTACATGTAAATACCTCCCAATTTTAGGTAAAATGTAGTTCAGCTTGCCAAACTACCCAATCCTGAATTCTGTGAAAGCAGCAGACCCCAGAAGAGATAAGGTGTATACAATAGCTGGCAAAGCATGCTTTGGCACCTCTGAGCTGCAAGATGTATGAACAGAATGGCATTTTGAGTATTAGAATGGCATCTAAAGTACTTAACATGGGATTTAGTTAAACCTGTATTAGCTTGAACATATTATGAATTAAATGGAGCAGGATTAAATGCTGCATTTGCAATGCTTTTCTGAGTGGTATGACTTTTTTCTGACTGTGCACATTTCAACCCTAATTTTTTTTATTTTTTTTTACCTTTTAATAAAGGTTAAAAGCTCTTATCTTTTAAGAATCAGAAGCTTACTTTGAAACCTGTATTGAGCATGTCTGGCAAAAACATGGTGTGAATACATGTACCATTGTTGTCAGGATTAAAACAGCTGCTTGCTGCTCCCTTTGTGTTACAAATTCATCCCTCTTCCTTTAACTAGTGCTGGCAGGAGAGGAGAGCAGCAGTGCTGAATACTGGCCATATGATCTGTACTCAACTGGACAGTTCATTTCCTTGTCATGTGAGGGAAAGCAGCCAATGTCTGGACTAAGAGAAAGTCACTGCTGTGTTACTGGTGACAGTGCAGAAGGTCACCTTGCAGGTTCAGGGGCCATCAGCTGGTTGCCATCTCACCCTTTGGTAGCAGCAGAGCAGCGGCAGCTGAGCTGAAAGCTCTGGGAGTTGTGGCCTGGTACAGAGGCAGCTGGGAAGATGGGAATGAGCTTTTGGCCTTGTCAAGGGCTGGTTGCAAATGGCACAGTGGGAAGGAGGGATTAAGGGCGTTACTTGCTGAAGGGTGGCCATGCAGCCCTCAAAGGGGCCTTAGGACACAAGACCAGGAACAAAATGCTGGTCATGGACATTGAAAGAGTCGAGTACACATCAGTGAACCCACCAGCAGGAGGGTTAAAGTCAATGGGAATGTGTGGCATAACTCTCATTCCCTCTGTTAAGGGATGATAGGGAGCAGGGTGACATTCCCAGGCTGCCTCAAGGGGAGCAGGGTGACATTCCCAGGCTGCCTCCAAGGGAGCAGGGTGACATCCCCAGGCTGCCTCCAGGGGAGCAGGGTGACATCCCCAGGCAGGAGGCCCAGAGGAGCTGCACCATTTTTGTTCATGATGCAACCTTACACCTTCCAATTTGGTCTCCTGGTATTATGAATGTGAGATGAAGGTGGTTGCTGGAATAAAATGACGCTCCTCCTTTTTTTCAAGCATAGTAAGCAGGATTAGCTACCTGTGCCACAGGCAGAGAATGATGCCAGATTCTCATTCAGGGTTACTGATTACTCAAGGTGGTTGTTTGTTTGGGTTTTCTGTTAACATAGCATGTAAACATTGGGAGGCTGTTTGTCTGCCAATAAGCTAGTTTAGTACTCACATTCCTTATACAAGATGCACTTGCACCCTGCCCTGCAGGCCAACAGGTTCTTCCACTGCCACATTTTGCTGCATTTCCATGACTGTTTACTCTGCTGAGAGTGACCAACATTCATCCCTAATGCTCCCAATATAAATATTTTTTCAGAAGTCTGTGGCCTTGACCTGAGTGACTTTTGTCAGGCAGTCAGGGATTAAGTCTTGCAGAACTCAGCTCAGTCTGTCAGTGCCAAGAGTTTCTTGCAGAAAAGAGGGTAAGTGGTAAACATTGAGATGCAACAGTTCCTATTTTTTTCCCTCCCCATCAAGCAGCTAACCAGGAAGAGCATCTGTCTGAAATTTGGTGCTATCAGTGATTCATCCTTAAAGGACTTAATTATGGTGCTTGAATTACTGTAAATCTCTCTATTGATTTGGAATAAAAACGCCTCCCTCTGTCTCATCTGGCTCCTTCACACAGTTATGCATAGCTGTGTCTTGTCTTTCAGACTGTATAATTTCAGTGTGAGATTTCTGACGCTGGGTAGTGTATCAGACAGCTGACAGACTGCCAAGCTTGTAAATTCTTCTGGCATTCATTGAGAGCCCAGGACTGTGGCTGTGTCAGAAGCAGTGATTTGAATGTTAATGCTGCTATCTAATGTCAAGACAAGGTGCTAATATGGAAAAGAGCCTTTTCCATCCTCTGCAAGGACTGTATTTTATGCACAAGTACTAGTCTTAGCTACGAACCTGGGGATCACATAAATTAGGGGGAATGGAGTAGAAAAGGAAGCATTTAGATGCTTGAGCACTTCATGTGACTGTTTTCTTTTTCCTTTCCTTAGGCAGAAAAGCACTTTACTTTTTTTTTTTAAGATTTAAACTCTCCAATCTGACCATTTCTCTTCCACAATCCAAGCCTTTATTTTTCTCTCTCTTTTTTTTTTTTTTTTTTTTTTTTTTTTGTAGCTGTCATAAGTTTACAGGCTTGTTCGTTGTTCATGATTGCTGAGATGGACTTTTTGGGGGAGTTTGGTTTCTCTCACATATTCCCTCCGGGTCCATTATCAGCAATTAGCTCTACAAAGCCAGCCTTTGACCAGCACTTAACTCTACTGTTCCTCTGAGAGCACCAAAGCGTTTCATATTCTACATTCATTATAAAAGGAAGTATTTGTGTATCTTCCTTAACAGGCGAAATGTGAGCGATGCTCATCAAATTTTCATCAAAGTGATACTTAGGCCAGCATGACTAATACACCAGCAGCAGTGAGCAGTGTCAGACAGGAGTATCAGGAATTCAGAGACAGAGGAGTTGAGGTCTGATGGATGAGGGTGCTCCAATCTGCTACAAATCCATTGGAAATTTGGCTGAACAAATCTTTGAAATGCTGCTTTTCAGATGCAACTTGCCAAGAAGACCAGTGGCATCCTGGCCTGGATCCAAAGTAGCGTGGCCAGCAGGTCCAGGGCAGTGACCCTTCCCCTGGACTCTGCCTTGGGGAGGCCACACCTTGAGTGTTGTGTTGAGTTCTGGGCCCCTGAGTTGAGGCAAGAGATTGAGGGGCTGGAGCGGGGCCAGAGAAGAGCAACGAGGCTGGAGAAGGGAGTGGAGCACAAGTGCTGTGGGGAGAGGCTGAGGGAGCTGGGGGTGTTTGTGCTGGAGAAGAGGAGGCTGAGAGGTGACCTCAGCACTGTCTGGAAGTGCCTGAAGGGAAGTTGTGGCCAGCTGGGGGTTGGTCTCTTCTCCCAGGCACTCAGCAATAGGACAAGGGGGCACGGGGGGCTCAAGCTCTGCCAGGGCAAATTGAAGTTGGAGATGAGAAAGAACTTCTTTGCAGAGAGAGTGCTCAGGCATTGGAATGGGCTGCCCAGAGAGGGGGTGGATTCCCCATCCCTGGAGGTTTTTAAGGTGAGCTTGGCCGTGGCACTGAGTGCCATGATCTGGTGACGGGACTGGAGTTGGCCCAAGGGTTGGACTTGATGATCTCAGAGGTCTTTTCCAACCCAATCCATTCTGTGATGTTCAACTGCAGATAAACTAAATCCAAAAGCGATGCTAAAAGTCTGCTATCCATTTAAAATAAGGAATAAAATTGTGCACTGTACAAGTACTAATACTATGAAATGTCTTGCTTTCCCACTTGCTTGTGTGCAAAAGAAAGTGTGAAATGACTGTATAAAGGGGGAAGCAAGGGAGAATCACCCAGCTCATCCCAAAAGACAGTGCAGGAATGTTTGCCCTATTTTGTATTTCATCCAGGACTGACTGGGGAAGTTCAAGCTGTGAGAGTGGGTCTCCTAGTAAGGTGCAAGTTTTCTATCCCCTTGCTAGGAAGATTACTTTTCAAGACCAAAAAAAAGAATATTATGGACTCTGTTGTCAAGTGTTGGGAATTTGTATTATCCCAGTTCGTTGGCCATGGAGCACTCACCTCATTTCCTCTCAGAGCAGCTGTTGTTCATTGTTGGCATTTGCATTGTTCACTCTCAAATTCATGCTTTTTTCATAGAAAAATCCAACAACACTTTTTCTATAATCGCCACTTACCTTCCCACACTGTCCCAGGCATTTGCAAACAGAAGGGCTGTTCAGAGGACAGTGTTTCTATTAAACCATCATTTCAGAGGATTTTTAAATTTATACTCATTTCACATTGGAATAAGAAGCTGTGATTGGAGAACCTTCACACCAAAAATGTCAAAATACAGGGTTTGTGTTCTCCTTTGTCTTGGTGCACATTTCTTTCAGCAGAATTTACCAGCACCTGCCATAAAAACCACTTGAGATTCAGTTAAAAATTCTTAGGGGAAAAAAAAGTAATCTTTAGAATGGTTTTGATCTAAGAGAACATACCTGACAAAGCTTAGTTTGAGTAATTGGTCCACATAGCACTAATGCATTGGAGGATTTTTTTGTCTTTTATACTGGGTTTGTTTCTTCCCTATCCTCCTCCCCGCCGTCAAGAGGGTTGCAAAGGATTGAATAAGTTGGTGAATTTTGATCCTATATTGAAATTTTCATGTTCCAAATAATTTGCATTATTGGCAACAGAGAGAAGAATATGACATTTTTCAAGTGAAAAGCCCCAGTTTTCACTCTAAGCTGCACGTCTGCTCTGGTAGTTAGAAAACTGCTATGTGGGTGTATTTTTTCCAATATCCCATAACTCATACTAAAAAAAAATTATTAGATCTGTGCCTGTGAAGAATTCTATTTCCATAAAGACAGAAAAATGGTTCATAATAGGGATGTACTTGTAACCCTCCAATAGTGTAATTAAAACATCACTAAAAATTCCAAGAGTGATGGCTGACCCTGTATAGAATGCTAGAACAAAAATGACCTTCCACAAACCATATGGTTAATAATATCTTTTAGATATTTTCTGGTGGGGTAAGTGTGAGGCTGGGGTTTTTTTAAACTTGAAGGTGTTTAATATTAAAAATAACTTCTGACAAAATCTGGGTTCTATACTTAACCTGATGTCAGTAGAACTTTAAGTCTGTTAACAGAGTTTAATGACAATCTGCTCTCAAATGCCCAGAAAAGCAGGAGTAGGGGTAGTTCTCCTCCTTTCTTGGTTTTTGACTTGGAAAAAGAGGGGGGAAAAAAAGATGTATTAATTTAAGGAATAAAAATATAGAAACTTTCAATACAAAAGACATAAAAAGTGTGTTAAAAGGTACAGCTTTTTTAAATCCTGCTTCAGATTTTTTTTCTTTTGCTGAATTGCTGCTGTTTGCTTGTCATGGAAGGCCTTCACAGAGCCAAACTCAGCAGAGCAGTTGGTGGGATGGACACAGGCAGTGGGAAGAAGGAGTTATGTAGTTCACATCTTTGCTTTTATTTTGTTCTGTCACTGTTCTACTTCTAATCAATGTCTTTGTTGCTGGGAGGTTTATATACCTTGTGATCACCAGATCCAGCGGTTCTGGTTGCTCCTCTAGTTCACATTTGTATGAAAATCTAACCAGTTCTAATAATGGGAGAATACCTCTCAAAATTGTGGCCATCTGTAAAGCTGAAAGGTCAAAGCAGCCTTGCAACACGTTAGTTCTCAGCTGGAAAAACTCAGTTTTCCAGCATTTCACGTGTTTCATCCACTGTTTGGTTTAGACCTGTGATGACTCCCATCCTCCTTTTTTTGGAGAAAATCTAAACTGTGTCTGCCTTTGTAGTGTGATATATTTTAACTAAGACTTGCCCACTTAGTAAAACAGTTCAGTTAAAAAAAAATTCCTTCCAGTGCCTTACGTGTAACACTTCTGGTAGTGTATGTCAAAATGAAATTTGCCTTTTTACTGTATACATCTCACCATTGCTCTCTATCTGGTCTCCCTGTTTGGCTTTGGGGTTCTCCTTGCCTTTACTGAACAGCCTTTTGCTCGTTTCTCTGTCCACACCCACCTTCTGGACTACTTTTCTCCTTCAACAGGGTCATTTTGTATTTCAGTTTTGTGAATAAAAATTTCCCTCTGGAAATGGCAGATGCAAAACCACGCCCACTATAATGGAGCAAAATCATAATTCACTCAGCTAAATCAAGCACATCTGTCCTCTTTAACATCTAATCCCAGCTGTGGCCTGTTTCTCCAGTCCCATCTCCCCTGTGCATTCACTGAGGGCTGCTGTGTTGCCCCTGTCTGCGCCAATGACCATGCTGGGCATGCTGAATGATGGTAGGTCTCCTACTGCATTTTTGTGGTCATCTAAAGCTTCAAATGTCATTAAAATGATGGCCAAAATATGGATGTTGCCTGCAGTCTGTCTTTAATCAACCTTTTAGGTGTCTATTTAACCCCATTTGCCCTGAAAGTAGTAACAGAAAGCTGAAAAGTGCAAACCATACATTCAGGTTCTATAGATTTACTCTGTGGTTCCTGAAACTATGGCCTTGTAAACAGCAGCCCATGAAAGAAAGCAAGAAAAGCAAGGTGTGCTGTCTTCTTTTATGTCAGTTGGCTTCAGGCTGGTGGTGTCTGAAGCAAACCTGCTGGAGGAAGGCAGGGTGCAAAGAACAGCATCACCCAGCTTGGATTCTGGAAGGGAACCAGAAGAAATGACATTCATAAGGCACAGATGAGCTCAGCATTTCCTGGGGTGGTGCAATCCATCCCTGCACCATCTGTAGGTTTCAGGAAGAGGTCTTTGGTGTACCCTGACAGCAAACTGATGGCTCTGTGTCACAGCTGTGCGAGCCAAGGATTTCAGGGAGCTTTCAGGACATTTCTTGGGTCAGTGTGTAGCTGTTTTCCAGGTTAGGTTACAAAGCTCTTTGCTTTGTTCTTCACATTATGATTCACACAAGTGAGACACTGGCTGCCCAGAGCAACCTAGGGAAGATTCAGAATAAAGCTCCCCAGGTAAAGAAACTTTTCCAGGACAGTTCCCAAACCAGATGGGAATCAGCAGTTGTAGGGCAGCCTTTCTAGACCAGGTAACAAAGGAAAATTGAACAGCCCTACTGATGGTCTCAGCTAACCAACAGGCAGCATGGTGTGTGCACCAACACTGGTGCAATAACCTCCCCACACCCCCCTTGCATTACATGAACAACCTGCTTGCCCTGGGCAGGTCATGGTTGGAAGCTGTTGAGGTACAAGTACCAGACAGTGCAAAAAGGGCATAGATAGAATTGGTGTCACAGTGACAATGGAAGGATCTGATCAGGAAAGAAGTTCCCAGCTGTGACAGGGAAATAAGGGCACACACTTGTTCATTAGCCACTCACTCTGTTCTTCATCTGCATATTATAGCCATGTGAGCTCATAATTCTGCTGTGCTTTAGATTCCTGTGAAACCTGGGAGTCACTAGTAACAACATTAATTTTATTTGATCAGTTATTTTGCAACATTTCAGGAGTTACAACCTGCAAACAGCATTCTACGGCCTCCTGTGCAGGGCATCAGCATTACTGTACTACAGAGTATTACCGTGTTACTCTATTACAAAGTATTACAGTATTACTCTATGACAGCCTGCTCTAACATGTTCTTTCCTGGTTTAGTTCCTGACTTTCAGCAGGGGTGGAAGAAAGACTCTTGCTGGTTGTTTTCTTGCCCAAGTTGCTTTATATTGCCAAGGAGTGTGACTGCAGTAAGGTCAGAGGGGAACCCCCACTGCTTCAAAGATGTAACTCCTGCCTGAAACACCTGCACTTGGTGCCTTTTGGGGACAGTGTTCTCTTCAGCTCCCCTTGGAGGCTCGAGGAATGTGCCCTCCTACGTTCTCTTCTGCCTGATTGCTGTGGCAGGAATTACCCTTTTGTGCTTCTTAGACCCCTGGTCTGTAGCTGTTTCTGATTCTCTGAGAGGTGACTGCTGTGCAGAAGAATTTCAAGGCAATTTCCTCTTAAAAGATGAAAGCAATTAGTTGTTTTCTTTCTCATCCATCCATCTGTAATAATATAGTAAGTAAAAAAAAATGTATAGATACTTTTATAGCAAAATGTATACTATAACCCCACATTTGGGTAAGATTTTAGATATAATTTTTTCAATCAAAAAACCTCCCATAATATACAAGCAGGTCTCTTGCTGACATGAGTAATAGAGGAAGAATTTATGAATTACGGTAAAAATATCTGCCAGCAAGTGCTTTTTACAAAGATTCATGATAAGATCCTGCTTTCATGACAGAACTGCTGATTCTTCAGCAGTTGCAGCAGGGCACGACTTGGCCCATCTGATGATGAAGTCTTGCTGAAATACACTGTTGAACATCACCAGCTGTGCTGTTCCACCTGTCCGGAGTCCCTTGTGGCTCAGCCATTGTGATGTGGCAGCTCAGGAGGGACTATCAGCAGCTTTCCTCTGCCTTCACACTTCACTAGTGCCATGGTCCTTGAAATAACCTTTCAAAAGAAGATAAAGAAGGAAGTGTGACCATTCCCAATTTTCAGATTTCTTCTGTGAGGACTCAGGAGACCAACTCTCAAACAAGTGGCAAGTGGTAGGACATGTTAACCACCCGTGGTGCTGCTCCCATGGCAAGGGGCCTCCTTTGGGGTTAGAATGGCAGAGAGCAATTCCCTGTGATTTGACAAATCAATTATTTCCCCGTGGTATTATTTGGCCTTTGGATTTTCCTTGAGATGAGGGAAGTCAGATTTAAAATCAGGGTTTATTTCCCAACTGCCAACCCTTTGCTTTTAGCACTGCAAGGGTGTGATTGTGGATCCTGTGCCACAATGTTAATGGTCCTGCATGGTTCCTTGGAGCAAAATCCACTGATACAGAACCAGGTGTTTGTTTGTTTGTTTGTTTGTTTGCCACGTATTTATTTATCTTTTAACAGGTATTTATTAATTTATCATCAGGGGGGTTTTAATACCTCTCCATGTAAATTAG
The DNA here is from genome assembly GCA_013396695.1 of Sakesphorus luctuosus. Lineage (NCBI taxonomy): Eukaryota > Metazoa > Chordata > Aves > Passeriformes > Thamnophilidae > Sakesphorus > Sakesphorus luctuosus. The sequence continues at coordinate 184,652 of VWZD01001066.1, read as the reverse complement.
ATAAGATATATTTCACTGGTAACTGACACTTTGCTCCTTGTAGAGAAGCAAACAAAAGCCCAAAGATGACTATTTGTTTCAGAGAGGTGCAGAAGAAGTTTTCCAGAAGCCAGAGCACCAACAAATGTGAAAGGCACAAATGCTGCTGCTGCAAACTGTTGGACAGGCCCCCTGCACTGGGCTCTGAGAAATACTGTCCTGTTTGACCTACAGGCAAGCAGCCAAAAACTGGCTGCTGGGCACACAGCTGGTTTGACTCTCTCCCAGAGCAGGTACACAGAAGGCTGCTCTAGCCCCAAACCTCTTTTCAGGCCACGTGACAAGCTGAAGCCATTCATTCTTTTGCGCAGCTGCTTTACAGTACAAAAGGAACTTTATTATGGATTTTACTCCATGCTAACAGAAGGAAAGTTGAATTCCCTTAGCCAGTTTTGGGGTATACTGAATGCATCACTGGTCTGTAAAGGCAACTGGTTATTTTAATGCAATATCACCTAATCCATCCAGCAAGGAAAATACAGCTGGGTTTTAACACGCTGCCCTAAGGAGCAATTAATAGTCTTGATTATCTTAACTTTCTCCAGGTAAATACTTTTAACAACATTGTCTCTATTTCAAAATCAATGCCATGGTCCACTGGCAAAGAGGGAGATGATTCCAACCACTCTCCCAGCTCCCTGGGCTTGCTGGGTCATTGGAGTGTCCAGTTGCTATGTCTAACTGTAAAGAAAATGCTGGTGATAGGTTTAATTGATGAGATTTCCTTTGAAAAGCCTCTGTCATGTTTTCTGGAGGTTAAAACCATCCAAATTCTATTTTAAACCCATAGTGATGCTTCATCCAGTTCTGCTGCAGGGAGTCTCTCCTTTTTAGGCCACTGGTACATCTTTAATGGAAACCCTTTAATAGGAAGCAGTGACAAAGGCAAAAATCACTCTAATAATATGTATGATCACACACTTCTAAGAGAAAGGGGGTTGTTTGGTTTTGTGCTAACTCACTGCTTAAAACTTACAGAATTTATGTTAGTAAAGTGTCAAAATTACCTTCTGTCTTGACAGCAATGCTTACCAAGAGTCCCTGCATTTGTTTATTTTACTGTTGTTAAGAGGAAGAAACAAGTAGTTCTGGAGAATGTGTTAACAGCAAAAGTTTTTTTTCTTTTCTTCTTCTTTAGATAAATACCTAAAGATCACATTTTTTTTTAATTCTATCTGAGGATGTTGGATGTATTTCTGAATTTCATACAGAAGTTTCACTGATATTACAGCATCAATCTTTAATTCCCTCTTTACAGCAAGTGCTGATTTCCCATACAATGGCCAAGCTATAGGAGATGGAGTTAACAGAAACTCTGCTATTATTGGAGGTAAGAAAACCATCTATTTTTCTGATATACATTGCAGTGGGACTCAGATGGCTGAAGTGCAGTTGGTAACATATTCAAGCTATTTACTGAGAGCTGACTCTGTGGAAAACAGCACCTGAACGTTGTCCCAGTGAGTAGTCTGTTTTCACTCTAGTTTGTCCCTCAGATTCAGTTTTAACCAAATCAAAATACTGATATTCACAAGCCACCTATTAAGCATCCACGTGGGGAACTGTTTTGCAGTAATTAATGTTAGCAGAGTAATTGGTTCATTTAAGATATTAAGGAATCAACATGTTGGCGACTATTTGCTTGACAAAAATCCCTCATGCTCCTGCATTGTCCTGCATGTCCTGCTAGAACTCAGGTCCTGGAGACTCCTGTTCAGGGTGATAGGTCATGTTAAGTAATGCCAGAAGTGGAACTTGCTATTAGAGTTCCATTGAAGACATTCCGACCAGCTGCCACCAGAAATAAGCGCCTTGATTAATTTTATGCCCGTGTGCAGTTTGCTCTGTCCCATCCCATGGTGTGGAAGTGTTGCCCTGTAACAGTGCTGGGGAAGCTTTTCCACTTCATCCAATTCTGAAGGCATATATATTTAAAAAAAATAAATAAAATTAAAGATCACTTTACTAGCTTTCAGTCAGTTCTAAGTATCTATAAAATGACAAATCAGTGGTGTTTTATGTCATGTAAGGCAACCCTGCACACAGTCTAATAGAATTTCTTGTTTCTCCTCCATGGTCACCTGGAGGATCTATGTTTGCATATCCAGGTTTAGTTGGGTTGCTTTAGTTTTGATTTGCAATGTTATTTTTCCTTTCTAATTTTTATTTTAATTATGACTTAGAATTTTTTTTTTTATTCTTTGAAACTTTACAATACCAGAAGGACACCATTGCATTCCTCAAAAAAATTAGGGCCACACCTGAACAGCCTGTCTGTCCAACGCATCAATTAAAATAAAGTGGAATATTATATTTCTGGGTGATTACATGATTTTTTTAACCTGAGAGTTTTATAAAGTCTTCTTCCTGGAAGATTCTTATGCCTGGTGAGAAGGGCCAAAAAGGAAACAATGTTGGTTTATCACAGAGATACCCATGCCTAAGAGGATAACATTCATGAGGCTTCTCCATAACAGGTCTGAACCCCAGAGAGACCATTCAGGGGGAGCAATTAAGGCTAGAACAGATGATAAAGCAGTTACATCTGCATTTTGGTGGAGCCAGTGCCTAGGGGGTGGAGTGAGCCAGCAGCAGGGCCAAACCAGTTCTCAGGGCATGGTGAGGAACTGTGATGGGGGTCTTAGTTTGAGGGAAAAACCAAAATGTTTACCAGACAGCAGAGGAGAGGATTCCTCCACAATAATCACTTCACTCTTTATTAAATTTAAGAAAAGGAACTTTAATTAGAAAATGGATATAAGAAAGATAACTGTTATTAACCACCATATATATACATATATATGTGGATAGAGATATAACTGTAAACAGGCCAGAGCAAACTACTCCCCCAGCACCAAAGGTAAAACCAAAAGAGAACAACCCCCAAACTGCAGGTTCCTCCTGGAGCAGTTCTGTTTATGGACAGTGTCAGTGTCACACCTGGGCTGGCTGCAGGGGGAATTCTCAGTCTGTTCCCAGCGAGGCAGAGACAAGGGGTGAACACTCACAGGGACTCCCTCTNGTCAAACCAGCACACAGGGAACAAAGAAAGAAAACCCTCTCCCCACCCCCAGGTGCTGGGGTTCTGTTTTCTCACCCCACCCCACCATTCAGTGGGAATCTGAAAGCCATCAGCCATCTTTGTCCTCAGTCCTGGGACTCCAAGCCTAAACCTTTTGTGTTGGTGTGGTGAGAAAAATCCTCTGAGGGGGCTCCTCCCAACACCACCTTCCTGTGTTTGAACCTTTAACAGATGGGTCTTTACAGTCATTGATGGAAAGTGCACATCAGTGGCTCATCTTCACAGAGTTGCCCAGGCCATGGCACATCCCCATCTGACCCCACTGATTTGGGAGCGCTCAGCTCCTCTGCCTCATGGTCAGCAAAGCTCACCGTGGTGGGTGTTGGTGATGTTGAAGTTTACCTGTTGTGGATTTCCATCTGCAATGGTATGGTGGGTTCCCCTGGTCCTGGGGTTTATTCCATTACCCAGGAGAAAATGTTTTCCCCTGCTGCTCCTGACCACGTGGTCCCAGGGAGCCCAAAAAGGACACACAGAGACCACTGGAGAGGGAGGAGAGAGAGTTAATTTCTGCAAGTCAGGGTTTATATGGACCTTGGAGGGATCCAAACCCCACCAATAGGAAACAAGAGGGGGTTTGGCTTTGGGACAATGGGAATCAGGGGATTTACATTCAATAGCAAGGGGGTAGGTAACATGCATGTCACAACTTCCCTCCAGACCCCTGAGACAGACCCTATCTCAAGGTATCCTGGGAAGGAGAAGCAGGGATTTTGCAAAATGACAATTAAACAACCATTTTGTACATTTAAACAACATTAAAAACATCAGTTGTTAAAGTATTAGAGGTGGCTTCTTCATTCTCTTCACAAATCCATTTCTGACAGGACTTCCTCCATTCCAAATATTGTAAATCAATTCCCACATTTCCCTACAGGATGACAGTCACTGGCAGGCTCCTTGAGTAGCGTTATGTATACAGCAGAAACTTAAATAAATAAATAGCAGAGGAACTGGACATCACACACAGACCAATATGATCCAGTGAATGCCCCTTTATTATACACCACACACAGTTTATACAGAGCTAAAGCTACACACCATTGGCTAAGTTAAACCCTCACACCATCAAACCACAAACTTTAATTGGTTATAACCCATATCTCACAAGCCCAGTGTTTATATTATCTTATCCTGGCTGTTTTCACGCACCTGCAGAGTCCTGTGAGAACCTGCTGTGTGAATCCCTGGGGAGTCACCTCCTCCCTACCAGCCAGCAGCAGCTTTGCTCCTTGCTGCTTCTTAGCTGATAGCTAGGTCTCACAGGGTTTGTGCGGGCTGGTTTCAGTCTTAGAGGATCCCACATAGATCTGAATTGCTCATTCTTCATTTTTCTGTAGCAACAGAAACTTAAATAAATATCAGAGCAGAGGAATCCAAGCACCTTTGGTGATACTGCCATAGTTTTTGTGTCAGCACCTGTAGCTGCTCTCACTGATGGCATCTCCTCTCCTCTGCTCTCCTGTGTACAGGTGTCATTGCAGTGGTGATCTTCACCATCCTCTGCACCTTGGTGTTCCTCATCCGCTACATGTTCCGCCACAAGGGAACGTATCACACCAACGAGGCCAAAGGGGCAGAGTCGGCCGAGAGCGCCGACGCCGCCATCATGAACAATGACCCCAACTTCACGGAGACCATCGACGAGAGCAAGAAGGAATGGCTGATCTAAGCCCTTGGGGATGGGGCCTGGGGTGGGATCTGAGCTGGGCCAGGGTGGGACTGGGGTGACTCTTGCAGTGGAGAAAGAACACTCTGTGTCGGACGCTTGAGCACACATAGGGTCAAAAGATCAGCACAACTGGAGGAGCAAGTGACAGGAAAATACCACTGAGACTGGAGAAGAAAAGAAATATATCTCAAGCATTTAAGAAAAAATATTTTTTAATATTTATTTACAGCAAATTGCCCCTTCTGTATCCAAACAACAACAGCAAAGAGCAGTTTTGCAGCTTCAGCACTGGTTAAAATTGTCAGTAATACCTGTCTATTTCTCCATGTGTTTAGAGATGTTCTGGGTACCTGCGACAAGAAACGGGGCTGGTTTTTTACATTTTTTAAAAGCTCTTTCAAATGTGGGTAGTTCTGTCCCGAGAGAAGTGGCAGCCCTTCCCTCCCAGCATTGTGTCCCTTCATGGCTGGCCACTTCCCCACAGGCTGCCCTCAGCCCCACACCTTGACCATGACCATGTGGGTGGTGTTGAGCTGGGGGTCCAGGGCTGGGGGTGGGCCGGGGGGGTGAAGACTAATGCAACTCTTACTCACCAGGTTCTCAACATGTCATCAGCCCATGCCAACCCTGGCAGGATCCATGTTCTTGACCCAGGCACTTTGTTGATTGCGTGCAATTCCCATCAACAGTGTGAAAATACTGTTACTACGACCACTATTACTACTAGAGAGGTCAAACATAAAGCACAGGAAGCTTTGGGGTTTTTTTTATTATTATTTTGTTGTTCTCTGAGGGAGGATGATGCTGTGTGAGTCTGTAGACCTAGTCTGTTCCTGTATCTTTGGCTGTGGCACTTGGTGACCTGAGGCATGTGCCAGTTTAAACTCAGCTCTGCCTGTGGCATATTGGCTTATACTGTACATTGTAGTAGGGAATTAGAGCCAGGTTTTGTTTGCTTGTTTCTTCTTAATAGACTGTCATAGAATTAATTATTGCAGCTCTAGTCAATGCATTTGAACACACAGGCTTCATGTCATACATTTTCCCAACTCGAGAGTAGCAATTTATTCCTTAAATCCCTTGTTTCAGTCCCTTTTCTAGGAAAGCCTCTGCTGGCAGTGTTTGCACAGTCAGGAGGGTGAGGTGGAGGTGGCTTGGAAACTCTGCCCCCAGAGCACAGGAGAAACACAGCACACAGGGGAGAGGTACTTTTCAATACAAACATTTACCTGAACTCTTTTGCTGTCTTTGTAAGGCATTTTTAAGACTAGCAAGGCTAATGCCACGTGCAGCTTTGCATCCAGTTGTCCCCCTCAGAGCAGGAAAGCTGTGGGTTCCTCCCCAGCAGCAGGAAGGCAAAGGGGCAGTCTGAAGACCTAATAAATACCATTTGGTGGCAATAACAAAGCTTTAGCTTGCCCTTTGTAGAGGAGAGTGGTTCTCCTGTGGTCTGAATTGATTTTCACAGACACCATGATTTCACTGACTCCATGATTTCACCGACTGTTCTGAGTTGGGAGGGACCCACAGGGATCATCGAGTCCAACTCTTCAGTCAATGGCCCACACAGGGGATTGAACCCATGACCTTGGCATTGTTACAGCCAAGTTTGAACCAACTGAGCTGATCTCATAGGAATTTAAGGCCTTAATGCACAGTTTTTGCAGTGGAACAGAATGAAGGAATGAATATACTACAGGGCATTTGCCATGTGTTAAAAGAACAGAAACAACACCTTTAAAAATATTTATGCTCATGACAGTCCTAGATTTGCTTTACCTTTACTATTGCTGGGTTTAGTATTTTTCTGTACAAGAAGGACTTACTTTTCGCCTAAGTGTGCAATCTGCTACACTTTCATTATTCTAGTTGATGCTTTAAAATGGGAAAGAAAAAATAAAACAAGAAAAAAAGTCATATGGGGGAAGAAAATATTGGAATCTTACCAGACAAGGAGTTGATAAGCACAGTTTGTCAGACAGACAAGGCCAGAGGTGTGGGGTTTAAGGATGGTATCCCAAAGTCCTCCTCTGGATTCATTGCACATAGAGATCAGAGTGAATCAAACCCATTGATTTCTTCCATTTATTATTTTGGAATCAGCATACAAAGAAGTAGCCAGTTTCAAAAGAAATTACTGTTTCTCAGGTAACATGTGGCAGAGAGGTTCAGGTAGGCATAAAAGTCACCTCTGTCACTCATACTCTGCAGTGTTCTGCCTTGCCTCCAGTATTAACCTCTCCCTCCCTTGTCTGCAATCAAACAGATGAGTCCTTATTCCTGTAAAATCATGGGTGTAAGATGAGTCTTTCCTCCCTGGAGAATATCAGCAGGGGATGACACTACCCTGCACCACTATTCAACAAACTATGTAGCAATCACAGATGTCTTTGAAGGATTGAAAAGGCATTATCTTTTCTATATTATTTGATGTTTGATTTGATTTTAATGGTATTTCAGTCCACTCTGAAAAACATCCTTTCCTTCAGCTTCAAATTACCAGAAGTGAATAGAGTTAGATTAGGATTTGGTTTGCAAAAAAAAAAAAAAAAGTTTCTAGCCTGAATTTAATGCCTGTGAGGAAGATCAGATTTGGGTATCCTGAGAGACTAAAGGTCTCTGCTGCTTTACGTGGGAGAGACAGATTTCATAGCCATGGTTCCAGATTGCCAGTGCCTCAGCATGGCATTAGAGGGGAAGGATGGCTTGGTCTCCATGTGTAACCCAGTCCTTGGCAAAGCCAGGGACAGTTGTCTCTGGGTTGTGGTAGTGAGACCTGTGTCATCTCTTCTTTCTGATTTCTGTAAGAGAACCTTTGACCATTGCATAAGCAATAGCTATAAATTAGTGTCTTAAATTTGGAAAACAGGGTTTAAATTTCTGAAATCAAGTTCCAAGCATCTGCACCTCTCCATTGACTGGACACCATGGACCTTTTCAAAGTTTCTCTTTTTGACATGTGGAATTGCTTAGTGCTGTGTTAAAATGTTGATACTCTTCAGTCTTGTCTTATTTTCATGATGCAGACACTTTCATAACTCTAGAAACCTTTAATTACCGGACCTTAGACATGGTATTGCCAGCTAGCAGCTGGTCTCTGTATAGGCATTTGGTGACTTTAGGTGAATTGCTGCCTGTCTGCTTTGTGTTGCATTTCTGAGAACGGTGTGTGTTTAATTCCAGGCAGTGGCCATTCCCCAGCCTGGCAGTGAAGCAGGAGCAGGCTCAGAGGAGTAGCCTGTCTATTTTTGCTATCACTATATCTATTCTGAGGATTTCTTCCTCTGCAAGTCTATCATTGAAGGCTGAAACAACATCCACAGTTTATTTTACCCACTCTTACTTGTGCCAAAAATCCATGTTGTTTAACAGGTATTACCCTTACACTTACAGTGGGGAAATCTGTTGGAGGGGAGAGTGGGTCTTGCTTTTATAATACTCTGTACTTTCCCCCACAAAAATATTAAAATAATTGGTCTTTTATCACCTGTTTTTTAACTGTTTCACCTACTTGAACTGTGCAGAAAAATGTAGCTTCCTGTCCTCGTTTGGGAACCAAAGTGTCCCAGTTGTGTTTCTGAAAGGTTCGTTCCTGACTCCACAGGAAACGACAGCAAAGCTGCCTCCAGCAGTGGGGAGAGAGGACTGGGCTGGAGATCAGGGCTCTCCGTGTCAGTGAAATAATGCAAGCAATATTTTGGATTCTCATTCACAACACGTGCAGACCACCAGGTGATGAGACATGTTGCTCCAAAGAGCCCAAAGAGTGGGGAACTTATTTTCATGTCAGCCCATCCTCAAGGGAAATCTGCAATCCAGTCCAGCAGTTTTGAATCAAGTCTTTCACACACTGCTCATTTCATATCTACTGATAAAGATTCAGATGTATTAAATAGGAATGTGTATCTTTAATAGGTACTGGAGCATTTCTGCTTTGTATTTTTTGTGTCTTAAATGTTACCTGTACGTTTCATATCTCTTCCAGCAGTTACCACTTGAAAGGTATGGCAGCATTTGAACATAATACTCTGGGTAGCATGAGATATGTGAAAGGGTGGGCACCATAAATAATTTAGCCAGACTGCCAAAGCAGTGGTGTGTATGTACAAGTTTACTGTACTGCTAAGAATTCAGTATAATTGAAACAGTGTCCTTTAATGGCAGGTGCATCCCATTTTTCCAGGGTATCTGTGGAAATGTGAAGCTGTCGGAGTTTGACAAGCAATAGCTTTTCAGATGTTTTTTCCCATGAATGATTTTACATGGCAATTCTGAAAGGGTGTCATTTTTGAAAAGCAGAACCGAAGTTCTGTTCCTCAGATGCCATTTTCTATCCTAGAGAAAGGAAGGAAACCTTGCTTTCTGCAAGCAACAGTGTGTAAAGTAGAATGGAAAGGAGGACAGTGTGTTTCTGTGCATAGTATCTTCTGTGAATGTTTTTCCTTTTAATTGCAGATTGGTAAATGTAGGAGAGAGGAGGAGAAATTTTAAACAGTTTTCATCACCCTAGCAGCTGTTTCCTCATGCTTTGTATATTCTGATCATTGTCTGTATTTTTTTCCTTCTCTGGTACCAGGAAATCAGTTTGGAAAGGACAGAATTTGGAAAGGCCTTTTGAAAAAAGACCCACAGTACATGACAAAAGGGACCTCAGAATGCAGTTATGCAGCAGAAGAAAGGGTGCTAGAACTAGGGCAGTTTCCTGGAAGTGCAGGTGTGTTCCTCCTGCATCAGGGCTGCCTGTAACAGAGTGTCCATCTGTACTTGCTGAGGTGGGCGGAGGGTCTGAGAGCAGGGTTTGGGGAGGAATTACCTGCCTGCCTGTCTGCATTCTAACCCCTTTGCAGATCACAGCAAGCAGCCTGCTGTGGGTTCTGCTCACCTTTGTTATTGCAGGTCCTGTGGTACTGCCAGCTCGCAAGGGTTACACACTACAATGACTGAGTGTGCCTTGTCTGCCTTCCCTTCCTGCTGTAACTCTGTCCTTGCCTTTACAAATGAGAGCTTTTTATTGAAATCATCAAGGGAAATGTATGCCCTGCTCAACAGACTTGTGTCTGTTTCCTTTAATAAACTACCTTAGTGGGCTTTAAAACATCTTTATGACATGAAGCATTTTATAAAAGAACTATGTTAAATCATAGAATCAAAGACTCAATTGGGTTGGAAAAGCCCTCCAAGATCATCAAGTCCAACCCTTGGGCCAACTCCAGTCCCTTTACCAGATCATGGCACTCAATCATGGCATTCAATGCTCTTGAATGGGAGACTGTGAAATGTAGGCAGAGAAACCTTGGTGCACCAGCCCCCTGAGTCAGAGGGACTGTGCTTGTCCCATCCTATTTCTCTGTCCACAGTGTGACTTGCCTTAACCAAATCCCTGGATCCGTCCAAGACCTCACCTTACTTTGTGGAATTAACAGTGGCAAAGTCCTGGTGTGATACCCTGTGACCATTTGTGCTGAGTGCTGTAACCCCCAGAAGGAAAGCCACACCATACAGGAATATTTTTCATTTATATAGAGAAGCTCTAGAACAAAGAGATTGTTCAAGTGCAAAGCCCTCCTGATAGTTGAATCCCTGTGACACGGAGCCTTTGCTTCCTGCTGTCCCCACGTGTGTCCCACTGCAGCCAGAAGGGTGTGGGTGTCACAGGCACCTCTAAAACCTGAGGCTTTTTGGCATGTGATGTCCACCCCACCTGGGTAATTGCTGCCATAACATGGGAGGATCAGACACCAAACTTGCTTCCATGAGTCTGCAGTGCTGGCAAAATCACTCCCCTGAAATGAAGTGCAATTTTGAAGATAAACCCAGACTGTGCCCTCCAGCAGCAGGCACTTATGGTGCCTCAAATGAGCCAAGACTTGGGCCTGGTAACAGAAAAGCATTCATTTAACAATCTGTAACACAGCTCCTTTAACTCTGACTTGCACCTATTACCAGTCATCTTCTTGAAGCACTATGCTCAAAACCTGCTTATGCCAACAGCTTTAGAACCAGAAAGAAAAGTTTCCAATATGTGGCTTCTTTACACAAGAAGTCTTTTTAAAATTCATTTAATGTTAAAAAAAAAAAAAAGGAAAAAGAAAAAAGAAAAAAAGGAAAAAAGAAAAGTTTTGTATCAATGGGTTCTTTCTCTGAGAATTATTTCTTTTCACTAGTTTTCTATTTTTAAAATATCATATTAGAAATGCTAAGCAATCACTTGAGCACAACCTGTGAGAAGGGGGTAAGATTTACTCTGCAAATATACATATAAGCAGGTAACTAATTTAGTGCATTTCATTTCTTCTGAGATGCAACAACTTCCAATAATATTTACTCATGCTCCCACTGCTATTTTTTCTTTAATGGAAAAGCATTTGCATTAAACAACAAACATAAAAGTGTGTACCCTTTGCTTTGTCATAGATTAATGTTGCTTGGAATGTCAGAGTATTAAGGAAGAGTAAATGGTTTATTCCTCAGATTTAATACCATTAATTCTGCTGTCTCCAAGGGGCAGAGCTGTAATATCACCATATTAATTATTAGAATTCAGAGGTATTTATGCTGATAATATTCAACAACTGGCATTCTGGATTCTAGCAAAGAGCCCCTCTAAGAAATTCTAATTTATTGAAAAACTCATGTCAAGGCAAGTAGATGGCATTTCCTCACAGGTAGGAAAAGTAAATTACTGGAACGACACTAAAGCAGGAGCTGTTTGAGGAAAATATTTAGCATGTGAAACAATAAACTGTACCAGAAAAGGTTGGTTGCCTTCCAGTTTGGGGTTTGAGGGAGGTACAGTGCTGCAGTTAGTTATATATTACCACGTGTTTGTTACCTTTTTGCACAAAATATTTGAGCTTCTCCCATTTTCCCCGTGCTTTAAAACAGGCTGTGGCAAGAATACAGCACAAAATGTGAAATTTCAGCAAGCTGCTCTAAGCTGCTGGTGAGATCACAAGTCCCAAGCTCTTCTCCCTGCTGTCTTTCTTGTCTTGGCTTACAAGAGAATTCTCAGATGTGTTGCTGCCTATCCCTGTCATCATCTTCCCCCCATCTTACAGAACATTACAGGTTGAATGCGACCACAAAACACCTTCCAGTTCCTTTTTCTGGGAAAAGGAACCTGAATAAGATAATCTATCATCCTGTGCAGGGTTTTTTCCTCCCGCTGACTCCATTTTCAGAGCAGTAAGTTACCAACAGGCTCTTATTTGAGACAGACTGAGAGTCACTGGAGCAAGTCAGCAAACCCTTGAATCAGCCAGAAGACAGATAGTTCAGCTGACTCATGTCAGATGGAAGCAGGTTTCATCTGGAAAATTTCCAGCCTAACAGCTCTCCTGCATTTCTCATGGCTCTGGTTAGCAATGGAGCAACGAGCAGAGCCTGCAGATTATTTTATTAAACCCACGTAGGGGTGTAGAGAGAAATAAACCTGGCTGAATGAAGGGAAGGTGGCTGTCCCCCGAATGCTGATGTTTAAACTGCACCTTCTCATGCTTACAGTGCGTGTGTCACTGAAGGAATCTGACCTTGGCACACCCGATAAATCTTTCACAAGCTGAACAAATAGCCCTGTATTGCTTTGTCTTAAAAAACTCCTTTGGGTAAATGTTTGAAACTACATCTGTGGCTCATAAAGCACTGGACACAGTATCAGCAGCTGGTTGTAATTTATTTCTCTTGTAAACTCAAGGTCTGCTTGCAGAGTTTGCTTGTGTGACTCGCACTAACAAGACCTTTATCCCTGAAACAGAAACTGCTGCAGCAGGGCAAGGTGACAAAGAGAATTCCCTTTGCTGCACTTGGAAACACAACATAAAGTCCCTTCCATTACACAGTTCCTGGTACAGGAGTAAGATCTCTGTACAAGTCTAATGTTTCCTTTTTTCTAACCCCCCCCTACCCACTGCTCCAAGGAAAGAAATCTGCTGATGGTTCTGGGGGTTTTCCCATCTCTTTCCCCACTTTGGAAGTGTTCCCTCTCACTGAGAAGTTTGTCTCCTTTCATCTTTATACTCCTTCCCAGCAATGCTTTCTAATTTGACCAGGGTGAAGCCTTCCACCTTCCTAAATTGTGCCCATTGTACTGAGGGGGTTATACACCACTACATGCCTGCCCTCTGGTGTATTTGCAGCTGCTTTTTGTCTGTTCATAGCACTCAGTGACTGAAGGTACAAGTTTGGTTTCTGCCATCTGCAGCATTATTTTATAATTTGTTTGTATTTCTTCCAAAATGACAGCACTCTCTGGCAAAGAGAGTCTGAAAAAAGAGGCAGCTGCACCTCATTCCATTAAGCATTTCTATTGCTTTGCTCAAATTTTCCCAAGAGATATCAATAATTAAATTAATGTCTAGCAAAAGCCAGCATCTATTTTCCTTAGGGCCACAAGATGTCAGAATGAGCTCTCAGACATCCCCTTTGCTTGTACTTCTGTAGCAGCTCTACAAGGCCACTGGTGGGCTCCAAGTTAGGGCACAAAAATGACATTCTAAAAGCCTCTGTTGGTTTTAGTTTCTTGAGTGTTAAAGGTCCAGCTCAACAAGAGCAACAAGTCAGTTCTGCTACTGGTTTCACTTATGGGCATATCCAAAAAAATTCTCAGCATTGGTTATTGAAGAATTTTATTTTCATTGGATCAGCATCTTGGAGAGGGGAAAGAAAATGTTTCTGTATTTGGAAATCTGAGATATTGCACTAACCCCACTGCAACTCCTGCGTTGTGTCTCATCTTTTGAAGCTCCAGCTGCTTAAGATAGGGATCAGAGTCACTTGAGGAGAGAAGGCCAAGGCATCACTTGGTTCCCATGAACTCTGAAGGGTCTGCTTGGAATGGTCAATCTCAGTCACACACGAGCAATGAGGATCTTTCTTTTTCTCTGCTCTTCAGGTGGGCTGGCTGGCAGATATCCCAGAAATTACCTTCACTCCTGGTGAACTGACTCACACATTGAGCAGCCTGAGCCCCGGGAGTTCCTCTGGCACAGTATTCCTGAAAGGCTTCAGCTCCCTCAAAACCCTGCTATCCCCTTCTTCTAGTGCTAATTAACAGAAGCCTGATGGAAATGATCTGTACTGACTTAATCCTACATGTGGATGCCAACCCTAACTAAGAGTGCTTGATTTTGTGGGGGTTAATTAGATTTCCCCACCATTGTGGAGTGCTCGGGGTGTGCTCAGTCTTACACTTCTTACTGACATATATAAATAGAGATATAGAGATAAATAGATATTTTTATGGAGATGTTTTATAAGTGGCCTTTACTTTGTGCATGGTAATTCTTGCCAAACTTGTTATTTAGGACCTACAGAAATGGCTGGTTCTGCAGTTTAGAAAACAATCAGCCGTCTCTGTTGAAAGGGAGACTTGGGGAATGGGCTTGGATTTAGATTTTTATTATTCAACTATAATTTGCATGGTTTGGATTGGGGTTTGTCCCAGTGTCTTTTTTTTTTTCTTTCCTCATTGGTTCTCTGGCAGGGACACATTGGGCTCAAGCAGGAACTTCTCAGTCCTTGAGAGCTGGATTGAAGCCATCAGTGCCACACAACACTTCAGAATCACCTGCCATGTACAGCCCGTGATGTTGATCAGTGTCAGGTCCTCAAAACACAGTTTCTTTAGCAAGCTCTTGGGGTTTTCACAGCATGGGGAGGTGCTCCTATTTCTCTAGCTTAGCTTGACAGGATAGCAGCCAGCAACAGCTGGTCTGTGGGTCTGGGGCTCAGCAGAGACTGGGACATGAATGAGCGTTCAGAAGTAGATTCATGCACACAGCAGTAGCCAGAGACTGTGAAAATGGCCACTGGGGCAGGTCATGTTACTTCCTCTCAGTTTTTTTACTCCTTTTTTTCTCTTTTTAAGTACTGTTTGTCTGCCTTGTCTGAGTAATACATCCCTGCCAGCCAGCCAGCTCTCAGTAACGTGGGCTGTTTGTTGGAGATAGAAATGCAGTTGTCCTTTCTTACTGATCTCATTCTTGCTGTTGTGGAGTGGTCTGTACCCAGGAAAAGACATGGGCCATTGGGAAAGCAAAAGCAGCCCCTCACCCCTCTGTCCAAACCAGGCTGAAGGCCAGTCCCAGGGTTATGTGCCTACCAAGGTGGCCCAGTTTCCTGGCAGGCGAACCAAGACCTTGTCTGGTTGCAGTTACTTAGTTCACAGGTTTCTTTCTTGAGCACAATTTTCCCGTGGGACACATAACCAGGATATAATGGTTACCCTACTTAAACAAAAATGTGTATATTAAAAAACATCCTAATATGAAAGTATAGTGTATCTGAGATTCCTCTGTTATAGACACTTAGTCTACAAGATTTATGGCTACATTTGCTATGTTATGCTTGAATAAACATATAATTCATTGAAATACACAAGACTGATAAAAGTAATATGATCTCTTTAAGGAGAATAAACTGTTTGTAAATTTATAAAGAGTATAATCTGTTAGGCCTTATTTGAAGTATGTACTGTGGTTTGGTAAAAGTACAACATTAAAAGAGCCTTGCCAGATGAGGACTGGGGTTTTCTCTGTGTGTGCATGTGCAGTTTCTTTTGAATATTTCCCATCTTCATTCAGCAAAACAACCCAAACCTCTACAGACTGTGAGTAAGAGCCTGAGATGAAGTGCAGAGGGCTCTTCAGGTTTCTGTGACTCCAGGGAGGGGACAGGTGAATCTCTTCTCCTGAATAGTTCAGATCCCGTTAGGTTTGGAAACAGGAGTGACTGGTAGCACTACTGACTGGCTGGTGATTGTTAAAAGAAGATTTCATAGATTAATAGTAATAATTCAGATTAATGCTGCCAGTGCACATGCAAATATTGTTTATTTAATGGGCAGAAAGATTTCGGGAAGCTTCAGGCCCCTTCAGAGCAAGAGCTGGTGTGCCCCAGGTGCAGACTCTTTCCCCACACATTCTGTGTACATTTTTCTTGTTCAGGTGGGGCATATCCATCCCTGCCAAGGCATACCTTGTGCATTTGAATAACAGCTAGTGTTGCTCATGAAGCTACTGCTCAGAGGAACAGACATCCAAGGGGCTGCTCTTCCTGTGGTCATTCTCCTGCCTGGCCCCATCAGACCAGCTTTATGGCACACAGTGGGCTAGTACTGCTTCTCCTGCCAGTTCTCCCTCTGCCTGCAGCCCAGCTGACATCTGTGGGTGCTGGAGACATGCCAGTGCTTCCTGTGGAAGAGAAAACCATGTTATTGTCCTCACAAAGCACTGAGTGCTTGCCCTGACACAATGAACCATTACCTCTTTGAGCAAGGTTTTGGGTTTCCCTCAGCTGGCTGGACAGGCTGGAGAGATGGACCAAACCCAACAGCATGAGATTCAGCAAGACCAGGGGCCAGGAACTGCTATTTGGCCACAATGAGCAGTGCGGGTTGGGGGCAGAGTGGACATGGTTGACAGGAGGCTGAACATGAGCCAACAGTGTGCCCAGGTGGCCAAGAAGGCAAGAATAACGTGGCCAGCAGGACCAGAGAAGTGTTTCTTCCCATGGAATCAGCATTGGTGAGGCCACACCTCGAGTGTTGTGTTCAGTTCTGGGCCCCTCAGCTTGGGAAGGATGTTGAGGTGCTGGAGCGGGGCCAGAGAAGAGCAACGAGGCTGGAGAAGGGAGTGGAGCACAAGTGCTGTGGGGAGAGGCTGAGGGAGCTGGGGGTGTTTGTGCTGGAGAAGAGGAGGCTCAGAGGTGACCTCAGCACTGTCTGGAACTGCCTGGAAGGAGGAATGTCAGGAGCTGCCTTCCACCTTTGAGTGATGCAGTTCAGGGTAGACCACCAAGGTGCATCTGCTGTCATAGCCTGGCTTTGTCATGCCCAAAGCAGGTACCTACAGACAATGATAACCAGGTAAGTCCATGGCACAGTGTCCTTGTGCCACTTCCTCAGAAGAGCCTCTCAGCTGCCAACCATGTGCACTTAAAGGACTTTTGGGGCCAGAAGTGTTTTTATGTCTGGTCACCTTTTTCATCTCTTCTTGCCATGTACTTGGGCAGGACAAATGGGATCTCCTCACAACTGTAGTCCTTTCAAAAACTGTGAAGTGCTGTGCTATTCAATTAACAACAAATAAAACAGCCAGCGACAGAGCAAGAAAGGGAGCTTTTCTTCATCTCTGCCTGCTAATGAAGCAACCTCATCGTGTCTCAAAGCAGAGATGCAAAATAAATCTCTCAAATCCAATCTGTGCCCTGCACAGTTTCAATTACCCCTCTGCATGTGCCCATAAAGATCACTGCATTTATGCTACCCTGAGGACAAACTGCATGCCCTTGATACCCACATAAATCTCCCACCCTGTGTGATTTGACTTCTGACTGATCCTTCCTGCCACCACCTGGCAAGATTTGTAGTTTGATCCCACGTTGCACATACAATAAAGAATTATTTTTTGTCTGTGCCTTCCTCGTCTGTCAGTGCTCATGGGCAGTCACGTTGTTTGCATGGGAGACAGGCAGGCACTTTATGTTGGAGCTGAGTAGTGTTTTTAAAGCCAGGGCCCCAGCAGCATGGCACAGGCTGCCTTACCCTGCCAGCTTCAGCCTCAGCAGCAGCAGCTTTTGAGGGACAGGGACAGGGGAATGTCGGAGTACAAATGTGAGAGTTGGGCAGTAAATTGTGGCAGCAAGAGAAGATTAATCAGGGCACAGCTCACAGGTGCTACACACAAAGACAGTTTATTAAAATCTCTCCATAGAGAAAAGGAAAAAAAACAGGTAGAAGAAAAAAGGCTCTAGCTCTAACTTCAAAATCCATAATATATCTCTCTCATCCCACCCACAGCCTCCTCCTATAGGTTGAACCACAGTGTCTATAACCTTCATAACAGCTCTTAATTGGGTGACAGTTTTGGGCAGATGTTCACTATTGCCATGAGAACCTTATCTCTCCAAACGTTCCATTCCCATGGGCAGGATGACCCAAAGCCTTCCTATCTCCTTTGTTTTTGCTAGCTGTTGGTCTTTTTCTCACAGAACTAATCCTGCACCTTCCAGCAGGCCACAGGACCTGCCTGCAAGTCTAAAAACCTTTTTCTCAACTCAAAAATCTTTCTTTCTCTCCACAGGGGCAGGTCTCCTGTGTCCCAACAGCTGCACAGGGTGACCTACCCAGGGGGACATGCTGGGGTGCAAAGCAGGGAGAGGCAGCACAGATGGTGGCCAGAAGACTTCCTGGAGGAAGAGCAAGACAACACAGGCTTCAGGGATGGCAGAAAGAAAAGACTTTTCCTAGGGCCATGAAAGAGGCTTTGTGAATTTTGCTGCAATCCAGGAGGGCCTGTGAAGTTGTTGAACTGAGAGCAAGGATGAAAGAAAGGGGCTGGCCTAGGAATGCAATGCAGACAAGGGAAAGCACCTGCTGTGTTTCTGTTCTGAATCACCAATCACAGCTAAGAGGTTGATTTGTTTTCTTTGTTTTGTTTTCAGAAGTTCCCTTGTGCTAGTTTGTTTTTTTGATGAAACCTGTGTGGTGGAAAAGCACTTTCGGTATTTTCACATCAAGCAAGAACTGTAGGCAGTGCTATCTCAAACTCCTGGCTCTGAGTTCTGATCCCACATAAACCAAGAAAAGCCAGAAGTGCTTGACCTCTCCAAACCTCTCCATTCCTGTTTGCCCTGGATTACCTGGGTGGTGTTTTATGATGGATTCCTGCAGAAGTCTCTTCCCAGAGAGGAGGTTTGCCTTACCTTGATGGCCAGTCTTGCCTGAATCCCACAGGTACCCTACAGGGCTTTGTGGACTCAAAGGCCCCAGGAGGAGAGCAAAGGATAGCAGCTCTTGCAGCTTCAGCTCTCCCACCAGCCTTTGTGCTACTCCCTCGTGCCACACACAGTGTTTTGTACATCTCCATTTTGTCAGTACCCTGAAGCACACAGCAGATTAAACACCAGTTGTCCCTGAACTGTGGCAAACATACCTCATCTTCTGCTTTTGGATGACACAGTTCAAAATCCTGAAGGTCCTGAAGAGCTTCAGCTGCTCCTCTCTCTTCCAACGGGTGTGAAGTTCATCAATGATGCAAACACATCATTGTGGTGCCTGTTCATCTAAAAGGAGGTCAGGTCTTTCTGACACCCTTCTTTTCCAGGAGTGTTAGGAAAGGAACCTTCAGAAGCTGGAAAAAATGTTGCCACACCCTCCTGATACTGATGGTTTGGTCACTCAGTTGAGGCAGAGAACTGCACAGATACAGCAGGCTCAAACTGCTGAGTGTCTTGGCAGGATACAGGGAAGGGAAGGGTAAAAACCAAGGAGTTTAGCTACTTGCTTTGATTTATAGAGTCTGTGGTAAAGTTTCATTTTAAATCCCATTGAACATGAAGCCTCAGAAGTCAATGAGACAGGACATACTTTTGCAGAATTGAAGTGAATAAGCCTGTTAATCTCCAAATCCCTACGTTGTTCCATGCTGGGATGTTGTAGGTAGGTCACCATTACTGGCTTTTCTCCATTTCCAGATGCCTATGCATTTAGCTGGATAAAGGGCTACTTTTGTGAGTAAGGGATTTGGAGGGGAATACTTTGTACTGTTCTGAAAAAGGGCTTAAAGGAAGGCTTTCAGGTTGTAAAGGTTATTTATTGTTAGATTTCTTTCTTTTCTTTTTTTTTTCTTTTTAAGGGAGGGAAAAAGCCATCCCTAGGCAAGCATTTCTCAGACTAAGGCACACTCCTGGTTTGTAGATGATTCTTCTAGTGGCCCATCAAGGCCAGCTGTAAGAAACCTCCTGCAAGTGTTCACATTGCCATGGCCAGTCCCAGCCACCAGCGTTCCCACTGGGCCAGGGGAGAGCTGCTCTGTGGTATCACCTGCGTGCAGGGGGCTGCAGAGAAGGTCAGCCTCTGTGTCACGACACAGAAACCTGGATGTGGGGAGTGAGTGGCCTGAGAGTCATCCTCAGGCACTGGGCTGGTTTAAAGGTAAACTGGCAGGAGAAATGAACCCAACACAAAAGAGATTACAAGTCAGAGTTACAATTTAATAAAAAACATATTGCAATAAATGCAATGGCACAAAGAGAATTGGGTTTAACCCCCAAGCCCAGCAGTGTAACCCAGCCCCCTGGGGCACAAACACAGTGGGATTTGGTGGCCCCTGTGCTGAGCCCCACATGGATCCCCCGAGGCCAAAGGAAAAGGAGGTGAAAAACCTGTTGGTGCAGATGATGGCACAGTCTGGTGGAGAGTGGTGGGCTCCTCCTCTCCAGGTTCTGCTCCTCCTCTGGATTTGACAAGTGGTCCCCTGAGGTCTTCAAACCCCAAGATTCTCTCCCCCCAGGGCAGGGAGTTCCAGAGTGGGGGATGTGACTCTGGCAGTCAGGGGGGATTTTGGAATGGTTGCTGGCCCCTGAGCAGAGCTGAGCCCTCAGGTGGGTGTGGAGGTGCCAAGGAGTCCCTGCAGGGGAGTTCTCCCAGCTCCTCTGCCAGGCTTCTTTCCCAGCCAGCTGCCAGGGTGAGGGCTCAGCTGTGCCCTGGGCAGCTGCTGCCAATGGGCCATTGGGAAGAGTTGCTGGGCAATGGCCCAGAGGGTTTAGAATGCCCAGCTTTGGTCACACCCACACAGGGATAAACTGGTCCCACCTGCTGGACTGGGACAGGCACGAACTCACAGTTCCTACCATGGCAGGAGCATCACAGCACCTCAAAATGGGGCTGTTCCTGCAAGCAGACAACAAATTGACAGCAAATAGGGCAAACCTTTGCTGCCTCTCACTGGCACCAGGAAGGAGAGTTTTCAGGTGGACAGTGATATTGGTGGCAAGCAAAGGGACATGCTCACTTGCTTGGTTGATGCTGATTTAAACTCATTCCTGGAGGGGTGCTGGCTCTCTGGGATGGTTTTTCCACACAGCAGCAATACCTGAGAGAACAGGATCCAAGTCTTGGCTGCTGGCTTTTCCCAGTCCTGTGGCAGTGGCTGCAAACACACCTCAGTGAGCTGGGCGTGCCATTGCACTCCTTCCCAGAGCAGCCAAGGCCAGAGACATTTTAGGGATTTCTAACCAGGCACCATCCAAGGCCATTTCAACATGCAGAAGGGCAGTGGGTTCCACTAACTCCCAAAAAAGCAAATTCTTTGACTGATGTTAGGGCTTTCAGAGCTAAGAAGGGGCTTTGTTTCAGCCCAGAACAAATTTCTAGACTGCTCTCCTTCTACCTTCCCAGTTTTCTCTCATTTGTAAAGTCCACAAGGACTCTTTCACACTGACAGAAAGAAGAATTGCTCTGATGCATTGCAATAAGTTGCAATAAAGTGCATTGACTTTTTTTTCCTCTTTTATTCCCTCCTTCTGCTACTTGTACAATTGATTTTGGAATGAAGCATGCAATCACAACTCACTCATAGTGTCACAGCAGGGACTGAATTACCTAAGGGAAAAAAGGGTTGGAGGAGGGAGGATTCAGTGAAGGTCCATTACAGCTTCCTTGTTTCCATTCTTTGATTCTGTGAAAGCCCACCAGCATGGCCTCAGTGGAGCTCACTGGAGAGGCCAGGAAAAGAAGATAAAATGGGAGATGGGAAAGCAGAGACCAAGTAGGAGGACTGGCTTGGTGCAGGCAGCTCTTGTGTGAATCTGTGTGAATTTGTGCTTTCCCACTTTAAAAACAGATAGGAGAAAATCCATTGTCCCATCCCATTGTTATCCTGGGAACATGTTGGGGAGAGGCTGGAAGAAAGGTCAGTTCTCAGGTTGGCACTGGATGTTCATCTGTACAGGTAATTTAGCCACCTTTAAAGGTGTTATTGAAGGGCAGGCTGGAAAGAACGGGTGTCTGTTTACACTAGAGAGTTAAAAAGAGGGATGGGAACACTGGAAATAGTGCAGTGCAATGACAAAATCCTGGAAACTCTAGATTAGACTGTTCTCGCTGTGTTTCTTAGCTGTTTGTTTGTTTGTTTTCAATGGTGCCTAAAAAATTCAGATAAACAGATATTTCTGGTTCATATACTTTTCTGAGGTTCAAATAGTTGTGTATGTGCACATGTGCCTGCTTTTATTCATATCAAATTTACTTCGAGCAAGTTAATCTAAAGAGTGCCATCTACTGCTCATAAGAAAAAATCGCAGGTGCCAGAACATCAAGCATGAAGACCATAAATTGTCTCTATGCCTCTATTACTCTTCCCTGGTCACTGTGGATCTGCAGCTTGTCACAGGACAATTGTCACAGGACAATTGTCACAGGACAATTACAGCTCTACTCAAATTCTCTTGGCTGGAAAAAGAGCTCCTGAGGTTTCCAGGGTGTTGCACTACAGCTGGTGCTGCCTGTCTGCAGATAACAAATTGAAAAGTGTATAAATGCATCTTGTATAATATCAGTTTATGTCTTAAAGCATCGCAAAGTGGCTTTCTGTGGACTTGGTTCTTTTGCAGACCAGCTCAAACTGGGCACTGAGTGACTTTTCAGCTGGCTCTGGGGTACTTTCTGTAGTTGTTACACATTTCCTGTTGCAACTGTGATGGTAGAAGATCATGAGCTACTAGAGGGAAATACTCTATACCTAAGGAGAGATTTACTGTCAAACACCTCCAGGAAAGAGAAGGAAATCTTTATATGCTGCCTGAGAGAAATACACCAAAGTGGGCTCTTAAAATATCCCTTGTACCTCTAACTGAAAAGCTTGGATCACTGTGTATTAAATCAGCATATTCTGATCAGTAAAATGGCTTCTTCTGCAAGTAAAATAGATTTTATATAGTCACTCTTAAATTAGAAATTGTTGAAAACCAAACAATGCCAGTCATATTGGAGACATCACATGCTGTCATTGAAACATGATGGGTCCAGCTTTATTAACTTATGGTTCCTAAAATGTGATTATTGAAATGCTGATACTCTGATTTTGTCTTTTCTTCTGTGATTTTGTAGCACATGAGTAACCACCTTACCTCAGTCCTGTCACCCCAAAGAGCATAGCACTGTAGTGTGGGTAGCACTTTAATTTCTGGAGGATAACAAGTCCACCCAAGGCCAAATATGTTGTTTCTGCAATGGGGCTCCCTTTACCAGATCATGGCACTCAGTGCCACGGCCAAGCTCAGCTGAAAAACCTCCAGGGATGGGGAATCCACCCCCTCTCTGGGCAGCCCATTCCAATCCCTCAGCACTCTCTCTGTGAAGAAGTTTTTTCTGCTCTCCAACTTCAATTTGCCCTGGCAGAGCTTGAGCCCTCCGTGCCCCCTTGTCCTATTGCTGAGTGCCTGGGAGAAGAGACCAACCCCCACCTGGCCAGAACTTCCCTTCAGGCAGTTCCAGACAGTGCTGAGGTCACCTCTGAGCCTCCTCTTCTCCAGCACAAACACCCCCAGCTCCCTCAGCCTCTCCCCACAGCACTTGTGCTCCACTCCCTTCTCCAGCCTCCTTGCTCTTCTCTGGCCCCGCTCCAGCCCCTCAATCTCTTTCCTCAACTCAGGGGCCCAGACTGAACACAACACTCAAGGTTCAGCTTATCCCCTCCTACCAGCATCTTCCTTTGCAGAAAGGAACTCTATTGAGTCTTTGCAACGCTGCCTCAGATGAATCCTGCTTTATTGTGGGCAAGGTGGCAGAGTGAGGCAGCCCTGGTGGGTGAGAGGCATGGCAGGGGAGCTGTGAGACTGAGCAGAGCGTTATTAACTGAGTGTTGTGGAAATGTGCAGGCAGCTTCTCCCTTCCGCATGTACTGGGATTTCTCAAGGGACTGGTTGAACTGGTTTCGGTGGCTGATTTGCATAAACAGCGCAGTGAGAACCGATTAGGGCAGTGCCAAATTTTGTCCCAAAGTGTGGATTTATCCTGCTTTGCACCATGTCAAAGGAGCATCTTTTTCAACTCTGCTGCTCCCGGAGCACATCAAAGCACATCTGCTGCTTCTCATGCAAAGTTCAGCCAGGCAGGAACTTTCTCCTGCAGCTCCTCAAGAGAACTGCAAATGATTGCCCGAGTGCAGGTTCATCCAGGGTGTGTGCAAACCTGGCACGGAGAGCAAAGGTGTTTGGGTGGAGCCGAGGACTGATTTTGGTCTGCAGCATGGCCATTCACAACCAAAGCATGACAAGAATGCAGGCAGAGTTCATTGTCCTTGGCTGAGTATGCAGGGTTGAGTTAATAAAAACACATCCTTACACATGGGGAAAGGTAAATACACATCAGCCTCCATAAAAGCATTGTAATCATTTAATAACTATGATAATTTGATTATTTTAGAGTATATCAAAGCTTTACAGTCATCCTGAGCTTACAGGTTGCATTACAGGTAGGACCATCACTGACCTGCGACACAGAGAAACACACACAGAAGTGGGAAAGATTCAAGATTAAACCCAAAGCCTGCATCTGCACAGATATTTTTATTATTCTTTTTAATCTGCAGTGTAGTTATTCTGCAATACCAATTTTCCAAAACCTGTAAATTATTTCAAACTATGCAAGTTTAAGCTGTATTTGTGCAAAGATCATGAGATACTGTTGCCATCTCGTGAACTGAATATTTTGCTGTGCTATTTCGATGTAGCCAAAGAATAAATTATTGAGCAGCTTCTCATGGGTGAATGACCTTTTTGTGATTTATCACACAATAATTTAGAAATTGTAGCTCCTGCTAAATTCAATTATTTTTCTTTCAGCTTGCCTTTTAAAGGTGCCGTGCTTGTCTTACATTCAAAGGTCTTTTCCTCTGACCTGGAAGAATTAAGAGGATTTGTAGGAAGTTAACTGCTAGTTGCAGCTTAAAAAGAAAAAAAAGCATTAAAAACATTGATATCAAGTACCATAAACTTTAGATGAACAGCTAATATGATGAAGAAAAAATACCTTTTTGCACCTGGTAATCCCTGAATATTCTGAATATTTTTACATGTTTCTAAGATGGGGGGGTCTTATGTGATTATACCACTAATACAGACAGGTAAGATTAGCATTAAAGTTCAGTTAGAAGTAGTTTTTTATTATTACTGGAAGAATTAGCACCAGAAATTTTCCTGCTGTTCATTACACGTGCACAGCAGAATTCCTGCTTACTGCTCAAAAAGCTCTGAGCAGTCATTATGGAAACTTGGAAGGACTGCTAGGAAAAGAGGGACGTGGGCAGGAGTGATAGGTCCACTGGGCAAATCAGGACCAATTCTGTCATTGAAAGTGTTTATATCTATCTATCTATCTATCTATCTATCTATCTATCTATCTATCTATCTATCTATCCATCCATCCATCCATCTATCTATCCATCTGTCTATCCATCTGTCTATCCATCTATCTATCTATCTATCCGTCTATCTACACACTATAAATATACACGATATATATATACACTGTATATGTATGCATGTATAGTATGTGATAGAACATTTGTATCAAACATAGTGCAATATACTCTATATATCCACATACTTTATTACATAGTATATAGTATGTATATAACACATACTACAGACTCCATTATGTTACCTCATGCTCTGTCGTATTTTTTAAAGGTAAGTATACTTAATGTCTTTAATATTTTTTTAACAGCTGACTATACTAGAAATGTCCACAAATTTCTAGAACCAGCTTTTTTCCTCATGTTTCCTGCTAAACACTCCTCCTTTTACTGGGCCAGTCTTTCTGAGAATTCAAATGCTTTTCTGTTCTGGATGAGTCAGCTTTAGGGAAGGTGCAGGCACCACATGCACAGTCACCACAGACACAGTGGGAGCCTTTGCCCAAAGTTCATCCCCTCAAAGCTTCACTGTGGGAGTGGGCCCTGAGCGAAAGGGAAATACAAGATCTTGAAGATCTAAAGCACGTGGTAACTTGCCTTCTACCTTTCAGGAACTGCAAGGATATTTTGTCCTGATTATATCAACTGCCTGGGAGAGCTTTTTCTCTGTTCTGTAAAGATAACTTCCACATAAATTGTTCCCTTGGGGTTAAAATGATAGGCTGGAGTAGAAGTAATCAGGCTCTTGTTACTGTTCAAACAATTGGAAGACATTTCAGAAAAGGTTGTGAACAATGTGCATCCTAAGTAAGGCTTTCATTTAAACTTCACACAAAATGTATAAGAGAACCCCTGGGCAAACCCCATGGTAGTTCAGCCATGACCTGATGGCTGCTTTCCTGATGTGTGGCAGTCTTGGTGGTACATTAGACCAGAACTGATGATAAAGAGCTTTTGAGAGCAAACAAGCAATAGTGCAATATTTTTACAGAGGGGTTGCTAGTTTATACAGGAGGCACTCCTGGCACTTGGAGGACTTTGAGGTGATGCCGGGAGAGCCCCTAAAAACAGGACTCTGAGCCAATTTAATGTGGGATAAGATAAAAAGTAGAAGTCCTTTAATACCAGGCTTACGGCCCACAGGAATACATGATGACAGGCACGTCCCCCAAGCTCTGGTTTCCATGGCTTTTATAATATGATCCCCCCAATCATTACTTCACACATTTCTCAGTCCAGCCCTGGTCCTGCCCCCGGTCCCACCCCCAGGATTTGGGTCTGGGGAGTCGATGAGACCCTCTGTCTTCATCAGCTCCTCTTCCTCGGGCTCCTGGAGTTCTTCCAGTGTTTTGATTTCTGGGTCACTTTGTCCTGTGTTTATGTCTTGTTCTTCAGGCCTTTCTGATAGCCATCAGCATTCTACCTTGAAGAGAGTCTAAACAAGATTAAATAACTAAAAGAATTTGAGGTCCCCGTTCTGGGACAGGGGTAGTGATAGAAAGACATTAAACTTAAGCCAGAAATATTAACCCACTAAAAATCTACAGCTACTGTTTTCCTAAAATCGAAAAAATGTGAAAATCAAAATCAAAAACCCCTTTGGCATCAGAGGTAATCTACAGCATCAACACTCAAGCTGTGACCCATGAGGTTCTCTCATGAGCTTGGTTTCTGCTTCTAAATGCTAGAGCTGCTTATATGGTAACATCATGGAGTTGCTCAGCAGCATCTTTGGGCCAAACACCCATTGGAAGGGCAGGTTGGATGGGGCTTTGAGCAACCTGGTCTGGCAAAAGGTGTCCCTGCCCATGGCATAGGGGTTGGAACTCTAAGGTCCCTTCCAAACCAAAACATTCCACAATGCTATGGTAAGTCACAGGGCTGTGCATGCAGCTTGAAAGACTGTTGGCCAGACACACCAAATCCTGACAGCACAGCACATTGCACCACACAGATATTCCCTGGTTAATCTGTTACACTGGAAAGCCAAGGGAGCTAAAGAGGGCAGGGTGTGTAGGAGTGGAGATCATACACTGGAGATCTCCCAGAAAAAGTCACCGTGTCTCTGACATATGATCAAAGCAAAGGATTTCTCTCTGTTTCCATTCTGTCAAATGTCCTAAGTATTTTGGTTAACACTAAGATGATCTCTCTCTGTAAAAGCCAAGCATGTTCTGGGCTTCATCAAAAGAACTGTGGCCAGTAGATTGAGAGGGAATTCTCCCCCTCTGCTCCACTCTTGTGAGACTCCACCTGCAGTGCTGCGTCCAGCTCTGGGTGCCCAGCACAGGGAGGGCAGGGACCTGTTGGAGTGAGGCCAGAGGAGGCACCAGGATGATCAGAGGGATGGAGCAGCGTTCCTGTGAGGAAATGATGAGAGAACTGGGTTCATTCAGCCTAGAAAAGAGAAGGCCTCGAGGTAACCTAATTGTGGCTTTTCAGTACCTGAAAGGAACCTGCAAGAGAGATGGAGAGAGACTATTTACAAGGGCATGCAGTGACAGAACAAGGGGGAATGGATTCAAACTGAATGAGAGTAGGTTTAGATTACATATGAGGAAGAAATTACTTATTTTTATTTTTTATGTTTTTATGTGAGGGTGGTGAGGCACCAAAACAAGTTGCCCAGAGAAGCTTTGTATACTTCACCCTGGAAATGTCCAAGGCCAGGCTGGATTGAATGCTGAGCAACCTGGTCTCATGGAAGGTGTCCCTGCCCACTGCAAGGGTGTTGGAACTAGATGATCTTTAAGTTCTATTCCAATCCAAGCCATCCTAAGTTTCTATAGAATCACAGAATTCTGTTTGTATAGGATATATAGTAAACGTGTGCCCGTGTGTGTCTTCATGTATATACAAAATACACATATGTGTGTAAAGACATTGCACAAAGATTTGTTTTCTTGCATATATTGAAATACAGGTACACAAAAGTTGGAGACAGAATGGACAATTTCAGCCAGTTATTTATATGCAGTTCACCTCATAACCAAAAGCAATGCACCACCTTCATCACTGATGAAAACCCCACTTTGTAGGAGGGTGTTGTAGAGACTGCAAAATTCCCTTCACAGACCACCAAAGCCAGCTGTTGCCCTGAAAGATGACACAAAGCAGGCAAGTCTTGCCCAGTTTGAAAAGATTACCTATGGACTTTTGGTTTTCTGAGCACAATCAAGTTTTATTTTAAGAACTGCTGGGAATACCTTAAACAAGTACTTTGCTTCTTACTGCTTCAATTAAACCAATGGCACTTAAGCTGCTGCTGATCCAATCTGTTTCCCAGTTATACAGCCAGTCATGTACTTAGCATGGCCCTGTGCGAGGGGAGTTTTAGGGATCATTGCTCTGTATGCATTTATAAATTGCAGTTAAACATAGTGTTGTGTCAGGAAGTGACAATGGATTACCAACAAAACAAGAGACATCAGCAAAACGCCTCTGATGTCTCACCCAGCCCTGGATTCCTCCCAGAGAAACTTCCTGTGGTTTGGGAAAACTGTTTATTTCTTCCACTTGACAGTAACCAAAAAGAGATTGCCCCCAGGGGTCAGTGTTGGGCCCAGCTTTCTTTAACATCTTTATTGATGATTTAGATGAGGGGATTGAGTCCACCATCAGCAAATTTGCTGCTGACACCAAGCTGGGAGGGAGTGTCGAGCTGCTGGAAGGCAGGAGGGCTCTGCAGAGGGATCTGGAGAGACTGGAGAGATGGGCTGATTGCAATGGG
>VWZD01001066.1:53931-146021 GCA_013396695.1 Sakesphorus luctuosus | reverse complement strand
GTGCCCCACCTGCCTCCTGCCCTGCCTCCTGCCTCGGCCCTGCCGGCTCTGTGTGCCTGCCCGCTCCGTCCTGCCCTGCCCTGCCTCCTGCCCCGGCCCTCCCTGCCCTGCCTCCTGCCCCGGCCCTCCCTGCTCTGCCTTCTGTCCTGCCTCCTGCCCCGGCCCAGCCGGCTCTGCGTGCCCGCTCCGTCCTGCCCTGCCTCCTTCCCGCAGCCCCGCATGTCCCTGCCCGCCCCGGTTCTGTCCCTGCCTGTGCCCCCTCCCCGGCTGCTCTCAGCGCCCCGGCCCGTCCTGCCGCAGCCCCGCGCCCTCCCTTGGCCCCTCCTGGCCCCGGGACTGCCCCCCCCAGCCATGCCAGGCTCGTCCCAGGTCACTGCCCTCGTTTTTCCCCTATGAGCTTCTGTCCATAACCGTGTTGTCGGGTGTTCCCCTGCTCTCTGCCCTCCCTGCACTTTTCTGTGCTGCCTCCTCTCCCCCTGTTGTATCCCAGCCATCCCCAGAGCCACAGAGATGCTCGGGTCTGTCTGGGAGCAGCTTGGTTGTACCCAGAGAGGTTCCCGAGTGTCCCCAGCACCGTGGTATTTGCCACAGTTCATCCTTGTCTCCTTCTCCAGGTTTCTCAGGCTCTCAAGGACTGGACACCAGGCTTCCCCTTGTTGCCACCTACTGTTGTGGCCTTCCCAGGGAAGGTGCCCTCTGGGATCTTTTGTCTGTCTGTGCATTTATTGCCTCCATCCAGATGACTGCTCCTGCAGTTTTTGTCTTTGCAAATAATCACCCTGTTTGTTTCCCAGTGACTTTGCCACTGAAAGCTAACTGTGGCCTTACTGGGATCCTTTCCCCATCCTTCTTGCTTCCTCTTCAAGTTATCTTTCAGCACCATCCTTATCCCTCTATTACCTTTCCCCTTTCAGTTTTCTTCCTCCCAGTAACCATTTCCATCACTGTGCTTTTTGCCCTTCTGATCTTACTTTCCTGTCATTAAAACCTTCCTTGTGATCTCACCTAATACTCTTTCCTTGCCACATACTCCTTTCCTTTGTAGACTCCTGTGTTATCCCCCCAACTTTGTATTTAGATCCTTCAGCTCTACCTTTGAGGAGAAGGAGTTTAACCCTAGATTGTCTGTATACTTGTCAGTCAGCACTAAGAGGGCAGAGATGACTTACTTGTTTTACCTTATTTTGTTGTAATTTGTTTTGTTACTGACTTACTCAGCAACCTTGCCCTGGTGTATGTGTTCATATATAATCATACACCTCCATTTTAATTAATACCCATGGATACCCTGATGCCAGTCAGGGAGGAAAAGGTCTGTATTGGAAATCCTTCTGGCAGGGCTGAAGGGAAGTTGTGGCCAGCTGGGGGTTGGTCTCTTCTCCCAGGCACTCAGCAATAGGACAAGGGGGCACGGGGGGCTCAAGCTCTGCCAGGGGAAATTAAAGTTGGAGAGCAGAAAAAACTTCTTTGCAGAGAGAGTGCTCAGGCATTGGAATGGGCTGCCCAGAGAGGGGGTGGATTCCCCATCCCTGGAGGTTTTTCAGCTGAGCTTGGCCGTGGCACTGAGTGCCATGATGTGGTAAAGGGACTGGAGTTGGCCCAAGGGTTGGACTTGATGATCTGGGAGGTCTTTTCCAACTCAATCCATTCTATGATTCTGAGTGGGAGAAATGGTCCATGGGGACCAGAAATACCCAGTGGCCATGTAACTTGAACTAGGCCAAATAATGTTTGTAATACCATGTTGTGAGTTGGTGCTTAGTTGATATGGAGCATATTTGGGATGCATCCTCTTTGGGGATGTAGTAGGATACTACAGGTACTACAGTAGGCAGTGTCCACTCACTCTGTGCTGTTGTGTGTTGGTGGTCAGGTGTCTCTCCTTGCTGCACTGACATTTTGTGTCTCTGATAGTGATTCGACTAGAAAGAAATCATAGAATCACAGAATCATAGAATGGATTGGGTTGGAAAAGACCTCCAAGAGCATCAAGTCCAACCCTTGGTCCAACTCCAGTCCCTTTACCAGATCATGGCACTCAGTGCCACGGCCAAGCTCACCTTAAAAACCTCCAGGGATGGGGAATCCACCCCCTCTCTGGGCAGCCCATTCCAATGCCTGAGCACTCTCTCTGCAAAGAAGTTTTTTCTGCTCTCCAACTTCAATTTCCCCTGGCAGAGCTTGAGCCCCCCGTGCCCCCTTGTCCTATTGCTGAGTGCCTGGGAGAAGAGACCAACCCCCAGCTGGCCAGAACTTCCCTTCAGGCAGTTCCAGACAGTGCTGAGGTCACCTCTCAGCCTCCTCTTCTCCAGCACAAACACCCCCAGCTCCCTCAGCCTCTCCCCACAGCACTTGTGCTCCACTCCCTTCTCCAGCCTCGTTGCTCTTCTCTGGCCCCGCTCCAGCCCCTCAAGATCTTAAGATAAGCTTGGCTGTGGCACTGAGTGCCATGATCTGGTAAAGGGACTGGAGTTGGCCCAAGGGTTGGACTTGATGATCTCGGAGGTCTTTTCCAACCCAATCCATTCTATGATCAATATCTTTACATTCTGCTTCTCAGAGGTCAAAAACAAATAATAGGGTTTATCTGGTCTTGGCCTATACTATCCTTGAAATTATGGAAAGTCCGCAGGGGCCTGGGGTCACTGGTTTATCATAAAGCTGTGTTGTCTACAGAAGAATAGAAAACCATTATGTTTCATTGTGTTTTGAGTATTTCAGTCAATGGGCTGCAGGGTATAGAATAACAGGGTGGTTTGGGACCTTTAAAGGTCATCTCTTCCAATGTCCTTGCCTTGAGCATGGACACCTCCCACCAGGGCAGGTTCTCAAAGCCCCATCGAACCTGGCACTGAGCATGGGCAGGGTGGGGCACCCACAGCTCCTCTGGGCAACCTGTGCCAGTATCTCACCACCACCCTCACAGTAAAGAATTTCTTTCTTCTCTCTGGTCTAAATCTGCCCTCTTTTAATGCAGAGCCACTGACCCTTGTCCTGTCATTGCAGTTGCCAGTAAAAAGTCTTCATCTTTCTCATAAGCTCTCTATATAAATGGAAAGACTGAAGTCAGGTTAAGTTGGTTCCAGCTTATTAAAGCTCTCTTATCTGTGGACTGATTTCTGTAATTGTGCTACCATCTTCATTATTTTTTATATCTTAATGTTGTTGCTTTGTTGGATAAGACATATAAAAATCAGACAATTATTTTTATGGACTTGTGTTAAAAGGTTCCTTCTGCTTGGTGTTTTCAGTGGTAATTCCAGGTGACTGTTTTCCTACCCTGTCATTTCATGAGGCTGATGAATTTTTTAAAACTTGGCTGTAATAACTCCAAGGTCATGGGTTCAATCCCCTGTGTGGGCCATTGACTGAAGAGTTGGACTCGATGATCCTTGTGGGTCCCTTCCAACTCAGAATAGTCTGGGATTGTTTGTACAGAGGAGACTTCAGCATGTGCATCTGTGAGTTGATAACCATCTTTTCACCGTGTTCCAAACTTGGTGCACTTAAGTCTCATGGCAGTAGTGCCTTTTCTTAGTTCCTGATTTTTTCAGTCAGAGTTCACACAATATGTTATTCTCTGTACTCCCATCAGTAGCTCTTTCTTCCCACCCCAATTGGCTGCATGTTCTCTTGCTGGTAAAATGACATTGAAGGTGTTCTTTTACTTGGCAAAGAAATTCATGTAAATATGGGATAGAAAAAAGCTCTGCTTCCAGAATACCTTGGACTTTCAGGTAGAATCTCAATTCTGGAGCAGTTATTGAGAACTCTTTTCTTCTTTTAAGAAGAAGTTATTTGTAATATCTTGTGGTTAATCTTTGCTATCCATTGGGATGGTTGTTAAACAGCTACCACAGAACCTGGAGTTGGTTGGAAATGCTGGAATTTTACTGTTGTGTGGGGAGAAAACACTTCTTGGTAAGATGGTTGGGAAGATTTTTACTGTTATGTTTTGTTATTGGCATTAGAGTTTTGTTGTCAGCAGCGCTGACCTTGGACAGCTCTGGCACCAACCACCCCATTGGCTGAACTGAAAAATGACATTCCTTGCTTTTGGTATTTCAGATCTCGTCCTGGAGTTGTCATCTATGTGATTACCTATGTTTCAATGAAATAATTAATTTTGTATCTTTAGTGTGAGTGAATTGGGCCTGTCACATAAGGTGTACGTTTTCTTTCTGTTTTGCAGGTTATCTTCCTGGGAGGCCTCACTTCTTGCACATAAAGAAACCCTCACTGAGTTGCTGCAGCTGAATTTAGAATGTTACTTGCCTTGTGATTCTGATGGAGGAATAACCAGATCTGAGGCTGCTGCACTGGGAGACTTTACAGGAAATACAAAATGTCATCCAATAGGAGTCAGAACCCGCATGGACTCAAACAGATTGGTCTGGACCAGATATGGGATGACCTTAGAGCTGGAATTCAACAGGTTTACACCAGACAAAGTATGGCAAAATCCAGATACATGGAACTCTACACGTATCCTAATGCCTGTGGCAGTCACTGCTTTCCCTGTTGGTAGATCAGAGGTAGCTTTTTACTTTCCAGATCTCAAAATTGCTTCATAACTACTTGACTTAATGGCTTTTAAGAATGCATATTTTTATTTTGAAGATTAGCCTTTTCTATTTAATATTACTGGCGAATAAGCAGGAACATTCCGTTGTCTGGAAAACTGACTTCCATAATTATTATGGCTAGCTCTCTACTTCAGGTTTGATTGCTGTGATTTTTGACAGAGCAGATGTTTAGTTATTTTATTAATAGACCTAATTTTCAGTCCATAGTACACAGAAAGACAACAGAAATTCTTTTATCTTTATATGTTAGTCTCTGGCATTATCCTGCGGGTCTTAGTTGTAATAATGTCCAGTTACCTGAATAATTTTTCAAATGTCATCCTTTAAGTAATACTTTACTCTTGAGTTGGTTTCATAATGTGTCCAGTGGATTTGTCTTGAATTCAGGGAGCTGTTTTCCAGCATCTCCCCATTGTGGGAGTTGGTACAAGATGTTCATCTTTGTGTCAGTGTGCTGAGATTCTGTTTGGGTGATGGTAGGAAGCTTCTTTCTGTCAGGGAGTGCATAAGGATCTTTTGTAACTGATCTGAAGGAGACACATGCCTTGTGCTCTGTTACAGCTGCACTGTTTGACTTCAGGACTTTGTTTAGAAAGTGGGAAATTGTTTTATAATCCCCCTAAACAGAGGCCTGTGAAGGGATGTGGTGAGGAACCACCTTTGTTTTGCATCTTGTTCTGCATTGACTCTTGTACCTGGTATTGCCCAGCAGAGCAAGCACTGCTTAAGGGAGTGGTGGTACACCAAGGTGTGTAGGCACATAAAAGAAGAAATGGTGTCTGAATACATTTCTTGTCTTCCTTTAAGTAGTTCTGCTATTTTTCTTTATCAATTTTTAGAGTTATTTTACTTCAACAAAGTTGTTACTCTGATATATAAACTAGAATTGTAGAATGGATTGGGTTGGAAAAGCCCTCCCAGATCATCAAGTCCAACCCTTGGGCCAACTCCAGTCCCTTTACCAGATCATGGCACTCAGTGCCACGGCCAAGCTCAGCTGAAAAACCTCCAGGGATGGGGAATCCACCCCCTCTCTGGGCAGCCCATTCCAATGCCTGAGCACTCTCTCTGCAAAGAATTTATTCCTGATATCCAACCTAAACCTCCCCTGGCAGAGCTTGAGCCCCCCGTGCCCCCTTGTCCTATTGCTGAGTGCCTGGGAGAAGAGACCAACCCCCACCTGGCCAGAACTTCCCTTCAGGCAGTTCCAGACAGTGCTGAGGTCACCTCTGAGCCTCCTCTTCTCCAGCACAAACACCCCCAGCTCCCTCAGCCTCTCCCCACAGCACTTGTGCTCCACTCCCTTCTCCAGCCTCGTTGCTCTTCTCTGGCCCCGCTCCAGCCCCTCAATCTCTTGCCTCAACTCAGGGGCCCAGAACTCAACACAACACTCAAGGTGTGGCCTCCCCAAGGCAGAGGCCAGGGGAAGGCTCACTGCCCTGGGCCTGCTGGCCACGCTACTTTGGATCCAGGACAAAAATGTCTCAAGATGTTGTTGGCACTGATTTGGAAGTGCAGCATATAAAATTTTAGCCTGTGTTAACTTTTTTGAAGGGACACAGGTTTTATACATGAAAGAGGAGCTCGAGGGCTTATAGCAATCAATTCTGTAGTTCCCTGGACTTTCTAAGGAGGTGGAAAAGATGTTCTGTACATGTGATCTCTGCATCAATGTGTAATCTTGCCTATCTCTGCCTGCAGAATTTGTGCTCCTATGGGCAGTGGGAAAAACCCTGTGACCAGATCAGTCTGCTAAGTGTTTCCAGGATACTTCTTTAATAGCCATGGGAAGATGGAATACCATTTGTTTAGGATCAGAACCTTTCCTAAGACTTAAAGTTACTGCTTTCTTGCAGCACTGGGTTGAACATTGTTCGTGACTCAATGAAACAAGTCTGCAAAGTTGAATGTCTGGTAGAAATTTGACATGTAGTAGAACCTCAGAGAGTTTTTCCCTCTGAGCACCTTTAATATATTCTTGTTTGTGAGATGTGTTAAGCAGGGATGCTGAAGACTAAGCACTAATTATGATGCTAATGGTAAAATACTGAGTTTTTTTCCTGTCCTGGTGTTCTCAAATACTCTTGGAATGAAGCTGTAAAAGGGATCTACTGTCTACTACTCATCTCCTTCTTGTTGCTACTTCAGGCGTTCAAAACTAAGGACTGTTTTTCTTACTTTCCTAAGTGAATTCATTTAGAGCATAATTTCGTAGGTAGACTTTGAGTTGTGGATTAATATAATAGTTGATAACTCAGAGTATTTGACACTGGTTAGGCTGAGGTTTTGATCCACTATGAAGACAGCAATGCATTTTGCTTCCTATGCCAAGTGCACAAGTTCAAAGTTGTACTTAAAATATCCCCCCTGTAATATATTCGCTACCTGAAGGGAAGTTCTGGCCAGGTGGGGGTTGGTCTCTTCTCCCAGGCACTCAGCAATAGGACAAGGGGGCACGGGGGGCTCAAGCTCTGCCAGGGCAAATTGAAGTTGGAGAGCAGAAAAAACTTCTTCACAAAGAGAAAGCTGAGGCATTGGAATGGGCTGCCCAGAGAGGGGGTGGATTCCCCATCCGTGGAGGTTTTTCAGCTGAGCTTGGCCGTGGCACTGAGTGCCATGATCTGGTGACGGGACTGGAGTTGGCCCAAGGGTTGGACTTGATGATCTCGGAGGGCTTTTCCAACCCCATCCATTCTGTGATTCTATATTTGCTCAGTCTTTGTGTACAGCAAGTCCAGGAGATCGATGGACTTTGATTTCAGGAAGCTCTGCCTGTCAAACAGCTTAATTTGGAAAGCAGAGCAGATGCAGATGAGTCTCAGCTTCAGCTGTGATTGGGCTGAAGATCAGCCCTGCTTACAGGGTTCTGGCTCTTGTGCAGGGGGCAGTTTAGTCTTTCCTCATCCTCTTTTGTCCTTTTTCTCCCTTCCCATCCACCCCTTTTTTTCTTTTTCGTCAGTGTATTGCTCCTGAAAGGGATTTCTTTTCATCCCTCTGATTTATGAGAGTGGGAGAGCCATTCACACAAGCAAACCTGCCTGTAATCCTGTATCTGCTGTGCATTGTTTTCAGTCAAAATTAATTGGAGATGCAGAGGTTTCTACTGAGCCTTGTTGAAGTGCATCTGATAAAGAACTAGAATAGTTATGCAATTCCAAATGTTTGTACCTCCCTCACAGCTGCACTCATTTTCTTTGCTCAGTGTGTCTCTTTTTGTGAGACACCTCAGTCAATCTCTGAGGACAGGCCAGAGCTTGTACTTTAGGTGGGGTTTTTTCCCTTTTATTTCAGCAGGAGAAGAAAGAGTTTGATTATTCCTGGGTTTTTCTAGAGCTGAGAATCCCGAGGAGGTGAATCAAAAATCTTGTTTTTGAATGGTGGTTACCAATGTCAACATCCCTACTTTTTCTAATTTAAGTTTATTTGTGCCTTTGATTGCAGGATACTTTTCTTTTTTTGTCTGATCACATGATCATTGTTTCTTTCTTAGGTGTTTTTTTTATTTTGATGTTTGGGGTTTTTTCCCCATATGTAAGATTCTTGAGAATGAAATCTGTCTGCTTTTCTGTTCCAGAATTGTTTTGGTTTGAGTTGTTGGCTGAAGACCTTTTGCTTTGCTTACCAGAATGATTCTTACTCACCTTACTCATTTATAGTGCTGTAAGTTATTTGTTTTATTGCCACCTCTTCTTAACTCCACTTGACAGTGATACAATATTCCCACATGTTGTGTTAGTTTCTTCTTTTTTTTTCCCCAGAAGGTCATGTCTGTTTTTCAGACTAATGGTGAGCCTGCAGTTTATTTTCCTGAGGCCTCATGGTATGAGGAGATGAATTAGGATTTATTTCCATTTGTATTTAAACTCTGCAGTGGAGAGAATGAAAGGATTTTGTTAATTTTCTTGTTTTGTGTGTCTTAAGCAGATTCTCAGACCAAGTACTAGACTGCCTGAAAACTTTTCTGCACTATTAAAGGAGCTTAATTTTTCACAGAAACACGGACAAAAAACCAAGTAACTTCCTAAAACATTTATTTTCTTCATCCAAGCACACATTAGTTAACCAGTTTTCAGATGTGTGTTGTGAATGCAAAAATTATTGTTGTGCTTCCATTTTCTGTGTGTGCTTTTTATTTGAAATGCCAAAATCACCTCTTTTGACGCAAACTAAGTTTAATATTTAAAGAAAATTCAACTGGGAAAAGTAAGGACTGTTTAGAGATTCCAAATGCCATTACTTTATAACAAATAAGATTTTTATTTACATGAATATATCTTAAAATCTTTTCATTGATAAGGAGAGTTTACTGTGCTGTGCAATGTGTGATGTGGGTGTTTTAGTAAGATATAAAATGCAGTGTCCAGATTGGCTTTAAAAACTTTCCAACGTTATGTACATAAAAATTGTACTGTTGTTTTCAACAGTTCCTGCAATACATTTGAATAGTTGTTTGGCACCATTATCATACAGCTCTTATGTGAAAAATGGAAGTAACATGACTGAATTTACTATGACTTGAGCAAATTTCAAGTCTCATTGGATTTTACAAACGTGTTTCTTATATTATTCCATTATTAGCCATCATTAGGAATTTTTTTCAAAATAATTGCTTGAAGTATTTTAAGGTTAGGTAAAGGTTAGGCTGTTCTTTTACATTTCATTGTTTTATGAAAATCCTTTCCTTGTTTCACAATTTGCTGACTGAGATTCAATGTGGTTTATGTATATACTTGTTTTAGCCAAGAGGTGGTTACTGACTGTCCATTGGACAAATGTAAAAGGTTATTGTAATTGTTTCAGAAAAGGGGATTTTTTTTCTCAGATATTAGCAATTGGTGAAGGAAAATACTGTGTTAAACATTAAATAATTGAGTGTAGAATGCTCACAATTTAAAAATAGCAGATGATTCAGGATAATTATCTGTTCATAAAATAAAATGTATAAAGACATTTGTGCTGGTTTAAAGGTAAACTGGCAGGAGAAACGAACCCAACACAAGAGAGATGATAAGTCAGAGTTACAATTTAATAACAATATTACAATAACTGCAGTGGCACAAAGAGAAATTGGGTTTAACCCCCAAACCCAGCAGTGTAACCCACCCCCTGGGGCACAAACACAGGGGGGTTTGGTGGCCCCTGTGCTGAGCCCCACGGGGTTCCCCCGAGTCCGAAGGAAAAGGAAGGGACAAACCTGTTGGTGCAGATGATGGCACAGTCTGGGCCAGAGTGGTGGGCTCCTCCTGGCCAGGGTCTGATCCTCCTCTGGATTTGACAAGTGGTCCCCTGAGGTCTTCAAAACCCCAAAATTCTCACCCCTCAGGTGCAGGTGGGAGCCCCCAGTGGGTCCCCCAGGGCAGGGAGTTCCAGAGTGGGGGATGTGACTGTGGGAGTCAGGGGGGATTTTGGAATGGTTGCTGGCCCCTGAGCAGAGCTGAGCCCTCAGGTGGGTGTGGAGGTGCCAAGGAGTCCCTGGAGGGGAGTTCTCCCAGCTCCTCTGCCAGGCTTCTTTCCCAGCCAGCTGCCAGGCTGAGGGCTCAGCTGTGCCCTGGGCAGCTGCTGCCAATGGGCCATTGGGAAGAGTTGCTGGGGAATGGCCCAGAGGGTTTAGAATGCCCATCTTTGGTCACACCCACACAGGGATTAACTGGTCCCACCTGCTGAACTGGGACAAGGTTTAAGTTTTATTTCC
Organism: Sakesphorus luctuosus; assembly: GCA_013396695.1. Lineage (NCBI taxonomy): Eukaryota > Metazoa > Chordata > Aves > Passeriformes > Thamnophilidae > Sakesphorus > Sakesphorus luctuosus. Next base: position 135,743 of record VWZD01001066.1, on the reverse strand, counting down.
TCTGGACAGATTCAGCACCAGTAGTGCATGTTGCCCCAGCAAAACCACAAAGCCTTTCTCTTGGCATCCCTTTGTAGTTGCTTCTATTGCAGTCCTTTTCCCAGTGGCTTTCACTTGAATTCTTGTATTTTAGTAGGATTTTACATCAGCAAGTGCATATTGAAGCTGTGAAAATCTTCTGTTTTCTAATCACTTGAGTCTGTTGTTACCAGGCAGCATGGTTTGTTCTTGGTTGGTTTTGGTTTTTTTTGTCTGAACAGATTATTATGCTTATTCTGTACAGAAATACAGTGAGGTGTCAGGGCATGCACTTCTTATTTAGATCTTGAAAACTCCCTCTCGAGATTCTGTCACTCTAAGCCATCACTTCCCTTCAGTGTCACATTGTTTAAGGTCACTTTGGACACATCAGAGCAGCCTCTGCTGATTGCTGGTTTTAGTCCTGCTGATGTTCAGTATCCAATTTCACAGCATTTATTGTGTGCCAAGTCGGTGCTTGTGTGGCACAGGAAGGTAGAAGTAAATGTGGGGTTTTTCTTACATGTTTGAACAGGTTTTTTCTTTTGTGGAAAAGTAGGTGTAATGGTGTGGATTTGTGTGTATTTACAAAAGCTGCAGCTTCAGTTTGAGAGAGGGGCAGAGTGTGTTTGTAGTAGAGCAATCATTTCCCTTTTCTGTGTGCTCTTCCATGGTGATTGCTGGCTGTTCTGCTTGCTTTTTATAGTACCCAATGATATTCTGTACAAACCCAACCTCTGTCAATGCAAAGAAAGCTAAATTTAAAAGCAGCCTCAGTTATGGTGGTTCTTACACTTCCTGGCATAAAAGACCTTGTTTATGCACTTGGCTTTGAAAATTTGTGTATTTCTTGAAACTCCCTGTGATTCTCATGAGTTTATGCCATGAAGAGGGAAGCAAGAAGTTATCTGTTAGTCTTCAGGTGGCTTTTGCTGGAAGTTTCTCTGGGCTCAGACTTGTAGAAATGTGTCTGAGCTGAGTTATCCCTGGATTTTCCTGGCAGCTCCTGGGCTGATGCTCCGTCAGCGTCTGCCTCGTCCTTCCCTGCCTGAAATGGGATGGTTGAACAGCAACTGTATCAAATTAAACACTTCAGTGTTTCAGTTGAGTCTGGAGGGTTAATTGCTTGTGACACAAGTAGTTAATGACTGTGGTTGGGGAGAGAATCCTAATTTTTTTGTTTTCTTTGAGCTGTTTGTGGGGGTAACTCTCCTTTCTGGATGATGAACTGAACCTACATAAAATCCCTTGCTGACACCTCCCTGAAAAGAGTGAAGGTTTCTGGGGTTTTACTGCTTCTACTCACAAGGCTAAAGGGAGTGTTTAAAGCACCTGTTCTGACAAGTGATTGCTTTTTGACAACCTTATCATTTCAAGAACTTGTGCAAAATTCCTTCATCTCTTTGGTTTATGAAACATTAAAGTCACACAGGTGTGTCCAGTTCTCTCAGCAGCTTTGCTGGTGCCTGAGGTGGCTCTGTGAGATTCACACAGCATCAACTTCTGGATTTCAACTGAGGTTGAATGGATTTCATTGTGAAAAAAATACATAAAGCTGTTCTTTAGTAAGTGTAATAAGCTGTACTGTTTCTATTAGAAGTGGTTTTACAAGAATACAAAACTTCCATAATCTTTCCCTGGCAATTTTCCTATCAGTGTTTCGAGTAACTTTCTTCACAGTGTTCTTGCAGTGCCTTTGGTGTAATCTAGGAAAAAATAAATTTTTCACACAAGTGGAACTAATCTCAATCCTGTGGGGCAGCCATTGACCACAGAGCACAGTTAGTTACTGCTTAAGAGCTGTGAAATAGCAAATTTATGCCTAAAACTGAACTTTATAATGAAGAGACTAAAAGCAATGAGAGAGAAATTTTGGTTAGAGCAATGTTCAGCTTTTGTTGTTCCAGGCTTCCTCCTTTTAAAAAGCTTTGTTGTCATTTCTCTCCACACTGTAGTTTTGTGCTGTGTTGTGTTCATTCTGCTTCCCTTTCAGTTCCTTTAACTTTACATGTCTGTTCCTCAAGCAGACTTCTTCCAGTTATGTTACTTCTTCCAGTTATGTTACTTCTTCATAGCAAAATGGAAAAAGTGTGGGGTCCCAGCTGTGCTGCTGAAAGGGAAATCAGTTGTTACCTCAGCAGAACTGTTTTCTTTTTAAAAAATTTAAGACTAAGGACTCGTGCAAAACTGAATAATTTGCACCCATCAGTGTGAAGTCTGACTGCTTTCCTGTTGTGTGTTGAATTACCCAACTGGTAGTTTTCCTCATATAATTTCTTTTTGTGGTGGCTCCTGGAGGAAATTAAAAAAAAAAAAAAAGCTGTACTGAGTATTTTTGTGGGCAGGAGGGCAGATTGGAGTTGAGCGTGGCGTGCTCAGGCTTTTGTTTTGGTGCTCCAAAAATAATGGACTGCTACTGGAAGAGCCTGTTTGGCTTTCCCTGTGTGGACACAGCAGTTCAGATCTGCTCAGCAAAGGATCTGGGAACAGGGACAGAAGTGAAATACAAACAAGGGGTAATCTAGATTACACTTCAGCATTATGGTACATTATTCTCTTCTGTCTTTAATAACTAGTTTGCTGTAATTACAGAAGTAAAATGGCAGGGCTGAATTTAGGTGTATGTTTTCTAAGATATGTATAGATAGAATTTTTGGTTTTCCTCCTAATTCTCTGAGTAATTGTTACCCATGTAAAAAGAAAAACCAGCTGCATAAGCAGTTGTGTGACAGGTTAAATTGAGACCTGGGAGTGGTGGTGACTTCCCCAGACCAGGGAACTGAGTGCCTGCATGAGCTGCCATGCTGCTGAAAAAGCAGGTGGCAAGGAAGCTCTCCAGGTGGGTTGTCTCTTAGGTGTTCCGCAGGGGTCAGTGTTGGGTCCAGTCCTGTTTAACATCTTTATTGATGGTTTAGATGAGGGGATTGAGTCCATCATCAGCAAATTTGCTGCTGACACCAAGTTGGGAGGGAGTGTCGACCTGCTGGAAGGCAGGAGGGCTCTGCAGTGGGATCTGGAGAGACTGGAGAGATGGGCTGATTGCAATGGGCTGGAGTTCAACAAGGCCAAGTGCAGGTCCTGCCCTTTGGCCACCCCAAGCCCTGCAGCACTCCAGGCTGGGCACAGAGTGGCTGGAGAGCAGCCAGGCAGAAAGGGACCTGGGGGGACTGAGGGACAGGAAGCTCAAGAGGAGCCAAGAGTGTGCCCAGGTGGCCAAGAAGGCCAATGGCATCCTGGCCTGGATCCAAAGTAGCGTGGCCAGCAGGCCCAGGGCAGTGAGCCTTCCCCTGGCCTCTGCCTTGGGGAGGCCACACCTTGAGGGTTGTGTTGAGTTGTGGGCCCCTGAGTTGAGGCAAGAGATTGAGGGGCTGGAGCGGGGCCAGAGAAGAGCAACGAGGCTGGAGAAGGGAGTGGAGCACAAGTGCTGTGGGGAGAGGCTGAGGGAGCTGGGGGTGTTTGTGCTGGAGAAGAGGAGGCTGAGAGGTGACCTCAGCACTGTCTGGAAGTGCCTGAAGGGAAGTTGTGGCCAGGTGGGGGTTGGTCTCTTCTCCCAGGCACTCAGCAATAGGACAAGGGGGCACGGGGGGCTCAAGCTCTGCCAGGCAGCATGGGCAGCAGACAGGCAGCATGGCGAGCAGACAGGCAGCCAGGCATCCTCCCAGGGCTTGGTACTGGCACCTGTTCTGTTTGAGATCTCTGGTGACTGAGGAAGGAATCGGGTGCACCCTCAGTCAGCTCACGGAGAACACCAGGTTGAGTGAGTGTCTGATCTGCTGGAGGGCAGGGAGAGTCTGTAAAGAGGTCTGGGCAGGCTGGGGCGATGGGCTCAGGCCAGTTGTCTGAGGTTCAGCAAGGAGAAATGTTGGGTTCTGCACTTGGGTCACATCAACCCCAGAATCACAGACTGTTCTGAGTGGGAAGGGACCCACAAGGACCATCGAGTCCAACTCTTCAGTCAATGGCCCACAGAGGGGATTGAACCCATGACCTTGGCATTGTTACAGCCAAGTTTGAACCAACTGAGCTAATTTCTTCCAGTTCAAATGAAGGCTTATGTATTTGTAGAAGACCAATAGAATACATAAATAAATTCCATTTAAACCTTGAAAGTAATCTTATCAGCAAATTCCACTGCTTTTCTTGGTGGTCTTTTTAAGTAAGTGTTCGTTTAATTTGATGCTGGGGTCCGTACTGTCAGTGCCCTCAGCAGTTTGACACATTTCTGCTGCAGATAATTCTGCTGAAAGTCACTTCATTTTGTTTGCTTCAGCTTGAGATGATGTGGCCTAATGTTTGTTGTAATGTATTATGTGAAATTATATAAATAACAGCTTGTTGAAATCAACATTTGTTTTTCATTGTATTTTTAATGCCTTGCGCTGGTACACATTCCTTAACTTTCCTGTCAGTCATGTTTATAACTACTGTACCAGTGTCCACCAGTCCAACCAAGCACGGGGAGCTGGAGTGCCTCCTTCCAAATCCAAAAAGGGCCAGACACCTGGAGGTGCCCAGTTTGTGGGCTTGGAGTTGTACAAACGGCTAAAAGAATTTCTGAAGAACTACTTGACAAATCTCCTTAAGGTAAGATGGGACCTGAGATGGATCTGCATTTGGAGTAAGTAATTCCTGAAGGGAAGTTGTGGCCAACTGGGGGTTGGTCTCTTCTCCCAGGCACTCAGCAATAGGACAAGGGGGCACGGGGGGCTCAAGCTCTGCCAGGGGAAATTGAAGTTGGAGAGCAGAAACAAATTCTTTGCAGAGAGAGTGCTCAGGCATTGGAATGGGCTGCCCAGAGAGGGGGTGGATTCCCCATCCGTGGAGGTTTTTCAGCTGAGCTTGGCCGTGGCACTGAGTGCCATGATCTGGTGACGGGACTGGAGTTGGCCCAAGGGTTGGACTTGATGATCTGGGAGGTTTTTTCCAACCCAATCCATTCTATCATTCTATAATAGGGACTGGGTTGAGATAAGCTTGTATCAACAAACCTGGAGGTGGCTGCAGCCACTGGAAGGAAACAGAATGATCTTAAGAGTTTGCTTTTGTCACCATTAGCCATTAGAATGTTTTTAGGCTTTACCTCAGGCATAGACAGGTCACTGTGTTGTACCTGTGAGCTGTTTTTCCCCTTCAAGCCAAAACAGCATTCCTGTGTTTTATAGAATCCCAGAATCCCAGACTATTCTGACTTGGAAGGGACCCACAAGGACCATCGAGTCCAACTCTTCAGTCAATGGCCCACAGAGGGGATTGAACCCATGACCTTGGCATTATTACAGCCAAGTTTTAACCAACTGAGCTAATCTCAAGTAATGTTACATGCCATCTGAAGCTGAACATGAGCCAGAATGCATTAATTCCCTTGTCCATTCAGGCTGCAGAAGTCCAGTTTGAAAAGATACTTGAACTTTAAAACTTTATCTTTTTCCTTTTTTTTTTTTGCTGTAACAAGAACAAATACTATGCCATACCTGTTTCCATGAATATGGGGCTTCATTTACTAACCATTTACCACCATTACTACTTCTCTTCCATCCACACTCTCTGGTTTCAGCTCCCCAGGGAGCAGCAGTGGGAATGGCTGGAACATTTTATGGAGATTATCAGTTGATTGCATTGCCATTGCACTGGAGTGTTTTACCTGGCACACTCATCAGTGTCACGGTTTGACTCTAACGTGGTGCCCTCGTACCCTTTCCCACAGGAGGCACAGGGGTATCTTCTGGAGCTTTGTCTGTGCTGTGCATTTAATTCCAAAATCTCATACTGACTCTGTGCTTCATTAGTGTAGAACTAAATTATATGAGCCCTGTGTTTCCTGTAAATCCTTTGCATGGTGTAGACTTATCACACAGTCTGTCTGTACACCCTTAGATATCTTGGTTTTACCTTCAAATTACCCGACAGAACTGGTAAACTGCTGTTATTTCAGGACGGTGAAGATCTGATGGATGAGAGTGTGCTGAAGTTCTACACTCAGCAGTGGGAAGATTACAGGTTTTCAAGCAAAGTATTGAATGGGATCTGTGCCTACCTCAATCGACACTGGGTTCGTCGTGAGTGCGATGAAGGTCGTAAAGGAATATATGAAATTTATTCTGTAAGTAGCTGTTGGAGGGGAATGATTTATCCATTCCATCTGTCATGTTTGCATTATTATCCTTCAAATCTCTGCTTGAATCCAGAGAAGTTTTGAAGAAGTCAGCAAAGTGGAAATCTCCCCCTTTCCATACTCCCACCGTAGTGTATTTGTAAAAATTCCCATCGTCTCAGCCTGTGAGATGTTCAGTCTGCCTTGTATGTCTTGGTGCTTCCAGTATTAGACTGTTAAGGGTTCTGTTTCTGAATATTTGCTGTTTATACCATTATCTGTGTGCCTCAGTGTGGCCTTGTCATTCCACTTAGAATTCAGCCAAGCATTTCAAATACCAAATGAAGAAGTAAATTGCAGTTTTTTTCTGATGACTTCAATACAACTCTACAAATTTTTTCTCATCCAAGCTGCTAAGATTCAGTCAACATTTGGTTTGTAGTGTAAGTTATTTTGGTGCAGTTCTGAAAGATTGATATGTGATCTTGATAATTTTTTTTGTAATGTAAAGTAATATAATTAAGAGAAGAACTTGACAGAAGTTCTCTGTCTCAGATAACTAAAAGTTTGTTGTTTGTTTGGGGTTTTTTTAATAACAGATAATTATTGTCCTTGCTGGGAAAGCATTAGGAAAGTGGTGTGCTGTTTTACTACTTCACTAAAATAACTTTGCATATGGTAAAAAAACAGTTGGTGTCCTTAGTTCCCTTCCTTTTAACTCTACCAGCCTAATGCCAAGGGACTGTGTCAGCCTGGAAATTGCCAACCAAAAAAGCTGGATGTTGTCCAAGTAACTTGTGGGTTTTGTTAGTTTGGAGTGAATTGCTGTCAGAAAAGGGGATGTCTTAGGTAGAGTTAGTCATAAAGCAAATGGTCATTTTAGTGTGAAAGTCTCGTTGCTTGAGAAATCTGTCTGCCAAAATATAATAATTCCAGAAGTTCTGATTATTTAGCATAGTAGATCAGCTTTCCTTAAGGAGAAATATTTTTATTCCATCTTGCACCTCCCTTCCTTTCCTGCCAGCTTGCCTTGGTGACCTGGAGAGACTGCTTATTCAGGCCATTAAATAAGCAGGTATGTGGATTTATATATAAATATATTACTACTATGGTGTTATTGCATAGGGTTAATTTTATATATTGTTAGTAACTGCTTCAAGGAGAATTGGGGGGATGGGAGGGACTCAAACCCTGAAAATAAAAGGGAACCTTCTGCTACTCCTTTGTGATGTTGATAAGGGAAATATTTAGGGGAACAGGCCTTTTTCTGCGTGTGGTTGAATCTTGATGCCAAGACTGTTCTGTTGTCTCTTTGCTGAGAGGATCCTTGGCTTTTGTTTAAAAAAAAAAAGCTTAGGGGACTCATCTTAAATGAAGTAGCAACTTCAGCTGTTTCTAAGCCAGGCAGGAATCCAGGCATGTTTGAGAGTCAAGATTTTAGGAGAACAGACAGCAACAGGCTGGCATTTTGGTCCCTTCTCGTGTCACTGTGAATTGCTAAATTTACACTGATGCCTGGGAGATTGAGGTCAACCAAATATTTTAAATTAATGAATCAGCACAATATAAAACAAGACATTCCCTCACAATATTTAGGTAGGTATGTATTTGATTTCACTGACTTACCAGTACTTCATGATGAAGAAGTTGCAGCAAATTATTTGTGTAAAGAACAGGTGGGTGGTTCAGCTCTGACAACAAGGTTTTATTGTATTTCAGTTATAAAACAAACAGAAGTTTGGCAAATTAAAAACAAAAAAAGAAAAAATACCATATATAAAACCATATGTACCTCACTACTAATCAGACTGTAATTATGTTATATAACTTAAAGTTATAGCATATTCTGTAGGAATTTTATATGTTCAGATCTCCTTAAATGTTGTTCCCAAGGGGCTTGACTTGTGCTGAGTGTAGGAATACACTCCTTATTAAATATTACTGTGCTTGATCTGCCAGCTGCTTTCTCTGTGCTTGACTTGCTTTTCATTCCTCTTTTCTAAGGTAACAAATGCAGTGTTGAAGTTGATTGAAAAGGAAAGAAATGGTGAAACTATCAACACAAGGCTGATCAGTGGAGTTGTACAATCCTACGGTAAATGAGATTTCTTTAAGGTTCTATTACTTTCTCAAGAATAAATAAATATTTGTACCCTGTCAGAACCCAGAAGTAACAACCCACCTCCTTGGGTGTGCAATAAGGGCTTATTTTTTTACAGGAACATAAATTTATTGTTTAACTTTGTATTTCTACTGACACTTGATACAATCACAGTTCATTACACCATATTTGTAAAACTTGAAAGTGCAACTGATTGACAAGGGTGTTCATTGTTTATAAATCAGTTATTTGGCAGTTAAATCTGGGAGTGGGGGGAAGTAGAGTAGTTTCCAAAGGTGAAGGTTTTTTTCCCATTTGCATGATATTGAGAGTTTTGCCATCCAGATTATTAGTTTCATTAATAAAAACAAAAGTGTATAATCTGGAACTCTGAGAGGAGAAAAATGAAACGAGAATTTGAACCAGCTTTTGAGATTATAGAGTTTTCTAAATCTTAAAATCTATTTTAAGAAGTGTATCCAAAGGTGCAGTTTACATGAGTCATGTCTTGTGCTGCTTATTTTGTAAATGCAAAATCAGGGTATATTTTTAAAAGTGGTGTTGATACAGTCCCAGTCAATTACCTTCATCTAAGTTAGAAGGAGTGCACCTGTTTATTTGCAGAGAGACCGCTTAATAAAGAACAATTTTGTCATACTTGGTCTTTTTTTTGTATTTTTTTGTGTAGTGGAGCTGGGTCTGAACGAAGATGATGCATTTGCAAAAGGACCTACACTAACTGTCTATAAAGAATCCTTTGAATCTCAGTTTCTTGCTGACACAGAGAGATTTTATACACGAGAAAGTACTGAATTCTTGCAACAAAACCCAGTCACAGAGTACATGAAGAAGGTAAGTTACTTAATGAGCTTTGTGGAGGGTTTTTTCTGGATACAGAAGTAATATTTAGAGGTAAAGCAATACAAAGTCTAGGCTTTTATTATCAGTTGCTTAAAGTGGTGGTTCTTTGACAGAAAGTTAGCTCTTTTGCCTCTGTGTTCAGCTGGTCTGAAGTTTGTCTCCCTACTGAGTTTCAGTAAGTACAGTGAAAGTTTGAAACATTATTAGTGGGCAAAACAGAAGAGAATATTAAAATAAATTCTGATTTTGTTAGACTTTAGGACACTAAAAACCTGCAAATTTATTGGTCCTGTACTAGGAACTGTGTGTTGGCACATTTATTGGAATCTCTTCCTGAGCAAGCTGCCTGAGGAAATACATCATTGATGAACTTCAGTTCTCTCAGAATATTTCATTGTATTGAGCCCTACACAGTCCTTAGGATAGCAAGATTTAAGTTCTTAACTAGTCTCTGGTTTTGGGCATCCCAGACAGAGCAACTGAGAGCAAATAGGATAAACATTGGCTATTTCCAGCCCAGTTAATGGGTCAGTCTTACTGAATGTGAAACAGATGGGTCACCTGCCACCTTACACAAGTGCTGCTTTATCTACTTTCCTCACTTTCTGAATTGCTGCTTGTTTTTTCCCTTTCAGCTTTAGTTAAATTTAAGAGAGCTTTTTGAGTGTGTGCAGATACACATCCCTCCCTGCAGTATCCTTTGCATGATGCTTTTTACCACAGAACACATTCTTTCTTGACTCTTGGCATTAAAGTCAATGAATTACCCAGTAAAAAAAATAGGGTGGGGGAGTGCTAGAAATAACACAGTGAAACAAATCATGCCTTTAGTCTGTTGGGATAGGTGCCCAGTAATTACCAGACCTGCTTATGTTTACTTTTGTGCTGTTGAATTAATTATTTTTTGCTACTTCCCTTTTGATTTCTTGTCTTAACTTTAATCCTAATATATGTTTAAAAAGAGAGTAATGGAATTTCAGTCATTCATAACCTGAATGAGTGGCTCATGCAGACTTCCCTGGTACAGGACAGTAAAATCTGTCTGAAGGTCATTGCTATTTCAAGAACGAGAGATTAGTGACAAGTAGAAATAACTTATTAGTGCCCCAAACAACCCTCAAGGCTTCAAAAACCCGCAAAAGAGCAAATCACTCTGCTTGAAGCTGATGTTGAAGCTGAAAGCACTTCTAAGGTTGGCAGAAGGCAGGGGAAATCTTCAGCAAGAAGATGTGCAGCCTTAAGTCTCTGCTCAAATTAATATAGTAGAGGTGTATAAAAGCTGTTTGGGCAGTCTTGGCATCTCCTTATAGACTAGTGGGTATAAGATCTTGAAAATAATCTGTTGGAAGCATGACCTGTGACAGAGTAATCTGCTGGTGGTTCACTTACATGACATTCTCACTGTATTTGAGTTCTGACTGGGGATTGGTAGCACTGGAAAATAGAAAGAAACTTGTTGGAGTACCTTAGCATAACATCAGATTGGAGTAGAATGGTGGGTGTTTCTTGTAGAATACCCAGTGAAGTCTCAGTTAGAGTTGGGATCTGTGTATACAGTTATACAGGCAGACTTACTGAGTTTGGAAGGATTGTGAAGTTTTCTTCTGGCACAGCCTGCTGTGCTGTAGGGAAAAAGGTCAGTATTTCTTCAGGCTGTCCCTTGAAATATAATCTGAGACTGAGCTTTTGATCATTACAGTTAGAACAGGTCAAGATGCTTTGTGTGAACTAATTATTTGTCCCATGTTTCTGAAATGTGACTTTAAAAGCAAAAATGTAGTTATAAGAGCACCAAAAAATGAGGGTATAAGTAAACATGAAGTCAGAGTAAATATTTCTTTTCATAAAGGAGCTCTAAGTGAGAGTCGACTGTTAACATTAAAAGTGATGGTCTAAGGATATTTTAAGAAGCAGCAGAATTTCTTGAACTACAGAAATACAGAATTGCTTAAAAGTAAAATCAGTAGAACTACCAGTCACATTCCAGTCCTAGTGTTCATCAGACAGGTTTGCTGCTATTTGCTGTCAGTAAGGAAGTTAATTGTTATTCCTTACTGGTAAGAAAGTGGTTGGTACTCTGAAGCAGGAGCTTATATTCCTTCCTAAACTGTGGATTTAATTTCCTATATTTAGATCAGTACTGGCTTAGCTCTAGGAAACATTAACCCAGGATAATTTTACAAGAACTTAAGTGCAAAATCATTACCGACATGAGTGAAGTTAACAGTGAGGATATTTAAAGCTGTCTACATATGTTACAGTGTACTTGTAGTGGAATTGGTCCTTTTTTATTGTCCATAATGTGATATCTTTCATGCTTAGTTGATATTCTGACATACTAGGAAAGTGCATTAACCTAATTTCATTATCTTGGTGGCATTAATTTAAATTATTTGGAGTGGTAAGAGGAACATACACACTTTCTCCCTAATAATGTACTGCACTTACAGATGGCTTGTAAAGCAAATCTTTAACACTTTTGCAAACAAAATAGAGAGAATTGTTATATAAACAATTGCAGTTTCACATTTTGATGTAGGTACTATTCCTCGAGTGACATTTAAAATTTTAGTTTGCCAGGAAGATGTGCATATATAGCATTTCATATGCCAAATTAAATGCTGGTATAGTTAAATTATTGTAGTTTATTGGGAAGCTTTTTCTGTGTAGATGAGATCATTCCAACAAATTTGTCACGAACATATTGTTCAGTTGTAGTCTTCTGCCTTTTGTTTTGTGGGAGCATGAAATGTATTGTGTTGAGTTGTGGGCCCCTGAGTTGAGGCAAGAGATTGAGGGGCTGGAGCGGGGCCAGAGAAGAGCAAGGAGGCTGGAGAAGGGAGTGGAGCACAAGTGCTGTGGGGAGAGGCTGAGGGAGCTGGGGGTGTTTGTGCTGGAGAAGAGGAGGCTGAGAGGTGACCTCAGCACTGTCTGGNTCTTGAGCTTCCTGTCCCTCAGTCCCCCCAGGTCCCTTTCTGCCTGGCTGCTCTCCAGCCACTCTGTGCCCAGCCTGGAGCACTGCAGGGCTTGGGGTGGCCAAAGGGCAGGACCTGCACTTGGCCTTGTTGAACTCCAGCCCATTGCAATCAGCCCATCTCTCCAGTCTCTCCAGATCCCTCTGCAGAGCCCTCCTGCCTTCCAGCAGGTCGACACTCCCTCCCAGCTTGGTGTCAGCAGCAAATTTGCTGATGATGGACTCAATCCCCTCATCTAAATCATCAGTAAAGATGTTAAACAGGACTGGCCCCATCACTGACCCCTGGGAACACCACTGGTGACCGACCCCCAGCTGGACACAGCCCCGTTCACCAGCACCCTCTGGGCCCAGTATTATCACCAACATAAGCATCGATTCCCAACGTGTGTTGTGATTTCCAGACAAACAACTGCTTGAGTAGGTGGTCCATAACAGCACATTAGTGGGAGATTTGGTTTCTATTTTTCTCTGGATGAACTTGGTGCTCAGTCCCCTGCTCTTTTCCTTGCACAAGGTCTCACTGTCCCTCTGTCCCACAGGCCGAGGCTCGGCTCCTGGAGGAGCAGCGCAGAGTTCAGGTGTATCTCCATGAGAGCACACAGGACGAGCTGGCACGGAAATGTGAACAAGTGCTGATTGAAAAACACCTGGAGATCTTTCACACAGAGTTCCAGAATTTGTTGGATGCTGACAAAAATGAAGGTAAGGAGATCCAAACGTTGGCTTTAGGCTCAGAGTTCTCCTCCTTGGTGGCTTGTGTAGAATGTAAAATCTGGTGCTGGCTAAAAGTGATTTGTTCAGGAATTAGATTAAAAAATAGTCACTAAGTGATTGGCAAGCAGGTTTTGATTAATTGGGGATGTCTGTGGTACTGCTTGAAGGAGCCTTTTCCAATCCCAGATATTGAGGCAGAACATCACTGGTTTGATTTCTCTTGCTGTGGTTGGAAGAGCTCCAAGAGCTGTTCAGCCGTCCTTCCAGCAGGGGCTGGGGCTGGTGTGAGAGATGGGAGTGACAAACACACCAATGCTCTCACCAGCTGTGGCAGTTTCATCCATCCATCTTTCCGAGTCAGCAGCGAGAACTGTAAAATCCAAAGGGTTTGGAATTATGCACAGGAAATGTTCAAAGAGGAATGGAAACAAAGAAGCAGCTTTTAACATACAGTGTATAAAATACATAGAACAGAGCACAAAGAAAGGATGGAAATTATTAATTTATGAGTTCATTTTAGGTGTAAAAATGAGTCTCAGGTGTTACTACTGGATCAAGTTTATACCATTATTGAGAATATGCAGAATAAAGACTTTTTCAGCAGTTCCTCTAAAATAAGATTATTAGAGTTTAGGTGTCTTTAAAGAATTGTCAGTTGTATTGGTTTTTATGAGTTTCTTCAGGAGTTATTACAGAGCACAAAATAAGTCAGAACTAGGCCAGGTAATTCCTATGGATTGTGCTGATGATAAGGGTGAATGATGTCTCTGATTTTTTCAGTTGGGGAATAAAATAAATCTGTATTTGAAGTCAGAATAAGGCTGTATAGCTGAGATAGTGCTTTTAAGAATTTAAGAGATACTGTGATCAAGTCACTAATGATGATACTGTTCATTTGAGAGTTTGGATTGCAACTATGACTGTCTCATTATGCATCAGTCTCAAAATAGCAACTATCAGTTATTACTGTAATAGTCATGTTGATAAGTAAGAGATGATTCAAAATTGAAAAGGGCAATTCAGTGTGATTAGTAGGCCACAAGCTGGCTGATTCAAATGTAAATATCCTGTACTAATATTTGAGTCACGTGTTTGTTTGTAAATATTTACTTTGTAATTGGAATAAACGTCTTCATAAATGACTTCTGACAGTCTAATAGAGCAAACAGAGTATTTTTTGGCTTTTTTCTCCCCCCATTTATCAAGCTCATGGGTAGCCTTTAATACAGTCATTTACTGTAGTGATGCAATTCCATGAATTTCTCAGGGTTCAAAAAAAAGAAAAGTATTTTATGTCTTGGGCACTGTCTAGTTGTATGCTTTTGGTTTTACTTTCATTTGTTTTATCTCTAAGATTATTTAGGCCTTTTAAAACACTTAATTTTTTTTCTTCTTTTTCAAAATATTCTATTTTCTCTTATTTGGCTTCACTTGTACAAATTATGGTAGTTCCATGGCCCTCCTTTAAGTTTCATGAAGTCTCAAGATTAGAAACATTTATTTTGAGAGATTGTCACTATAATCAGTTCATTCTCAAATTCTGACATAGCCTTTTATAGACTATCCTAAACTTATAATAAAAACTTGCTCTCAATTAAAATATTTATTGCTTTGCTCTTCAAAGTACATTGGTTTCAAGGTCCTCCCATGTGTGTAAGTGTATTGTATTACTGGCCACTCCTCTTGGTGTTCTGCAACTTTTTAATCTCATTGTGCAACTGATGTCTGGTGGACAGAGCCATCAGCAGCTTGTTATATCCACGCCTGTCAATATTGTCCTATCTTTGTTTCAAAATTCAGTATGGTATTCTTATGTTCTTATAAAAGTTACCATCAGGTTGAAATCTTAGTTTTCAGAGAGAAAAAAAATGTTTCCTTTTCAAATCCAAAAGTTTAAGCTTGACAAAGTTCTGAGGAACAGAAAATGTTGCACAGACACTGATCTGAACTGAGATGTCATCACTTCAGTATTAGAAGGCACCAAACTCTGTGTGTTGTATTCCAGAGTTGGGCAGAGCTCTGGCTCCCTTATTGCTGTGTTCTGTTTAATCTGATAACCCTCCTGTGGTAACAAATTGCTCATAAGCCCTTCAGAGAAGTCACAGAATCCCAGACTATTCTGAGCTGGAAGGGACCCACAAGGATCATCGAGTCCAACTCTTCCTTACCCTTTAGAAGAGCTGGATGCACTGACAGCCTCAAGGTGGATTGGACAAGGTGAAATACCCTCATTAGTTTACAGTAAATAATCTGGTTGTTTACTGTTTCATTGAGTGCCTGCTCTGTCAGGACAAGATTGCAAGAGGTAACTGCAGGTCTGTGTACCTGTCTGTGACCGTATTACAGTTTGCTTTTTATTTTGAAGAGTTCTGCACTCAGAAAGTACAAAGCATTTACCCTGTTGAAACTGAATAATAGAAACAAACCCCTCTTCAGTATTAAACTTTCCAAAATTACCAATTGGTTTGGAAAGTGTTGGCTGAAAACTGGTGAGATTTTAATGTGAAGCTTTGACATGTGAAATTACATCCAGGTTATTTTTGCCTGTATTAATTTTTTCCTATGGTAATGCTTTTCAAAACCTCTTTCTTCTTCCAGGTACATTTATTTCTACTGGTAATCAGTCACTTAAACCTTTTTTAAGAGATGTCTTTTGTTAACAGTGCTTTATGGAAAGAAATTTGATTTATAACATTTCAGTTTATCTGCTAAGGTCACATCAAAGCACAATGTTCTGCCTTAAAGTTCCAACCATTACCACTGAAACTGCCCTGAGTAAAAGTGTTAATAAACAAAGGGCTACAGGTGGTGTCAGATCTCTGAGAACTCTCGTGTTCAGGTTAAGATTCAAAGGACACTGGTCAGCTGGAGAATGTTGTAGCACAACCAGAAGTTAACAGCATTAATAGGCTCTAATTCGTGGTAACACTTCAAAATCTTATGCAAATGAGAGTCTTTTAACACCATTTTTAAGTCATTGCTTTGAATCTATGAAAACTAGAAATCAGAAGGAGATTTTCTACCATTCAGTTTGAGTTTTTTTAGTCTTGAGATTTGTCACATGGTAAAGGTAAAACAGATCTTAATATTAAGAGATTGTTTGTAACTAATGTTTCCTGTCCAGGTGAGTGCAAAGGTTTGCTATTCTGTGTATTTTTTTACTGTAGCTTTTTTCTGGCATTTTACAGGAGCAGTTGCATGTATGTTTTTGTTGGCAGTGGATGTTTAACTCCTCTTGGCAGCTTGTAAATGAGAAATCAGAGGCATAGCCAGTACAGATGGGAGATGTTCCTTTCTTTTCTTGTTGTCTTTTCCAGACTTGGGGCGGATGTATAACCTCGTATCTCGAATCCAGGATGGCCTTGGAGAGCTTAAAAAACTCTTGGAAACCCACATTCATAATCAGGGCCTGGCTGCAATTGAGAAGTGTGGAGAAGCTGCTCTAAATGCAAGTACCCCATCAAAATAAGTCTGTGTGGTTGCTGCCACTTTTACTTTAGAGGATGGTGAATTCCCAGTTTGCTTATGTTTTCTCTTTCACTAATTTGATTTTGTAAGGACTTGGCAATGCTCAAAGGTTGATAGGAGGCTTGAAACAACAGTTACATCACTTTGTTGCTACTCTTTGAGCTTTGAGAGGCTTTTGGCAGGTATTTTTTTTAGTTTCATTTGGCCTGATGGGAGGGGATTTAGTGTGGAGTTTTTATTTTGGTTTTGGGGAGAAGGGTGAGTTTCCTGCTGAGTTTCAGCTCTGTTAGGATGTCATGCTGCTTGGAAAGCTGGCTGTGCAAATACAACACCCAGCACTTACAACACAAATGCACCTGAGTGTCCCCTGTTTCAAGAAGCATTTTGTGCAGTGGACTGTATTTTATTTCATCATCTTACACCATTCTGACATGGACAGGACTGTTTGGGGAAAGTGTCTGTTGGTTTGAGTTTTTTGGTACATGGCTTTATTCTGTTTAGAAAAGAATGAGAAATACAAGAGGAAGAAAGAACTAAAATGGTTGGGAAGGTCACACTATAAAGAGCAGGTCAGCTCTCCTGAAACACAGTGGTTGATTAGCCATGTAATTGTGTTCTTTGATTTTTGTCCCATAATTGTAATTTCACACTTTCTCTTTTGTTCCTTTTCTTATTCCACACATCTCTTCTATATATTCATAGCAGTATCTTTGGTTGTTTCCCTTGGGATCCATCTTGCCTCTTCTTCCAGTGTTCCTCACTCTGCTGTGCTGCTGTTCATCATTGCCTTGTTAACCACGTGTCACTCCTGGGTGGGATTGATTCTGCCCAACTTCATTTACCTGAGGTGAATCTAAACAGAATCACAGAATCGACTGGGTTGGAAAAGACCTCCCAGATCATCAAGTCCAACCCTTGGGCCAACTCCAGTCCCTTTACCAGATCATGGCACTCAGTGCCACGGCCAAGCTCAGCTGAAAAACCTCCAGGGATGGGGAATCCACCCCCTCTCTGGGCAGCCCATTCCAATGCCTGAGCACTCTCTCTGCAAAGAAGTTTTTTCTGATCTCCAGCTTCAATTTCCCCTGGCAGAGCTTGAGCCCCCCGTGCCCCCTTGTCCTATTGCTGAGTGCCTGGGAGAAGAGACCAACCCCCACCTGGCCACAACTTCCCTGATGTGGCAGTTCCAGACAGTGCTGAGGTCACCTCTCAGCCTCCTCTTCTCCAGCACAAACACCCCCAGCTCCCTCAGCCTCTCCCCACAGCACTTGTGCTCCACTCCCTTCTCCAGCCTCCTTGCTCTTCTCTGGCCCCGCTCCAGCCCCTCAATCTCTTGCCTCAACTCAGGGGCCCAGAACTCAACCCAACACTCAAGGTGTGGCCTCCCCAAGGCAGAGTCCAGGGGAAGGCTCACTGCCCTGGGCCTGCTGGCCACGCTACTTTGGATCCAGGCCAGGATGCCATTGGCCTTCTTGGCCACCTGGGCACACTCTTGGCTCCTCTTGAGCTTCCTATCCCTCAGTCCCTCCAGGTCCCTTTCTGGGACCAGCTCAGCAAGTGGTTCTCAGTTTCTCTGTAGTTAGTGCAGAGAAATAGTCACACCAGCTTGACTCAGCTCACCTATTTTAGATTTGTGCTGCAGAATGAGTTCTGCTGTATCTCTGTTAACTGTGTTAACAAGACTGCTCTTCAGCTGGAAGATTGCTGCTTTTTGTGCCTTGGTTATTTTTTCCTTTGAGTCCTTGTAATCAGTAGATGCTTTTCTGAGTGTCCTTCAGATCCACTTGCATTTCTTGTCTGTGAGGTTCTCCATCATCTCAGTTCTTTATCTCAAGCATGGTGTTAGATTGGTGGTCCACACAGTCTGTGTCTGCCTTCAGTGGCATCAGGAAGTGATTTTCAGGGTTCTGATAAAACCCGACCCATATTCTGTCATTTCTTGCCACCATCCAGGACTTACTGTCAGATAGGAGTGTTACAGGGCTAACTCCGTGCCTGGTTGAACCTCCTGATCTGCTTCCAACACCCTCCTCTGGCACCCAAGTTCCAGAAATCCACTATTTTATATGTGAAGATGGTTTTTATCTGTCTTAAACTTGTTTCCCATCACTTTCATCAAATGCCCAATAGTGGCAAAATGTGGCTTTTAGTGATAATTCATCTTTTCAGTCATACTCTCTTCAAACTTCCTATCTCCAAATTGAAGACTTCTGGACCTTTTAGTCTGTTGTAGTCACTGTCCTGTGTGCCTGTTCTACTTGCCCCTCACTGTCCCTGCTCCAACTCCATCTTTACTGAGATGCAAAGATGAGTAATTGCACATGGCACTTAGTCTGGGAGTGCCATAAACTTGGTGTTTTTTGGCATTTGGCTGCCTCTGAGTGTTGAGCAGATAATTTTTAAGAGCTGCCAAGGACAGAGATCTCTGCCCTAAGTTGTACCTATTGGATATTACACCCGTTACATTCCTACTACAGAGATTTATTTTGGAAGGATGTTTTTCTGCCATTTAATGATTGTCCAGTTCTCTCAGCTCTAATTCAAATTGAGCTTAAGTCTTTGAAAATGTTTGCAGTGGTTGAGTAAATGGGGTTTGTTTGTCGTTTTTATTTTTGCACTCTGGTTGCTGTAAATGAAAACCTGCACTGATGTAAGTCAGTCCTGGGCTCAGGACCTGAACTTGTCTGGGTACTATTTTACATTTAAAACATTTCTAATATTGTGGACTTCCCCCTTAAATCTTGCTTTGGCTGGTGAGTAGCTCCATTTTGAAGGCAGTAGGAAGCAGAAAGTGAACAGGTTTCAAAATCCAGTCTGTCTTTATTGCAGGATCCAAAAATGTATGTACAGACAGTGTTGGATGTGCATAAGAAATACAATGCTTTAGTCATGTCTGCATTCAACAACGATGCTGGCTTCGTGGCTGCACTAGACAAAGTAAGTGTGTGCTGTGCCAGAGGGGGAACTTCTCTTTCTTCATTTCCATTCAGTCTCTTGTCTCCCAAAATTTCACTGTCTTCTGTTATTTGTAGGCTTGTGGTCGATTTATAAATAACAATGCAGTGACAAAAATGGCTCAATCCTCCAGTAAATCCCCAGAGCTACTGGCACGATACTGTGACTCCTTACTAAAGAAAAGGTATGTCTTCAGAGACAGATCATTATTTCATGTTGGCTTTGGGTTTAAAATGTTCTGTCATGGGAGGTTTTACTCTGTGTCTTCAGAAACAGAACTTAATGATTCAAGAAATTAATTACACTGAATTCTAGATGCAAAAATTTCAGTACGATCATTCCTAAAGATTATGTTGACTTTTCTTTTTTAAGGAAGAGGAGGGGAAATAGGAAAACCTTTAATTCCTTATAGGAATTTGAGTTCTGCTTTTCAATAAAACAGAAGGAGGTTTTGGGTAGGTTTTTTTCCCCCAGAAGTTTGAGTTGAGTTGTATGTTGTAAAGAAGAGAGGCACATTCCCTTTTTCCATTAAAACTCTTGCTTTCTTCCTGTTGTTTTCTCCATACCTTCTTCCATTTGGGCAGAAAATGAGAAGAACAAGAACTGCTTTCTAACCTCTCATGGTTCATATTTTAATTCAAGGTATTTGGTTTCAAATGATTCAGCAGCTCATACAGAGTTCAGGTCACACTGGATTGGTGTCTAAGTGTTTTGGAGGAGAAAAAAACCCACCACCAAACAGTGCAAAAATGGAAGAACTTGCTTACTTTTCCCTTGCCCATCCCCTCCTTCCTTGAGCAAAGTATTTATTTTCTCCTTTATATATACTGGTTTTCTGCAGGGTGGATTTGGGGTGTGCCTGTTGGGCAATCATGGAGGGGAACAGTCGCCTCACCCAGTCAAGTCCAAGCGTTATGAGCTGTTTTCTTCTCACTGTGCTGTCCAAGATAAGAAATACAGACAGCCTTTAGCAGCAGGAAGAGACACAGATCCATGTTTAAGCCCCGAAATCCTGAGAAGTATCAGGTATCAAGAAGTCCTGAGCAGCTGGTGGTCCAGAACTTCAGCCTGTACAAATTGTGTCCTTTCAATTGCTCACAGGTGGAGCAGTGAAATGTTCATTTCGTGGCATTGGTTTCTCTTTAAAGAGTCTCTGATCCGAGAACTCCTCAAATCTGTGTTCCTTTATTTGTGGAGTTTCCACAGACATCCATGTGTAGGTTTAGTTCTGCTGTTTGGGGACTCATTAAAGATGCACTTCTTTAATTGCAGCTCAAAGAACCCAGAAGAAGCAGAATTGGAAGATACACTCAATCAAGTGGTAAGATGTCTATGAGTCCAGTTCTCTCCTGTGTAAGCTTTGACAAATTAGTAACACTCAAGGGTCACACAAGGCAGAGAAAAGAAATATTTTTGCACATTTGATTTCATTACTTAGTATTTAATTTAAGCTTTTCAGTAATAATAGTAATCTCTGTGTGGCTTTTTAAAAATAGTTTTATTTTGTGTGTTAATAAAAAGCCCTTTACAGCAGATTTAAAGTGGTTATATTGAAGCTGTGCTTTTACTTCATCTTTATATACATATGTAATATATAGATATAATTTCTACAGTATCTTTTTGTATCATTATGTGTATATAAAAGGCTGCACATGTGAAATATGTGTTCATATGTTTAAATTGTATCCACATGTAAAACAAACACACAGCACCGCTCCCTCCTCTCCCTTCCAAAGAAAAAGCCAAACAAAACCCCCTGACCTTAACAATTCAGCTGCAAATGAAGCAGCTACTGCTGCAGCTTTTTCAAGACAAATGTTCAAATATTGTTTTCCTTACAAACTATCTTGGCTTTTCCAGATGGTTGTCTTCAAGTACATTGAGGATAAAGATGTGTTTCAGAAATTCTATGCTAAAATGCTGGCAAAGAGACTTGTGCATCAGAACAGTGCTAGTGATGATGCTGAGGCAAGCATGATCTCTAAATTAAAAGTGAGTATTCCATGGCTGTCCCATCAGCTACTGCCTTGCAGGTCTTCAGACTGTTTTGGAAAGAATTCATGTATATCCCTTCATTTCTTTATTTTATGTACAACAGAAAAATACACATCCTAGATCTTTATTTCTACCTTTTTTCTTTTTTTTTTTTTAATCATACCAGCTTGGAATGCATGTCTGTCCTTTGGAGATAAACTTCATTATTCTTATCCAGATGAATGACATGGATATATTTGTTTAGGGGAATGACTACTGAGAAGTAGCTTAATTTCATTAACTCTTGTTCATGCAGAGTCAAGCAAAGTATGATCTAATACCCTTGGAGAATTCTGTTTCATTGTGTTATGCTTCATTGTTAAACAAACTTTTCTTCAGTTTTCAATGACACCTAAAGAGCTTATCTAGTTGGGATTAGTACTTTGAGTAAGGGAAATACGGAAATTTTCACATCTTTTTAGAAAATAAGTTCTGATACTTTGTTCTTCTCATTATCCAATGTCAAATATGTGTCTTGCTGATACATCTGTGCCTTCAAAATGCAGCAAGCTTGTGGTTTTGAGTACACCTCCAAGCTGCAGCGGATGTTCCAAGACATTGGTGTGAGCAAGGACCTGAATGAGCAGTTTAAAAAGCACCTGACCAATTCAGAACCATTGGATTGTAAGTAATGCCTTCCCCTAAGTTATTGCATAGTTTGGCTTCCTCTTATTTCTGCAGAGCGAACTATGAGGGAAATACTTGCCTTAGACATTGTACTGCCAGAAGTCAGTTAGTGCTCTGCTGACCAAGATAGCCAGGAGTTCTGAGTTAGTCTTCTAGGCATGTACTTTGTTTTCTGCATTTTTTGGGGAGCCTCCTCTTGATTTTGCAGCTCATGTTTAGATATATAAGTAAACTACATTGAATCCTGTCTCTTTTCTTTTTTCCTTTTTCTTTTCCTTTTTAAATTTTTGATTTAGAGAGATGTTTTTCTTGAAAAAGTTTTGATTTTGAACACAACATGGCTTAAGTTCAGACTTGTGTGAAAGTATTCAGTCAGCAATAGGACAAGGGGGTACGGGGGGGCTCAAGCTCTGCCAGGGGAAATTGAAGTTGGAGATCAGAAAAAACTTCTTTGCAGAGAGAGTGCTCAGGCATTGGAATGGGCTGCCCAGAGAGGGGGTGGATTCCCCATCCCTGGAAGTTTTTAAAGTGAGCTTGGCCGTGGCACTGAGTGCCATGATCTGGTGACGGGACTGGAGTTGGCCCAAGGGTTGGACTTGATGATCTCAGAAGTCTTTTCCAACCCAATCCATTCTATCATTCTATTAAGGAAAGAAGTATGTTGTGTCCCAGGTTGTTAGACAGCCCTGTCACATTTTTGTATATATATTTTTATTAAAGCACATTGAACCAAACTCTGTCAAGAACTGGTAATTATTTCTTGGGTTACAGTTAGAGTTGTGTATTGCCAGGCTTAAATTTTAGTTTTTATGTTACTCTTACTTGACCTGTCCAAAGTGCCTTACAAATATAATTGTGGAAGGTCTGTTCTTGCACCTGTGTGATGGTAAATGTTTACAATTTTCAGAGTTATATATTAAAAGAGAAATCCGTTGTGGAGATAGAAACAGGGTAGTAACTTCTCCAAATTAGAACAAATTGAGTGCCTGTCACAGTAAATGTGAAGCTCTCCAACTGCAGTGACACCTTTCAGGAGTATTTTTGGTTTATGGTCTGAAAAAAAAATTCACTGCCTAATGCTATTTTTACCACAAGACAGAACCGTTTCCTATTTGTTCTGGGACTGGGACTGTGTTTGCAGAGGGGGTAGGAACAAGGGGAATGATGCAGCTCAGCCTCTTGCCCTCTCTTGCAGTGGATTTCAGCATCCAGGTGCTGAGCTCTGGGTCGTGGCCGTTCCAGCAATCCTGCACCTTCGCTCTGCCCTCTGAGGTGAGGCTCTTTGGGTTCATCTGGTGTGGAAGGATCCTGAGAGAAACTTGGTTTGCCAGGCTGGGGTCTCCTCCTGTCTTGCTGTGTGTCAGAGAGGGCTGGAAGTGCCTCTGGTAGTTGCTTATTTGGCCTGAGGGTATTTGGAACAACACAATAACAGGAAAGAACTGTGTGAAATATGTGTTTTTTCTAGTCGTGCTTATTGTATCATAAAAAGGAAGAATGAAACTTCAATGCTTGTTTACATTTGTATTGTTAATGATACTTTAAAGAAAGACCTTGTCACAAAGGGAAATTTTCATCCAGTCTGCATTATTTGAATACTTTGGATTTCTGTTTGTGTTGTTCAGAAAACGTGGTGTTTGAGGGTTGTTCCTGTGTTGCTTCCATAGCGTGTTCTAGTAATGGTAAACAAAGGTAAAGAACATCATGTATTTATTGAATTTATTGTTGTTGGTTTTATACAGTTAGAACGGAGCTATCAGAGATTTACTGCCTTTTATGCCAGTCGTCACAGTGGACGGAAATTAACGTGGTTGTATCAGCTGTCCAAGGGGGAATTGGTCACCAACTGTTTCAAAAACAGATACACATTACAGGTGAGGACAACGTGGTGCCAGTGAGACACTTGGTGATGGTTGCATTCAGAGCACTGGGTGCAGCTGACAGAACCCTTATTGTGTGTTTGGTTTATTTATTCTACTGATACTTAAGAAAATGGACTTAGAAAAGGGAATATATTGCCCATGGTCTAAGCAGGTGTTTAGTTGCACTGTGTGAGTTAATGCAACCTCTCTGTGTGGGATCTCATGTTGTGCTTCCCTGGCAGCTTTCTCCCAAAAAGCAGGCAGAGGAGGGGAATTCACAGCAGTGAGAAGAAACAAGATAATCTCAGACTTTGACCTTGTCATCAAGATGTGTTAACCGTGTGGTGATACCCACGGATAGCTGCCTTGTTATGAACTTGGTTTCATTATTCTGGAGTTGAGAGGATGAATTCAGTAGTCTGTGCAGGTTTTAATGAAGATTAAATGGGTAAGAGTCAGGGAGGGACAAAGAAAAATAATTTTAAACTATATTAGCAAGTAGAAGGGTAATACTTTGACACCATGATAGGTAATTGGATGAAGTGTCTGCAGCGAGCTAAATGATCATAGTCCTAGAGTTTGTGGTTAGATAATGCCAGAAGGTGGAGTTCCAGTTGTATAAACAGCATCAGATTCTCTGATTGTGTAATGATTGGCACTAGTTGGGTATTCTCTGTTGTCCAGATATTCCAGTTGATGTGTTTAAGTGGTGAATTTCAGTCTGTTCAAATTCAGAAAGTGTTGGTTCACTCTCTGATTCCCCCCCTCTCCCCTTCATTCTCTGTGTTTGGATCTGTCAGGCATCCACATTCCAGATGGCGATTCTACTGCAGTACAACACAGAAGATGCCTACACCGTGCAGCAGCTGACAGACAGCACTCAGATAAAAATGGTAGTGACTTTGCACACTTTACCACACTTGGGAACAAGTCTTTGGGTCTTCTGCTGTCGTAAGAAACTGGGATTGCATGTGCTTGAAGCCAGAGGCGTTGTCTGTCCCGAAGGAGACAGATGTGCTCTCTTGGTCAACTTATTTCCTGGTTCACTTCCCTGTAACCATAACCTTGGTGTCTGTGTGCTCCTGTTCATGACTGGAGTGAGTTGTCTGTCTCCCTGCTGAGCTCCGGGAGGAGCTTTTCAGTGTTGCACTCCCTACATTTTAATGTTAAAAGACAACATTGTAGCAAAAGGAGAAGCATTGTCCCTAAATGATTGATCTGCCTGTCTGGCGTTCTTTTATACATGGCGAAATCGTTGGCTAACTCTCTCCTGTGGGAAAGGTTCCCTCCTTTTCTTTCCAAGTGGACTTTATGGCCTACAGTTTATGTGGCATCTGTGACCTTCAGCAGTAGCTTTGCATCAAGCCTGCTCCCACTTCTGGAAAGTTGGGCAATTCCTAGGTAGTGAGATCTTTTTCTTCTAGAAAGTTACTGCTGCTGATGGTTTACAGCAAACCCAGAAGTCTTAGGGGGTTGCCCTTTAGTATAAATACTTGCTTGCAGAGATACATATATTTATGTAAAATAGATATTTAGCCCAAATTATGGTTGGATCAGAATAAAACTCTTTATTCAGCTGAAAAACAACTGCTTGGATCCCAGAAGATTTTCACTGTGGTGAAATAGCAGCTTTGCAAACCTGCACAGAACGTTGGCAGGAGCTGTCTGGGTGACTGACCAGCAACAGCAACCAGAACAGATCCCTGGTATAAGACAGAAAAGAAAAAGTTGTTAATCAGAAAGCAGAAAGTGCTTTCATGGTATGTATATTTGCATGGTTTGGGAAAAATTGTTTCCTAGGCTTGCACATCTGCTCACAGAATAGTTCCTAAACCAGCAACTGGAAAGATCTGTTGTTTGGAATTAGTCTTCCTTAAGAATTTTACATTATTTGACTGGCCACAAGGGGGATAATGTCACAGAGCCCTAAAAGGCCCTTTTTACATTTTATCTCTGCAAACTGTATTTTTGCTGCTTTTTTTTCTCTCCTTGTTTTGCAGTCTGCACTCATTAGTTCTTGTTCAAGTTTTTAAGTTGGAGAAAGGTGCTGTCTATCTGCACTGATTATATTTTCTGTAATTTTGTAGGATATCTTGGCACAAGTTCTACAGATACTTTTGAAATCAAAATTGCTTGTAAGTACTATTGATTTCTTATGACCTGCTTAATAGACAGTGAAGTGTGTTAATGACTATTTATTTATTTATTTGTTTGTTTGTTTCTTACAGGTTTTGGAAGATGAAAATGCAAACGTGGATGAGGTGGAGTTAAAACCAGATACTTTAATAAAACTCTATCTTGGTTACAAAAAGTAAGGAAAAACTTGAGCAGCTTACATCACTTATGTATAATGGGTAGCATCCTCCTCTGCTTTTAAAATCTGGGTAAAATTTATATACCTGGGGTGAAACTTCAGGGTCCAAGTGCCAATTCCAAACAGATCCAGTGTGTGGCAGCGCTAAGGAGAGGGCTGGCAAGGGAGGGATGGGGAAGATTTGGGCTGTCTGACTTTGGCATAAAGTCTGTCAAGGCTTGGATGTGTTTTCCTGTGCTGTTTTTGTTCCTTGATTCTTGGGTCATTTATTTCTGGTCAGCAGCAGTGCTGCTGTTTGACTGGTGTGCACTGAGCACAGCACTGGGGATTTTATGGGGTCACAGAAATGCTCAGTGCCCAGCAAAGGTCACAGCTCTGTGTTCATCCCCTAGAGCTGTCAGGCTCATTTTAGAACCACAGAAGGTGCAGTGATTTAAAGACTTTATAAACATGGTTTTCAGTAGGTTTTATTACCTACTTTAAATAGTCCTGTACTTTAAGCTGTTTACAGTACTGTGGTGACTTTATCATGCTTAACAGAGCATGGAAATAAACACACATAAATTCAGTGAGGAGTTCAGTACTTCCTGAAGATAAGGTCCTAAGTGAAAGAACCATTTTAAAACCTTTCCTTGTACCTCACTCTTTATCTTTCATGCCCCTTTACCCATGATGAAAGGTTTGGGAATTCATGGTCAGCTCAGTGTTGCTGCTTTGTGCAGTGTGGTGGTTCCAGCAGAGGATGATGCCCAGGACTGTGCAGAATACCTGAGAGCTCCCCTCTGCAGTGCAGCTGAGCAGAGCCCTGTGCACCCTGCTGACATTTGTTCCCCACTTGTGACAGTGCCTTGTCTTGAGAGTGGTCACACCTGGTAGTGGGGGCTCCCCTCAGCACAGCCCTTGGCGCTGGAGAGAGTGGGAAGGAAGGGCAGAGTTACAGAACAAATGGATTTCTCCACATTGTGGTCAGAATCCAGGAAATCAGGAAGGTTTCCACTGACTTTTCTGTGTCCTGTTCACTGACTCGAAGGTTCTTACTAAACACAGACATGTTTCAAACCCAGTGTAATTGTACGGTGCTAGCTGGACCTAGCAGATCATAGCTGAGTTCAGAAAGTCAGGAAATACAAGAACACCCATCAAAGAGGTATTTGGGCTTTTTGGTTAGTTGCAGGGGTTTTTTTCATCTTGGTTTGTTGTGTTTTGTTTTTTCTTTTTAAACTTGAATGGCAGTGTCTAAAATTTGCAGGAGAGCCAAAGTCCTCTGTTGTTGTAAAGTAATGGTGGTGGTGTAGCTTTTATTTTGGAGTTGGATTTTACTCAGGGTTTTTGTTTCTTTGATTGGTTTTTAAATAGGCTAATTGTTTC
The DNA here is from genome assembly GCA_013396695.1 of Sakesphorus luctuosus. Taxonomy (NCBI): domain Eukaryota; kingdom Metazoa; phylum Chordata; class Aves; order Passeriformes; family Thamnophilidae; genus Sakesphorus; species Sakesphorus luctuosus. The sequence goes on along the minus strand of VWZD01001066.1, from coordinate 108,356 downwards.
ATTAACTTCTGCTTTTCTTTACAGCAAAAAATTAAGGGTAAACATCAATGTGCCAATGAAGACTGAACAGAAGCAGGAACAGGAAACTACACACAAAAATATAGAGGAAGATAGGAAACTACTGATTCAGGTGAGTTGTATTGCAGAATGCTCTCAGAATTAGAGCTTTGTAATCCTTTAATGGAGCTTACTGTGGAGCTTTCTTAATTTTTATTACAAGGCAACATGCCATTGCAATGCACTGTGTTAGGAGTTAAAAATGTGTTTAAAACGCCCTTAGATGTGATTGGAGTCCGTAGTGGGGCATGGGGGAAGGCATTGCTGCAGACAGGATGTGCTGTTGGTGTTTGTTCTAAGCTGATGGTGAGTGTTTGGGTTCCATGGATAAACACGCTCAGTAGACCCTGTCCTGGCTGAAAAGGAGGGATACCCAGGTAGTGTGACATTAACAGGGGGTTTATGTCATTCATTCAGAATCCACTTGAGAAGCAAAGAGGCAGGGGAGGGAAATACAGATGTAGTGCTAAAAGAGCATCACAGTGTAATAGTTTAAGCCAGGCTCCTTCCTGGTAACCAGATGTAACTAGGGAGGGGCTTGTCTCCCAGGTATTCCTCACCCATTCTTTCCCCTCCCACGGGATAACAGACAGGAGACAGGCAGTTTAAATACATACTGAAGGCTTTTTTGTTACACAAGTAGTTTCATGTTGCTCTCTGTACCAGTTGCTGCCATTGTTATGACTGACCATAGGCAAAGCTCTTAAAATCCATGTCTCAAACCTTTGACCCGACACAAACCCACTTTGGTGCCTGTGTGCTGTGTAAAACCTGAGTTCTCAAGGCCTGTGTGAGTAGCTGGCATTTGTGGGCACGCCTCTCCCTGTCTGGCACTCAGGTTTGCTGTGGTGGAGCTTCTGCACGAGCCGGTGTGATCTGCTAGGGAGATAAATGGCTTTGTCCAAAAGGACAAGTATCTGCTCCTAAGCACCCCTTTCTGACTTGGCTGTTGCAGGCTGCTATTGTGAGAATCATGAAAATGAGGAAGGTTCTAAAACACCAGCAACTGCTTGGAGAAGTGCTAACACAGCTGTCCTCAAGGTTCAAGCCACGAGTTCCTGTAATTAAGGTATGTGAGAACCACATCTCTGTACCTGTTCCAGGAGCTGAGTAGGATATAATATATAGACAAAACACATGCTCCTGAATTCAAAAGGAAAGCTAAGGAGATGGGATGGGTAAGGACAGATTTTTTGAGTTCTAAGTAGGAAATGTTTTAACCAGAAATACCATTTCCCTTAGGGTAATATGTGTGTTTTGCATTGCTGGCAGTGGTAAAATAGTAGCTTGATTGCATCTGTTCACATCAGTTCCAGCTCAGTGTGGCCTTTGCTCCAGGCTTACCTTTTGTTCCTGCTCTGCCAGCTGTGGGAGTGCAGCCAGCCTTGGGGTTGGCTCCATCTGACAGCTTCCTGATCTCCTTTAGGATAAAAATGTTGGGATGGGGTGCATTGTATTTAATTATTTACTAACAATTATATTGATGATATTAATTACTAATTAATGTCTGTTAATTTCTTCATCGGGTTGTTTAAGTGGGCTCACCTGTGGTTTTACAGCCACAGCCAAGGGGATAGATGGGGCAAAGAACAGGCCGTTGCACACACTGGCACCAGTGGAGATGCTCCTGCTCAGACGGTGTCACAGGCAGCTCCTTCCTGCAGTGACCTGTGTGAGCACTCCACAGCTTGCTTTAATTCTTTATTTGCTGGCTTACTATGAAGTTCTCAGCATACTGATGATGGGATGATCTCCCAGTCACTCCCCTAGAATAGCATCAAGTAGGTATAGTTGAGTTTAATGGATTAGCAAAGTCCTGTACTTGGATGTGGCTGGGAACAGGAGAGGGAACTGCGGTGGTTTGTGCCCTTTGCCTACTCCCAAAATCACTCCCTTTGTAGCAGCCACACTTTTCTGCCAGTGCCCCACCACTCACCTCTGTTCCTCCCACAGAAATGCATCGACATTCTCATTGAGAAGGAGTACTTGGAACGTGTAGATGGTGAGAAGGACACCTACAGTTACTTGGCTTAACATTTTTATTAGCAATTCCTTGACTGTGTGACACTCGGCAAATAGGTATGTGATGGAAAGAATGAAAGCAACGGAACTTCATAGCAGCCACTGCTGCCATTTGGACCTCCCTTTTTAATACCTGAGACCAGGACTCCCATCAGCCAGTCTCAGATTTGCATCAGAACTGCTCAGGATTGATACATTTCAAGTATGTAAATATGGACACCAATGCCATTTAACCTAATTTAAGAACAGAGAGGAATCAAACCCTTCTCCTTTAAGGGTTGCATGCTACTGCATTTAAATCAATACATTGGCTATATGATAAACAGCTGCCATCACAGGCAGTACTTATACATGTTGGCAGCACTTGGAGAGCGAGTCTGAATGGACCCATGTGTAATCTGCTATGAAAACCCATTTGTATAGTGTGTTTCATTTTTTAATGTGTGATAAATAATAAAAAAAAAAATTAAAAGATTTCTGTACAAGTTGCATTTGGTTTTATTGTTTTAAGTTTCATGAATTATCTTTCTAAATGTAAATAAAAGGTATAAATGGTTATGAAAGCTATTAGAAACTCGTTTTGCTTTCCCTCCCTGTTTTCTGGTGATTTAAGCACATTTTGTTCTCAGAAATTGTCATCTATAATCATCTGTGGGCATATTATTTCTTTTTTAAGAGGAAAAGTCTACACTTTGGAAATAGAAGGAAGTTGTGGTGACTTCACAAGATCTGCAGAACAGAAAACACTTAGGATATATATGACAATGGTCATCTGAAATTGGAGCTGGTTTAATATTGCTCAGTGTGCTATAAAGGGCATCACCCTTCCTTAAATGCTGCCTGGAACAAGGGAGGTTTAGACTGCCCGTTTCCTTGACCAGAACAGAAAATTGAGTGTGTTCCCAAAGATTTATTCCCATTAAATGCAACCTGTGACAGGAATTTAAATACTTTTGAGTGTTACTTCTCATACCTTGATTGACCAGGCTTCATTCTGTTCTTCTCACATTTTATGAAATCAGTATTGGCTTCCCATATGCCATACAAGCCCAAGGCCACCCTTACAAGCCTCCTTTTGGATGAATTTATATTTTCTGATTGTGATGGTGAAAGAACTTTAATTCTGCAGCCAAGCACTTTTTCTCCTTCAAATTTGTGATTTGTTCAGGTGTTTTTTCTCACAGGAAGAGAAAGAAGCCAGGTTTGATGTTGCTAATGTTTGTCTCTTGAGGGAAACTAAACCTACAAAAACATCTGAGTTTAAAAAAAATTTATGGAGCAGTATTAGATGTGATCCAAAGTGATTTGGAAAAAGGAGAGGGAAGTTTCATCAGCACCTGAGAATTTGCAGTCTTGCTATTCCTGCTCTGAATTAATTTGAATTGTACTGAAGAATGCCAGGATGGGGAATAGAAGCATCTTGCTGTTCAGTTTTAAAATTGCTTTTGGAAATTTAGGAGAGTGGAGCTTGTGATGCTTTCTGGGATGGCTGTATTATAAAATGCTGTATTGTTTTTGTGAACAATTCTTGCAGAAAGTTCGGGAGAGATTTTTGTAGCAGGATGACAGAGAAACAGCCTGAATTCTGTTCTCAGTTGGAAGGCCAGAGATCACCTGTTCAAGCTGCCTCTCAAAGCCAAGCCTAACCCAGGGCTCGTTGAAGCAGGACTCTGTATCCTGCCCCTTCAGCTTGACACCAAGAGCCACACTCTCCCCGGGCATGGAGAAAGTAAGTGTCTTACCTTTGGTCAGGGCCTGCTGGAGGTGGGTGGCAGCAGGCAGGGCTGCCCTGGGGGCAGAAGGGACATGCTCACCATGGACAGGATTTCTGGAAATCAGTTTTGCCTGCCCTGCCCCTCCAGCTGTTTTGACTGGAGCATTCTGTTCTATGTCCCATCAGCCTGCAGAGTTCTCACCCCACAGGAAAGTAAAATATAGGCTGGGTAGCCCTGTCAAGACCCAAACAGACTAACTGTAATCTAAATGATCCAAAAACATATATATTAAAAAATTAAGATGCGCAGAAGAGAAATGCACAGGTAATTACTGTTGCAGTCATTATTCAAAGAAGCCACTGCTGAGGGCATCTCGTACCACAGCTTTGTCTTGGAAGTGGTGTTTGTCTCAGAAATCACAGCTATTCTGGACTTCTTTTATGAGGACACTTTTTTCCTTCCATTAAATCTACTGATAATGGACAGAGCCCTTGTTAGGACTAAGGACTGATGAAAAAGACTAAAAAGATGAAATGCAATTGTTCCTGTGACAAGAGGTCAGCTTGTGGGATGTAAAGATTGAGTGCAAGTTTCTCTGCTGCAGCCACTGCTCCAGAGAACATGATTGTAGCTGGCATGGCCAGGAGCACAAACACTCCCAGACCAGGTCTGTGAGGTGCTGCTGCACCACAGGTAACCTCCCTGATGTCTCCTGCACTGCTTGAATCTTCCCCTGAATCCTCAGTGTGACCTGAAGTAACAGTGTCAGAAGGGGACAAGGATGGAGCTGCCTTTGCTCAGAAGTTACAAGTTAAATGCACGCTGCATGACACAAAATTCCAACTCAGTTCCAGTAAAAATGAAGAAGTTCAAGTATCTTTTATTCAAGGTTGAAAAATGTACCACACCACATTATTGCAAAAGTTGATAGGTACAAAACACTTTGCAGCTGGTGAGAAGGCAATAAAAAGTTGTTTGTTTTAAAATTCATTACTATAAATTACTGTTACAGTACTTTGCAAATACAGAATTTCAAATTGCATCATTTTTCTTTTTCTAAAATTGCCCACAGTACTAGAAATTCCTGAAGATAAGGCAGCTGTTTGTTTAAAAGAAGAGGTAGCTGGTGTCAAGGGATTTCCATTTCTCTTTCAATGCCCACGTACTTAAGGGCATCAGCTTGGCTATATCTGAAATTTAAAATAAACAAAAAAACACAAATAAAAAACCAGTTTCACAGAACATTTCAGCTTCATTGTTCTGACATTACAGAACAGAACCACAGACTGGAATAATCTCAGATTTCCCACAGTTTCCTCAGTAGCTGGAGCCTTTCCTTCTGTGAATTTGCAGGTGCAGAGCAATGCTGGCCACTCAAGAAACTCCTTTTAGAGGAGTTTGATCGAGAGGGAAAACCCACTAAAATTCCACGCTTTTTCACCTTGAATGTCACAAAGCTGAAGTTCATTCTAGCTAGTGGAAAGCAACTGCATTTCTGAAGGTTGAGTTACATGGTATTGTCACTGGACAGCTTAGTCTTCTTCAAGTAGGATGATTTTAGAGGTCAGTATGAACACATTCTTACCAAGCACTTCTCTGAAATAACACAGTACTTCTTGCCCATGTCTGTATGATGGGATAGTCAACTAATACCAGCACTAGAGAGCACTACCTATTACAGTCTGTTGTCCAGGTCTGTCCCCATTTGTCACCAAACTTTACAAGCTGCTGTTCCAAGTTTGCTCAAGTCAGTCTTACTGTGATACCTGGATTAAATAACCAGGGGGGGCTGCTGAGACCTGAGGCTGCAGGGACCAGGCAGGCACAGTAATTAACTTTGAGCTGCCAGAGATACTGAAAGCTGCTCCAGTCTATGAAAGAGAGAAGTAACAAAGTCCATCTACCCACCTGTAGTCAAAGAACAGTTCTTCACCAGTCTGAATGGCTCTTTTAGCAAATATTCCTATTCTGTGATCGCCATTAACCATCATAACTGTTTGAAAAAAATTTAGGCTTATGTTAGTACAAATACCTATAAAGTGTGCATGCTAAATAAATATCCCACAACATTTCATATGCTGCTGACAAGCAAGAAAATTTACAACTTACCTTTTGCATAGCAGTTGGGATTTACTGAATGGTTTGCAAATCTAATTTTGTTGCCCTTGCGTGTTGCATCAACCACAAAATCTGGGGGATGAAAAAAACAACCCACAGATGATGGACAGGTCACCTACAAACATGTTTAGCATTTCATACTTAGTATGCTTGGATTTCAGCAGCTGCAGAAGAGAACTCTCCAGCCACTCTGTGCCCAGCCTGGAGCACTGCAGGGGGTTGAAGCTTCTCTACCTTTAAATATGCTAAGTCAACACTGACATAAAGCAGCATTTTTTGCCTCCTTTCAACTATTTTCTGGTATTTTATGCTTGGCACAGTGCAGTCTGTATTTTCCTCTTCTCGTGGCAGTAACCACATACCACATATCTGTGCTTGACTTTTTCCTACCCCCAATGTAATTATCATCATCATCACCTACTGCTGATTTAAGAAGCAGAATTATTTCAGACAATACCTGTCAAGCCTTCTAAATTCTTTAGTCTACTTAGTGCTTGCACGTAATTTTACTCCATGAAATTCCACTCATCCTACATAGTTACTTGTGTAACAGGCTCCATCACTAATCTACTTGAGTAGCATTTAGGGGAAAAATAAAAAGCACTAGCTATCAATATTAGGAATCCACACATTGCTAGGGAAAGATGTGCAGAAAAAATCTCAGTGTTTGTTGCTGCCTGCAAAATACAGGGCTGAACAAACTGGTGAGCACACATGTTTTATTTATGCTGCAAGGGTTGCAAACTAATGCATACATACCATTATTCAAGTTAAACAGAAAGCTGCACATGTATTTGTCGTACACTTTTCCTCTTCTGTCTGCCTCATCCTGAGAAATAATCTGAAAGAAACAGTGGGTTTATAAAACAGACAACTCTGCACTTTTCTAACTGTAGCAGCTTAAGTTCAAAAAACCCAGACATTCTGAAAGACAGGTGGAGGGTTTTTTTTATTCTCTGGGATTGAAAGTATTCCCAAACATAAATTCCTGTTTGCAGCAAGCATTCTGAAACCAAACATCCATGGTTTACTCTTAGCATAAATAAATCCTTTCAGAGCAGCAGAAGAGCCAGAATTGCTTCTCATCTCAAGACTGCATACCTGATTCAGGGTTCTATTGCCACAGAATATAATTTAATGAAAGCACCTACTGACTTTTACTACTCTACTAAATGATGTGGCACAAAATTCCAAGCATGTCTGAACTGAAATTACATCTCAGATAAAAATTCTCACAAGAACCTGTTTCAAATTTTTATGACATTTTAACTGTAGCTCCTGGGTTTGAGCCTCTGACAGCAGCACCTGTACACTCAGTCAATCACATCACCCTGGCTAAACCTATACCAGGTTACAGATCTGTTGGTCCCTGTCAATGCAAAACTTCACCAATTAAGCTCAGCATAACCAGTGTCCTTCATCCTTACCTCACCACAGTATTCAGAGATGAATTCATTCTTCTGCACAGGATCTTTGATAAAAATTCCCCAGCCTGCCACATCTGAAGGCGCCAATAGTAAGTGCTGGGGGACAGAAAAAACCAAAAAGTTTAGACATGCCTGGCTTAGATTTGAGTTCAGGGTTTCTTTTCTATTTTGTTTTGTATCACCTAATGAAATGTATATGCTGGGACTCCAAGACAGCAGACACACACAGACTCTTCTAGTTGCCAAATGCACACTAAAATTACAGCTTGTGGACCAGAAGATGTATGTAAAAGAAAAACAACCTCAAGTATTTGAAAACCATTAAAAATTTTAGTTTGACCTAGAAATGAGGGTGTTACATGAAAACACATTTGCTAAAGACTTCAACATAGAGAGGTCTGCAGAGAGAAGCTTGTGACTGATTGGCTCAGTACTCAACTCAACCAGTTTGTGAGATGATGTTCCAGAGTAGAAATAAACTTTGGCTGATTGATTAATTGATTGATTCACCAGAGCTGAATGGGCTTTCAAGGTGTCTTCAGTAGAATATATAAGTTTGAGCATTAGAATCAACAAGTGAATAGAGAAACAGCTGCTGTGTCTGGGACAAACTTCTTATGCTGATGCAGGGAAAGACTGCTGAGGTATCACTTTAGAAGAGCAGCCTGTTTGCACAGTACAGGCAAAGCCTGAACGGGGAAAAGGAGACACTCCACAGCAGTGCTACACAGACAACACTAATTGGTACATGACAAAACCTACACAGAGCTTAACAAGCTACTAAGTGACAGCCACCTCCCTTGTTGTTCTGCTTGGTTGATTTTTTGTTTTGTTTGACAGCAGGAAGGCAAAGACATTCCATTCTCTGCCACAAAAACACAAAACCAGCTGTGTAACCATCAACATACTTTCTTGGATCCTCTCTGAATGCTGCAGTTTTTGCAGGACACATTTTTGCTGTCCCAGTGGTCAGCTGCCCCACAGGTGAGGCAGAGGTCAGGGTCGCACTCGCGCACGGCCAGGTAACACGGGCACTGCTTGGTGTTGCACTGGGCCTTGCAGCGACAGCCGGGGAACCGGTTCTGGCCTGCACAGGAACAGTGGAAACCAGAGAGAGCAGGGGTGAAACACGTACAGTGTCAAATTCAGACTCTGCAGATTGTAGCACAGCACGATAGAGAGATGGGCTGATTGCAATGGGATGGAGTTCAACAAGGCCAAGGGCAGGTCCTGCCCTTTGGCCACCCCAAGCCCTGCAGCGCTCCAGGCTGGGCACAGAGTGGCTGGAGAGCAGCCAGGCAGAAAGGGACTTGGGGGGACTGAGGGACAGGAAGCTCAAGAGGAGCCAAGAGTGTGCCCAGGTGGCCAAGAAGGCCAATGGCATCCTGGCCTGGATCCAAAGTAGCGTGGCCAGCAGGCCCAGGGCAGTGAGCCTTCCCCTGGCCTCTGCCTTGGGGAGGCCACACCTTGAGTGTTGGGTTGAGTTGTGGGCCCCTGAGTTGAGGCAAGAGATTGAGGGGCTGGAGCGGGGCCAGAGAAGAGCAAGGAGGCTGGAGAAGGGAGTGGAGCACAAGTGCTGTGGGGAGAGGCTGAGGGAGCTGGGGGTGTTTGTGCTGGAGAAGAGGAGGCTGAGAGGTGACCTCAGCACTGTCTGGAAGTGCCACATCAGGGAAGTTGTGGCCAGCTGGGGGTTGGTCTCTTCTCCCAGGCACTCAGCAATAGGACAAGGGGGCACGGGGGGCTCAAGCTCTGCCAGGGGAAATTGAAGTTGGAGAGCAGAAAAAACTTCTTTGCAGAGAGAGTGCTCAGAGATTGGAATGGGCTGCCCAGAGAGGGGGTGGATTCCCCATCCCTGGAGGTTTTTCAGCTGAGCTTGGCCGTGGCACTGAGTGCCATGATGTGGTAAAGGGACTGGAGTTGGCCCAAGGGCTGGACTTGATGGTCTCAGAGGGCTTTTCCAACCCAATCCATTCTATGATATTAATACTAACACAGCCATGGGACATTCAGAAGAACTGTAATTCTTTCCTTCCCTGGTTTTAATTTAGTCTTCCACAATTTTAAGGCTGAAGACTCTTTCTGACTTCCTGCAATGGCTAATTATGAGGGCCAGTCTGAACTGAACGTGTGCTCAGGCTGTTTGACATGATTTGCTGCTCCTGCAACACTGACTGCAGAATGGACTGACTGCTAGTGCAGAGCCAGGTGGTGGGACAGGGAGAGAAATGTATAGATAACTTAAATGTTTTACTTACATTCAGAGCTGCACTGACAAAACTTCTCACAGAAGTTTTGAGCAATTACACATGGGCATGAGCTATCACAAGGCTGACGTGGGTGATCACATGGCTGATAGTTGTAAACATGATTCGATGACCCATCTGAATAAAAATAGCAACATTTTGTAAAGTTGAAACTTGCAACCAAACAATATACAGTTCCCCTCATTCTTCAAGGCAGACATTCCCTTTTAGTCATTTAAGAAAGTCCCAAATGTCAACAAAAAACCCAAACCTACAAATGAGTGGGGTTAAAAACCCAAAAGGCACCTAAGCAGAACTGTAACATTAGTGGGTGTTTGACACCACTCTCTGCCTGCTTCCCACTGCCCTCCATTCTGCCCATCACTCAGCTGCTTCCAGTGTGCAGAGCTGAAAGCTCTTCACTGTGGAAAACTGAAAAACCAAACTACAATGGTATCATTTCCTGTGTGAACATGCTCTAGAATAGCACTGGTATTATTCAGCAAAGTAAATTCTAATGTGGAACAACAGTCAACTATCAAACAAGTTATCACTGGCAACATAATACCTGGTTATTATTATACCACTGTGCCTTCCCAAGTCAATTTTCCAGCACAATGCTGAAGTCTTCTGGACAAGAAAGGAAATACCAGGGACAAGGCTTGAGCTTTACCTATAGAGCAGCCGGGAAAATTTATTGCTATATAAATTATGTTTGCTGTTAATGCTCCTGAGCTTGTGTTAGGTTTATGTGAATTTGTAAAAGTGCTCAAGTTATCAATCAGCAACAAAAAAGGAGTGAGGAAAACTGATCAATTGTTCATGTTGCTTGAAGTCCCAACCATTCTCAAAAAATTTGCAGAACACTATTTCTAAAATAAACTGTTTAAAAAAACCCCACAAAACAACACAAACGCCCTTTTAACTGCAGCTCCAACTATTAATACCACTTCTACCTGTGCTTCAATACTGAAAAGACTGTAAACTCAGCCTGCTTTCCTTTTAATTGAATTATACAAAGCTCTTCCAGTTACGTAAACCAAAGAGTGCCTTTTGTCCCTACAATATTGAAAATGAGAGCTTATTTTTTTCTTTTTATTCCCCTACAATCTCTTGCTCCTCACAGAACTTATACAATGGCCTAACATTAAAAAAATCCCAAACAACAAAAAAAAACTCCCATGAACACAAAACCCCCGAAAAACAAAACCAATAAAGCAATAGTAGAATCTCAACAGTTCAGGACATAAATTGAATGGAAAGATGCTAACCCTTTTTCAGCTGTATCTTTCTGCAATGAGCAGCCCACAACCTGCAAAAACACAAAACAAACAAGAAGGTTGACAGGAACCCTTCCTGCAGTGGGCTGGGAAAGGTCACTGCATGTTGCACCCACACTTGACTTATGATGGGGAAGTTTCTGGTGACATGAACATCTGCCCACTGCACACAAGGCAGAGGTGGCTGCAGCAAAACACCCTGTCCCAGTCTCTTGGAGTTGAAAAGATCAAAGCTCTGCATGCTGCTCCCCCCTCCCCACACCGTTCCTCCAGTCCCAGGATCGTACAGACAAGCAGTCCCACCCAGCCCAGGCTAGAGAGATGCTTAGATTCAGATGGCCTTGAAGGAAAACCTGCAGAGAGCAGCTGTTGGAGCCACTTCCAGCGGGCAGAAGCAGCAGCAGAAGGAAGGACACGGAGCTGCAGATGTGGAGGGTCATGTCTAACTAGGAGAGTGAAGGCCTGGCAGCTGCTTCCCAGGACTCAGCCCCAGCACCACCACACTGGTGGTCACCTACAGGTCACAGCTGCCCTTCCCCTGGTGAGCTCCAAGTGTGTGACAGCAATGATGGCTCTGCCTGGCACAGCCAGAGCAATGTGGCCTCAGCAGTTCTTCTACCTGGACACACTTTCCTCCAGTTTTTCTGACTGGTGGGGCTGCACTAAGCCTTTTCCCTTCTGCTTCATACACCTTTTTGTTGTGTCCTTACAGTTTTCCTTCAGTGTCCCCTTTCTCAGCCAGCTCAGCAAAGCACACCCTTTGCCAGGAGTGGTGCTTTTGTTGCGTGAAGGGGTTTATTGTTTGGATTTGTTGGGGCAATTTGTTTTTTTTTTAATAAGGTGGGTCTGGTTATCATAATGTAACTCATTATACTTTAACATTCTTGCAAGTTATTTTGTATCCATTTATGATTTTAAGTCCTTTGGGCACAGAATGTCAACTATTGCATAAACAGCATCTCTGACACAATCAAGCAAAAACACCTGTCTGGACCTTAGCTACCAAAAGGAAAACCAGACTTTTCAATCCAGTAGCCTTAAAGGAGAAACCAATTGTTTTATTTTAATTCAATTCCATGCATTTTAGTTAGCACTTGTATTTCAGTGAACACATATAATAAAAGAATAAGGATTTTCAAAGTCTATACATCTTGGACTTTCCCAGTGTGTCGAACAGCAACATGAAGACAATGCAGGAGCAGCCTCATTCCCTGGCCAGTCACAGACTGCATTGAGCCACCCCACTTCCTCTGCATATTCACTGAGCAGCCCAAGACACTCAAAGGTACTCAAAAATCCCCAGCACACAACACCTGGAAAGCCATTCTGCCTTTCAGTGAATGCAACACTCAGGAGTTTGCACTCTGAAAAAATATCTCCTGCTGTAACTACTTAAATAGGACCTTTTTGCTGCTATTTCTTTCATAAAAGCTTTATCAGTTTCTATTTCAACCCAACAGTGTGTTGTGCCCCCCAACAGCTTCAGACAAGTAAGATCCTCTATAAAATTGTCCTTTCAAAGATTTAACTCAACAACCAACTTCCTTACAAGCATTTGAAGGAGCCCATACGTGTTAGAAACCCACAGAGGCAGATTGGTCCAAGTAGCTCAGGTTGAGGGGAGGGAAAAAACCCAGACTACCAGCATTACAGAGCCCTGTAATAAATAGTTGATATTCCTATGAAGAGTGATTCACCCTACAAAAAAAGGCAACCAACATGTACTTAACAATTATGAGCCTCTTTGTAAGAAGACAGCTCCCATATAATTGAAAGAAGGAGTGCAATTTTGCCCTAAATTAATCTAATGCACATCAAACTACTTTCTCTTGTCTGTCTGGTATTTGGTAACACAACACACCACATTTTTGAAAAAGTCTTTCACAGAAACTTGTCTGTCACCCCAGGATAATAAGGACCTTCCAGCACACCAAAACCCCTTCTAGACAGGTGGCAAGACTTCTTAAAATACCCTTTCATTAGCAATTAGTGGGGGTTTTATCTAAGGTAAGTACTATCCTAATACTTCAAGCATGAAACACCACCATCAAAAGAGCAGTGAAACACCACCATCAACAGAGCAGTAACAGTATCAACTCAAAACAGAAAAAAGCCAATCCACGGCAGTCAGGATGGGAAAGGCATCTGCTCAGCCCCTCTTGTGCAGGAGTGTCAGGGAGGAGGAGAGCCCAGAAAGGAGCTGGAGGCACACAGGGCCAGCAGGAATTGTCAGGGATGGCAGAAGACAACACAAAGCAAGTAGCCAACACTGACCAGCTCCACAGGAGCTTTGATCAGCACAAGCAAAGAGCTTGCATTGGCTTTCAACTTCCCAAAACTGCCAGAAGCACTGCAAGTTCCCCTGGTTAGGGCACAAAGCTGAAGACTGTATAAGTACCATACTAAAGGTGGAGTAATTTTTCTATCTGCCCCATTATCTGTGGTCTCAAACAGAAACAAAAGGCAAGATCTGGTCCCAAGCACCAGGATGCAAAGGCAAGGAAAGGACAGAAAGTTGAGAAAGCACTCACAACTTGCAGCTGCATTAAAGAAAAGCAAACTGGAAACTCGGTGGCAGGTTTCCAAGCAAGCCAGTGGATTTGTGCATCTGGATGCTGACATCTCCAGGAGAGCCAGCTTAGAAAACAAGTGTTTCCAGAAGCAGCAGGACAGAAGCTGTCAAAAATATTGTTCTTCTCTCCTAACAACCTACTAAACTTTGCCAGTGGTTTTAGGAGGCAGCAGCATCAGCTAATAAAGCAGTAAAAACACATTCTTTGGAAGAAGCTACACTGCCATTTCTTGCTCTGCACAGGGATACTCTGCTATCACAAAGAGCACTGAAAATTCAAAATACACGCCAGCTATGTCAAATATGTAATTGAGTCTTCGCAGTGTTTGATTTTCTGGCATCACTCAAAGACTTGAGTTTCCTAAATCATCTTATCCAGAGCCTCCCTGCCACTCCAAGACTCAGCCTTCCAACCAGGTGGCACAGAAGAATATCTGTGCCAATGCCTCAGCTGCACCTTTTGCCTGGTGAGACTTAAAATCCATACAAAAAGGCATCCTGAACTCTTGGCAGAGCTACATAAGCTATTCCAACACAGGCAGTGAACAGCAGTCCAGCAGAAGGGAGGGACAGGAGGAGGAAAATCAGGAACTGGGGAAAAAAAAAGAAAATATTTTCAAATAAAATGTACTAAGTGGCATCTGAAAAGGGGATGAGGGGGAAGAGGAAAACCAAAATAATCAAGAAGCAGCTTTACATGACCTTACAATCAGTAACAAATCTTGACCAAAACAGAGGAAGGAGTGGTGATTAGTTAAAGCAAATACAATTCAGCTCCCAGCAATGGAAGAAAAGAATAAACAGTACTCAAGTACTCTCCCTCCAGCACACATCCATGCCTTCTGGAATTCTTTCCTGGTTCAGAGTTTTTATTGCCTTCTATGCAAAGCACTTACTCCTCAGGAAGGCACAGTTTGCCCAAAGTGCCAGGTTAACCTCTGATACACAGCAGAGGCTCTGGCACCTGCTGGTTGTCCAGAAAGCCACTGTATTAAAGCCTTCCTCTCTCATTAATCAGCCCTGTTATGGCTATCTAACAAAAATGACACAGGCACGAGGGAGACAATGTGTTTCCCTACCCAAGAGGGGTGCAGTCCTGCCAGGGAGCTGCCCAGTGTGCCAGTATAGGCACCACAATGAAGAACAGGCAAAGTCTTGTAAGAAAATCTGCCATCAAATCAGTTCCAGGAGGCCATTAAAAGCAACCTCCTGCTCCTGCTTTTCCCTTCAGTGAATGCTGGTTTTGCCCAAAGTGCCACACACACACACATGGAAATGCTGCAGACCGGCAAGACCCTCACAATGGAAAAGAGCAAAAGGAAAAGAAGGGCCTTCCCAGCTCTAGGACTGGATTTACTCTAAGAGTGAGTAAGCTCAGCTAAAAGAAAGGTAAGAAACAGAGAAAGACTTCCAGATGTTTGTCCCAATTGTTAGTTGTGTCACATCTTTAGAGTGCTCAGACTACAGACATATGTAGGCAGGCTAAATTATTTTCCTTTTTTGTAGGATTGCTGCACAAGGAAGCATGGAGACAGCTTGATTGCCACATATTCTGGGAAATAAAAAATTGTCTTCTTCCTTCAATGGGAGTTAAAAGAATTAAAAGGCATTTCAAAAGTAAATTGCTCCCATAAAAATTTTTATATTGCCAACTAATAAAATAACATCAAGAACCCCCATGAAATGGTGTGTGCTTTCATTTCCTTGGGGAAAAAAACCCTGAACTAAAAAGTCTCAAAACTCCTCCAAAACAATGTCAACCTGGTAATCAATGCATTCCAGCTTCAAAATGCATTTGAGCCCTTCAGTTTTAAACAGATGGAATGACACCACTTTTATAGCAACTTGTATGAATCTGACAACAAGCAAATTCCCAGCTGCATTTCCCAAGCCTGCACCATGGCTAATAACCTAATTTTAAACAGCCAAGCCCACCAAATGCCCAAACAGTTGAAAACTGTGCCAAGAGCATTCAAATCCACAGCTTTTGCAGAGAACAGAATCTCTTCCAGATGCTCAGTGAATCTTTTCCTATTCCACGTCAACAGCATCTTTGAGCCAGTATCAGGAATTTCACTAAGCCTGGAAATAATAAATGTGCTTATACAAGCTAAGACAGAAGCAAGAATTGATGGGAGAAGAACTGGAGTAACAAACTTGGGGGAATAGAGGGGAAGTTAAAGGGAGAAACAAGGAACTCTATGAAAAGAAGTATTCTTATTGTTTGCTGAAAGAAATGCTCTTGCTAATTTTCAGTCAGCTTTTTATCTGCTATGTTGTCACCCCTGGGAATGAAAGCAATCAATGCAGAGTTGCATATTCCCAACCTTGGTATTTTCAAAGAAAAACGCATTTCACTGAGAGACAGCAGCCACCAAGTTCAACATTTCAACAGAAATGGTTTCGGATGGTCTTCATGGCTCCAGCAAAATGCTTGGTTTTGTTCTTCAAAGCAGCTTCAATTCAAATAACAACTTGCTAGCCTGGTTCTTGCTAATCACACTGGGGTGCTACAAAGGAGTAGTGTCTCCTAAAGTAAAAAAAGGCAATCCTACTAGTTTGCTACAGCATTTTTGCTTACTAACCATCTGAATCTTAAGGAAATACACTTCACCATAAAAAATATGAGTTTTAATCTACAAAATACCATATAATCATTACAGAGTCCCACTGTAATGCTTCCAAATTTAATGTTTATTGCTGCAAACAAAATTATACCACACTATCTTGGATGTTGCATCGAGCTGTGAAGGGTTTTTCTAATCTAAACTGAGTTTTGACTACTTGCAGCAGTGCACCTACAAGAATCTCCTAACAAGACTCTGGCTGCTAAAGAGCTTAAAAAGAAGGGAGAGGGAAAGAGAAGTGGAAGGTTACGTTTGCCAAGGCGTTAAAACTTTTGCCTGAAACCAAAACACCATTTTGTTGTATTGCTGCAAAGTTTGGTTTTCGAAGCAAAGGAAATGTTGCACGACTTTTCCTCCAAAATACTTTCTGTTCTGATCCCCTGAACTTCCAATTTATTGTTATGCTAAGGTTATTTAGTAACAGATTTACCTGTGTTTCCTTTTCTTCTTTCTGGGAGGAGTATCAACATCTTCAGCAGGGACTGGTGCAATAATACTAGATTCCTTTACTCTAAACTCATACACCTAACAAGAGATACCATAATACATCCACGATAAATCTCTCACTAGTAGAAAGTTGCTCATTTTCTAAGTTAGTATGATTTCCTTCAACCAACAACTTACAGATTTTATCCAGTCATAGTCTTTTTTCAATACATTTAAAGCTGATTATTTTTGTTATTTAAGAACTGACAGTCTAATTTAAACCTCCTGTAAATTTAATTTTAAAACAGTTTTAAAACTAATTTTTATGTATTTGTGGCATGAATTCTGGATCATAGAATTCTTGGGAAAACCAAGAAAATTAATTAATTTTCTCTTTTAGTAATCAATACTGGTATTTCTACACTTCAGTTTTAAAAGCAAAAAACCATCACCCCTAGCAAGTAGCTTCCCTTCTTACCTGTCGGCATGTTTTGGTCCCAATCAGTCTGGCAATTGCACAGAAGTTGTCATAGTAGGTGCCAATAAGAACTCTGAACATTGAGGCTTCTGCACCACTCCATTCCACATTCTCTGGAGGCTCAGTATTTGGCTTCATCTTTATTGGTGTTTGACACCTGGAATTTGCTTCTGTAATAAGTAATTGAGAGTAACATAATTTCAAAAATTGTACACAGTCATTAAAAATATCAAATCATTAAGTGCAGTTAAAAAAATCCCAATTTGTTGTTGTTTATTCCTAAATGCCACAAAACCCCCAAACCATTCTCACATACCTCTTCCAGAAGCTCATAATAGCTATTCAAATTACATAATCTATGCGCAATAGGACAAGGGGGCACGGGGGGCTCAAGCTCTGCCAGGGGAAATTGAAGTTGCAGAGCAGAAAAAAATTCTTTGCAGAGAGAGTGCTGAGGGATTGGAATGGGCTGCCCAGAGAGGGGGTGGATTCCCCATCCCTGGAGGTTTTTCAGCTGAGCTTGGCCGTGGCACTGAGTGCCACGATCTGGTAAAGGGACTGGAGTTGGCCCAAGGGTTGGACTTGATGATCTCGGAGGTCTTTTCCAATCCAATCTGTTCTATGATTCTGTGATAATGGAGACAATGTGGACATCTCCTTACAGGGTTTTGTTTGATTAAACTCGTATTATTACTCTGTCTTTTCACTCAGTTCCATACATTCCAAATACATGTTTTCTAGGATCCCATGGTTCAACTTTAGCTCAGTTGGTGAAAACTTGGTTGTAATAATGCCAAGGTCATGGATTTGATCCCCTGTGTGGGCCATTGACTCAAGAGATGGACTCGGTGGTCCTTGTGGGTCCCTTCCAACTCAGAATAGTCTGTAAATCTCTCACTAGTCTGTCTGCGAAACTTGTTTTGGTGGGTTTTGCTGTTGCTGAACTTTTTTCTCAGGACCCACAAGGATCATCGAGTCCAACTCTTCAGTCAATGGCCCACACAGGGGATTGAACCCATGACCTTGGCATTATTACAACCAAATTTTAACCAACTAGGCTAATCTCAGTTTTGGTTTGGTTTGGTTTGATTCTGTTTTATCTTCTCAAGCACTACAGCGAATTGACTGAAGACGCCTTGACCAGCCGTACCGGAGGAACTGGATGTTTCATCTTTCTTTTCTTCTTCTTCTTTGTCATTGTTTTCTCCCCCAGTTTCAGTCCCAGCTTCCCGATCACTGTCTGTGTCCTTGGATTCCAGGACGTTGATGGTTGGTGTGCTGGGCCTGCTGGTGTTGTTGGGGAGCCTCCCCCTGCGGCGCCCGCCCGGGCGCTTCGGCGGCGTCTTGATGCGCTCGGCGGTCAGCGCGGCCGCAAACTCCTTCGCACCCTCCTGAACACAAAAGGTGAGAATTGGAGCAAAATAATTCAAAAGCATTTTCCCCTGTGCCCAGGGCTTGGGGGAGCACAGTTCTGCTTACATTCTGTGTAACTTTGTGTTATGCCATAAATAATCACATGCACAGGAATTCCAGTTAAATGTACTCCAACCCTGTGATCCCACTAAGAAGAACCATAAAATACTTCTGATGCTACCGTGAAAAGAAAATATCTACATTTACAAAATACTCATGTCAGTATTACAGTTCTCCCTTTATTCTGGCTGCCAAGTGGAAAATAATTCAGTAGTAAACTTCTATTTTCCCAGATGACAGAAAAAAATGAGAATTTCCTGCAGAGGACACCTGTCAAAATACAGGAACTCTTCTTGCATATGGCACTTCAGCAATATGTGTAATGCATTTTTTAAAATGCAAGTGCTGGTAATTTGTTTTCAGGCTGAAAGGGGTACGATGTGTAGCAAGTTTTTAGAATGGAAAAATCAAAGTTTCCCATACTAAAAAAATTAGGGGAATTATGAGAGAGATTTGGAATTTTTTTACTGAACTTTTCACCTTATTAACTTCCATTGTTTTGCTTCTTAAGAACAAAAGTCCTGGATGGAACCTGCCTTTGGCAAACTAAAAAACCTTTATAATTTTCAGCTGTGATATAATTTACAAGAGAGCCAAGTCTGCAGCTCCTTGACTAGTTTGGACATGACAGCAGCACCACCATTATTAGGAGGTGATAATATTCCTTCCCTACAAATATCTCAGGCTATATCTAACAGATCTAAATGTATTCCTGCCTAAGAAAATTGGAAGTTAAATCCTTTCTTTCACACCCACTGAAGAAAACCTACTTGACTGCAAGAGGCCCATGAGTATCTGCACTATCCTAAATCCAGCCTGTCCTTACATTAAGTGTATCTACCCTGCCACACTGCAGCTGGCAGAAGCACTCAGTGAACTGCAACACATAAAATTATCTTACCAAATGTTGGTAACAGTGGGGTCCACAAGGCTTATTATCTAATGCTGTTTCTGTATTCTTTCGTTTGTAAGTATTAGGAGTTGCATGGAATGCTGTTGAATCAAAACATCACATTTTTAAGTTTTCATATAAAATACATTAAATATCTAACAGTATTCAAAACACAAGGTTTACCAAGACTTTACTAAAACCAGAATAAAAACATTAACAAATGGGAAAAAAGCACAAAATAAGCCTCACATAGTGACATCTGACTTACCACTTAAATACACAGAGACAGCACATGGGCAAGTTTCACATATCATGGAATGGTTTGGTTCAGAAGTGACTTAAAAGATCATCTAATTCCAAACCCTTTGCCATGGGCAGGGACACTTCCCACCAGCCCAGGTTGCTCCAAGCCCCATCCAGCCTGGCCTTGGACACTTCCAGGGATGGGGCAGCCACAGCTTCTCTAGGCAACCTGTGCCAGGGTCTGCCCACCCTCACATCAAGAATGTCTTCCTAAAATCAAATGTAAATCTACTCATCCTCTTTCATTTTAAAGCCATTTACATCAGCAGAGATAATCATCACAGTTGTTTCATCTATCAAGGAAGATTTGCTCTGTCTCCCTTCCTGACAAAAATACAGACTTTGTCAAACAGATTTACTCAGAGCTTCTCCTATTAATGCAAGATCATCTCTTCAATCTGTTACATTCAGTTGTTCAGTTTCTACCTTGTCCAATAATCCAACCTCATACACACTTTGGAAAGGTAATGAACCCACTTTACATTTTCCACAATGAGGAGGAGACACATGAGCATTTTTGCTCTATTAGTTTATCAGCACTCCAGCTAAGCTGCCAGGATATAGTTCAGTTCCTCTATTCCAGCAGCAGGTGAGAACAAGCCATCATTGCCAGTCACTGTGGATCAGAACAACCACAGTCAAGTTTGCAGCTCGTGGAGAGGCGTCTGCCCATGGATCTGACAGACTCTGTAACTCTGCACAAGCTGCAGAGCAGACTCAGAAAGGGGCAGAACTGGGTATGTTACACATGAAACATGAACACCTTCATGACAGCACTCTCCTTGCCAGAGCCTGTTCTCCTCCCAGCAGGATGTTTTCAGAGAGATTGACTTTCACAGTCTTGCCTCTCCACACTAGTTACTTAACTGAAGCCTGGAAAACCTGCCGCTAGACTCTCACTCAAACCCATATAATTATGCTCCCAAATTACCTCAGGAGCTTTTTGAAACACTATCCTTAGTGTTCTGTAATTTTCTTTAAAAAAAAATTCTTTAAAGAAAAAATTATTTTGGTTTTTATATACAGAGACAGATACACATCAATAAATACTTTGCCCCTCCAGATGTGTTAACAGTGGCATAAAGAACTGCAAGGAACAAAAATGGAGAATGCACTGAAGCTCATAAGGAAAAAAAAAAGAGACTGCTCAGTGCTGTCTGTTTGCTAATGCTCCATGAAGGCCTAGAAAATATGCTCATCCGAAAATGTGTGAAAGCACTTATGCTGCAGTTCTACCTCAGCTGCAGTGAGGCAACTGTTCCTGACAGGGAAGTTTTTAAACACGCAGTGAATTAAAAGTGCTAATATTCAAACTGGAAGAAGAAATCCCTCCCCTCCTTTCCACATTGATCCAAAAGGGCTGTTCCACACCAACTCCACACACATTCTGTTCCTTCATGAACCACCACCACAGGGTTTCCTACTCAGCTTCTTTCCAGATCATGTACGAGGCTTCTCTCTGTGTGTCCACTGTGCTTTCAGGACTGACCTTTTTAAATCCAGTTCCTTTCCTTTGAAAGACTGGGGGCAGAGCCCAAATATGTCTTCACAAGCAAAGTTTTTAAAAGCAAATTTCATCTCAGTGGTCTGGTTTGCAGCACAGCTCTGCAGGCACATTGTTTTGGCACCAGTGGTGAGCACTTCCTAACGGAGCTGCTCTGGTGAAACCACTCTGCCTTGGAACCATCCACCATCCCTCCATGCTGCCCTCCCACAAAGGAAGGCAGGCTGAAAATCAAGTTATAAATTCTGTAACATTGTGCCTGTATTAATGACAACACCACCCAGTGAAGCAACATGTTCTTCCAAGGCTTTCTTAAAATGGTATGAACAATATAAAAGTATCACTAATTAAATATTGCATCCCTTTCTTCAAAAAAATGTATTACATTTTATAAGTCTGGGAACACAAAAAAGCTTCCATTTTCTATAAATGGGCAGATATCTATGTAAAAATTATTTACAGGTATAGGAAGGTAAATTATACTCTTTCTTCCCTGGGATTCCAGTTAAAAGCTTTTCTGTAGTACGTCCCTCCTCATGTTTCACATATCCTTGCAGCATTCACACATTCCCTAGGTAAATATGCTAAATAACCAGGAAACCCAGCAATTTAATGCCCAGTTATTCCCCCTTTTTCCAGCTTTCAACAATGAGATGATGGGAGCCTCCCATCCAAAAGTGGAGGGGAAAGCCACCACATTTTTTAGCATTGTATCTTTAAATTTACACACTATACCATTTCATTCAGGGTTTTTTTCCCATACAACTGTTTTCCCTTCTCTTCATACCACAAGGCAAATAATTTTACATCAATGTAAAAGAACAGTAAAACATTTACAAGCCATGATCCATATCAGAGGCTGTTCAGAAATCAAAACTATTCTTTTCACGTGTCACCTGCAGAGGCAAACATTTCTCTCACAAGCTCATTTTGTGAGGTCCTAAAATGGCACTTTTTCCTTTACACAGTGAAGAAATGCTAAGTGTGCAATGTAGTGAAACAAATCAACCTTTGATACTTTAAAATCAGCCAGACCTCACAAGTAGGCTGTATCTGATATTGAATATTAGCCTCATATCTTGTATTCAACTATTTAAAAAACACCCAACGCAGTAAAGACAACTAAAGCCAAAATCTACCACCACTGTTGAGAGGGATTTTTTTTTGGGGGGGGGAAGCTTGTTACAAAGAAAGGACCCACGACAAGTATAAAACTATTTATATAGCTGTATTAATAATTTTTCAAATATCAGTAATTATTTTGAAAAAGAAAACCCACAGAAGACTTTGCAGGGTTTCCTAAATAACTAAAGTCCGTATTGGTTTAATAATTTCCTTAAGAAAATCCTTCTAAAACTGCTTCACTGAGTGTATTTTTGGTCTTTGAGATTCATTATCTGTCTCATCCCCAATGGGCTCGACTCTCGTGTTTTTCATAATGTGAAAGTACACAGGCAACAGGTCAGCCTGAAATGTACATCTGCTTCACAGTCAAGCTATTTGGGAAATTCTCCCTACCTGATACTTTTCCTTCTTCTAAATTCTTTGTTAGTCCAGACATTTAGGCATAATTCCTTGCTGTCAGCAAATGAAGTCGGTACACAAGTTTTTTCAGTAATGTCATCACCTGCACATAAAGGGATTGCCAGGTCGTCAAGGGGACTTGACATGTTAAAAATCTAATGATAACTTTTCCTACATTCAACTCAAATGTTCTAGAACAAAGATTGGAAACTCCATAAAACAAAGATAATCTTAACAAAAATGGAATCTAAGCGGGGAAATTACAAAAAGCAAGACCAGATCCAATAGAATTCCTGCTTCTTTTTAATTCTCTATGCCTTCTACAGAGATTTGCACCTTTCAAAGTACAAATCTGGTCACTGTAGCCCACCCCATTTCCAAAGTAATTCATCAAAAATGCCATCTGCAGAAGCCAGGACATCATCCCACAGCGCTTGGCAAGTGCATGAAGCAGATCAGAGGTAACTGTGGAAAGGTTACCCACTTTTTTCAAAAGTTAAATGGGTGAATTGTTGCAGAGACACTGAAAATTGCCAGTGCAGACTTCCATTAGCCAGAGCAGCCTTTGTATTTTTGATGAGTTACTTGTTCTCAGCAATGAGCCCAGTGAGTTTTGACCAACAGTCTTAAAATATTTCACAGGAAGCAAAGAGGTCACACAACTGACTCTCTCGGCTTTTAACAGATAAATTCCCAGCTCTGGGCAGACACGCAGACAGACAGACAGACAGAAAACAAAACTCTCTCTGGCGGTGCTATGGACAAAAGCAAAAGGAAGCGATGCATCCAAAGCAGTGAGCAGTCATTGTTGAGGTGAAATTTGGGTATGTTTTCAGGGAACGGTGACTGAAGCATCAGTTCCCTACACTCAGTGTCCAGTGACTGTGTAAATGGAGCTTCAAGAGATCTCTTTGCAATGCTCAAGTACCAAACACATCATTATCAGTGACAAGACATGAGCTGTCATGAAGACCATCATCATAACCAGTAATTTCACACTCCATCCTCACACAAAGGTACATCTTGAATGCTTTCACAGTGAAAGAAAGTGCTATTCATCCCTCTTTCTGCTATGGCACTGAAATCCTGAAGGGATGACTTAAGTCTGGCTGCTTTTTAACTACGAGGCACACTTTAAATGAAGCCTTGGACATACACCACGCATGACAGAACACTGACTTGTTTAAGGGACGTATCAAAATTCACCAGCAACAAGAACTTGGGCCATCCTTCGGCATAAACACTTTGTCTTCCATCTCAGGGTTATGAACACAGAGCTTTTGGCTTAAAGGAGCTGCTACTGTGAGAACCAAGTCAGTGTTTCAGCCAAAGACTCTGGACCTTCGCACTGGCTGAATGTGGCACTCAAAAATGTGTCAAAATGTACAATACTGAGAACCAACCTTTCCCAGCACTTAAGGAACAGAAGTCTCACAGAGCTGGTGTCTCAAAACTGTGAACTGGGAATACCAGGCTCCCCAGAGTAGTAGGAACCAACTGATGGTCAGTGGAACCTTTCAGTTCTACATCTGTCAATCTGCAAAAATGACAGGCAAATCTACAGAGACTAATGAAATACATGTTTATTTTAGAGAAACCCACCACATCTTCACTGGAAAACTCATACAAGTTTATAAAATCAGTGAGAAAAATGACCTAGAACCACTGCTGCAGAAACACCTGAAGTCTTCCAAGGTGCCACCAGAGAGTTTGCTCTCATTATGCCTAGACAACGCTTTTTGTTGACTTAAAAATCAAAATCCTTTTAAAATGGCACTCTATCTCTCCACTGAACTATTGAGAGTGTCAAGAACTCATGTAACCCCTGCCAGACAAATGGATTGCTGAGAGGCAGCACACAGTTTCACTTCCCTGGCCTACTAAGGCTGCACACAGCACTTCTTGGAATGAGTCATCCCAGAGAATGAGATACTACAAACCCTCCAGCTTCACAGAACCCATCATGGTGAAGCTGGTTGGACGAGGCAGCAGCTACACCTCCACAAACTTACTGTTCTTGAACATTATTCATAAGTAAGAGTTTCCTTTTATTTTTTATCTTGTGTTTTCAAGCAAGTGCTGTCAACAGAATACAAGGAGAAAGTGAAACTAATAGACCTGACTCCAAAAGGCACAAATATTCCAGGAACTAGGAATGTGAAAAGCTTCCCTCCTGCCCACCATCTGAGAACAACTCCAATTCCTCCTCAAACTGAAAGGCAACTGAGGGACACTAAAAAGCAGCAGCACTGTGCAAAGCCTCTGGTGTGAAGTACAAACACAGGCAGATTTTGCATGTGTGCTGGATGAGGAGCTGCTGACAAAGCACAGAGATCTCCAAATGAACAAGCATGCACACTCACAGTGGAACATGCAAATGAACAGCTCAGTCAAAAGAGAAAATTACTTTGAGGGCATCAGAGTATTCCACTACACATCAAAACCACTTCCTAATTGACTGTTCGTTTCTCCTTTACATTTGACTCTGTTCTCTGAGCAAAAACTGTCTCAAGCAGCACTTCAGAATCTCTTTTACTCTTCACACTTTGCAAGTGAAAACTAACATCATTGCTAAGCCCTTGTTAAATCCTTCCTCTAAAAGAATGGGGCAATATGAAAGCAATTCAGTGGAAAGGATATCACAATTTTAAACTCAACTCTCTGAAACAATTCTTCAAATAACCAGATTCAAGGAGAGTGGCTAGAAAGTAACTTTAGAGAATAAAAGATAAAACTGTTCAAAAGTGTTCATTCTCCCTACTGGAAAATGAAACAAGTTTGAGAAATAATCAGGAATTTTTACGGAAAAATACACTCCATTCTCGATGTATAAACTGAGAAAGTGTAAGACACAAATAGTAGAAAATAATGTAGTTTTATTGCAGATTATAAAAAAAGAGAAGTGATGTTACAGGTTGGTCCAAGGTAGGAATTCTATATGAAGTCCTAAATGCAAAAAAGGATAACAAACTACCCCACAAAGGTGCATTTGGTTTTTTGAGGTATAGTTTTCACTGCAAAATAATGTCAACATGGACAAGCTGTTTTCACAAACTTCAGAGATACTGATGCTTTCATTTTTTTTCTTCTCTTTCCCTCCCACTGCACTGTATCTTATGGTTCTTTTAAGTTTCCTGGCTTGCAAAAATAAGCTATACCCAAGCACACTCCAGTGGTACTTACGATGTAAGAAGCAATCATATTTAAAACAGCGCCTGCAGAAGAGTGTGTGGAAGGAGTGCAGGCTTTGCTCCCTCTGAACAGATTTAGCATTTGGTCCATCTATGTTGGGTGTGCACTCAGGAGGAAGAGCCCCAGGAAGCTGCTGCTCAGTCAGTTCTTTGTATCTTTAAAAGAAAATAATAGAAGTTATTTAATATCTCTTTTTTTTAAAATCTATTTTTTATTCCAGCATTTTCTGACAGATTTTTTAAAAACCCTAAGAAAAAAGTGCCAGTTAAAAAGGTGAATCTCTTAGTGACACAACAAGTTTTTCAATCCATATTCATTAATACAAATATAAAATTGGCTAGGAAAGAATGCATTTGTTTTCTGGAATATCATCTTTTCACACATATTACTCACTAACTCCAAAAAGGAGATTTTTCTTTTTAACAAACCCATTTATTTTACCACCTCAGAAATAGCATAGATTATTGAAGACACTCAAGCACCCACTTTTCTATAGTTTAAAAGGAAGGCTAATAAACCATTCTGTATTGTTTGACTCTGTAGGAACAGCCCTTCAAGTATCACTGGCAGCAGTTCCAAAACTGCCACAGAACCAGCTGCAAGGGGGACTATTCCTAAACAAAAATCATTTAATGGAGTTGAGGAATCTTTGTTTCATAGATACACCCAAAGAAACACTTTCTTACTTCTCTTTCAATTCTTCTGCTGTACCCTTGTCTGGAAACATTGAGGAAATGGCTTCAAATATCTTGTCAGAAGGGAATCTCCGGGGTGGGTGGCTTTCTTTCTCTGTCAAGGAAGCAAAAGATTTGGAAAAACAAGAAAATTACACTTCTACTTTTTCCTACTTCAAGAAGGTGCTCAGAGAAAGGGGCACTTCATCAAAATTCTAATGTGTAAAAGACAAAATGAAAAAAGGCTTTTATTTCTAAACCAGAGAAAACTTAAACCAGGTTAAGTGATCTTTCCTGTCAAGAGAACTCTACTAATAAAATTGGGAGAAACAATTATTTCACCAGCAGATGGAGATGGCAATTCAGAACAACTCTGCCTACTTTAGAATAACGATATTTCAATTTTTGAGGAGTACTAAAGCATTTATTAGACTGATATCCTACTGATTTTTGTTGCATTTGACTGCCTCAGTACACAGGCAAACAAAAACTGGCACAAGTACCTTTTGTAGCATTCTCTGTACAACTCTTACACTAAATGACAAAGGAAACTATGAAAGCCATGCTACTTTAGGCCTGAAAATATATCAAATATGGAAGGGTTTGAACAAGTTTTGGAAAGGTTTTGGTTTTAATTTTGCATACAGACATACCCAGCCTGTTTCCCTCCCGATCTTTTTGTTTGTCATCTCTTTCCTCAGGATTGTCATCTCCATCATCATCATCTTCATCATCACTGTATTGACCAAGGGCATTGACCAGCTCAACAAAGATTTCATCATTGATAAATCCACATTCTGAAAG
This sequence comes from Sakesphorus luctuosus, assembly GCA_013396695.1. Classification (NCBI taxonomy): domain Eukaryota; kingdom Metazoa; phylum Chordata; class Aves; order Passeriformes; family Thamnophilidae; genus Sakesphorus; species Sakesphorus luctuosus. The sequence continues at coordinate 81,025 of VWZD01001066.1, read as the reverse complement.
TCAGCAAAACTGGGAGTCAACACAAAAGCACAAGGTATATATGAAGTATTTTTAATCCTCCCCACACTTTAATTAAATTACGGAAAATGCTGCCATTTATAAGAAACAATTTTGTAGTTTCAGTGTATGAACCAGGACGAGTTTAAAACACTCATTATTCATCTCTCAGACTGACAGCTAGAAAGGTGAGAGAAATTTGCGGAAATTTTTTCTTTCCCAACTCTCTGTGCTTCATACCAGCACACCTTTATACATCTCTCTTCCTTGGAAGATAAAAAGATATTACTAGTCAGACTCCTGAGGAGATCTTATACCAGAATCCCCATTACAACATGGTAAAATAAGCCAGCCTGGAAATACATGCTAATAGTCTATAAAATAACCCTTAGACAGCTGGGGAATCTCCACAGAGATTTTTGGTTGGCAGCTCCTCAGCTTCCACCTCCCCACTACAGATCCCTCTGACAGGGTGATAGAAAAACAGTTCAGTTACACACAAAAAAATCAAGAGAAAACTGAAGGACACAATGCTGCATATAACTTATTAGTTAATATTTTGACATTATAATATTATAATATTAATATTAATAATATTATGAAATTATAATATTGGTTCACTCCGCTGTGACACTCAGAGGGCAGAAGAGGTTAAACAATAAGGTATTTCTGCACACGGGAAAAATGATAGTTAATGTTGACAGAGGGTGGTATTTTTCAAAAAATACCCATGAACTGTGTAGGAGCTGTAGTGCTTATCACCACCCTTTTGAACCTGGACTGGGGTTGGATGTCAAAATAACTTGACAGAAACTAATAGTTTTATTACTAGGTAGACACTGAAAACACCACTTGGATGCTTTAAACAGAACTCTTAATACACACACACAGGTTGCTACAAATTTCTCTCCCAAACATGCAATTATAAAGCTGGTTTAGAACTCTGACTCCTACACAGGAATGCCTCTGGATTACAGATTCCCACAGCATTTACATTTAATTACAGTCACTCAAGAATATGAGTTATTGCAAAACTAAAAGAAGTGCTTCTTCTTTCAATATATAGTTTTGAAGAACCCATTATAGCAAAAATTGCCATCACAAACTTGGGTTTCAAGATATTCACAGAGGATTAATTTTAAAGCCAGACTCCTTTAATAATAAATCAATAATTGAAGACATTTACTACTGATGCCATAATTTTGATATAACCAGTTCTCTGACAGGGATATCAGCAATCAGTAAATCTGTAAAAATATCCAAAGGCCAAAGCCCATGGAAGAGTTCACATTCCTTATGGAATACAAAGGCACCAGCTATCCTGAGAACATTAACAAGTCTAATGTAGGACTAAGTAGCATTTATTATTGATCACAGGCTTAACATTCATGAGTAGCACCCAATGAACTCAAAAAGTTCTCCTAGTCACTTCATCATTAACAGGAATACGATAAATTTTAAGAAACCACTCCCTGTTTGAGTGAAGAGGTGGAGTAGGCGGGTAATGTTTCTGTGAAAGGGGAACCAGAGCAGTCGAGAGAAATCTTTAGAGCTGTGAAGTTCAGGCTTGTATAAGCCAGTTCTGAGTGAGCACAGACCAAGCAGAAGGTCACCCCTTCACTAAGACAATAAGCCAGTTCTGAGTGAGCACAGACCAAGCAGGTCACCACCTCACTGAGACTTTAGCAAACCAAGGAGACAGATGACATTGCATTCAGTGCAGCTCCCACGCGGGACAGGGGGTAAATTCCACCCCAGAATAAACATACACAGCGTATCAACAGAAGGACACAACTTTGCTCTAAGATGACTCATAGAGCTGAGGGGTTTAAATAGTTAAAAAAGTTCCTTAAAGGAAAATAAATACAACCCCCCCCCAGACACCTACAAGAGGTTATTCTACTGAATTGTATTTGTAAATGTTGTCATTATCAGAGTTTTACATACATCTCCTGCCACCTTCGTCTGGGCAAGACATGTAGGGAAATTAAAATATTTTATTCCAAAGCTCTGGGCACAAAACTGAATACTAAGAACTACTGTATGGTATAGAGAAAAATTTGATGTGTTTAATTTGTCCATTTACTACTTCACCACCCAGCCTTATGAAAATGCAAAGCAATATGTTTAAATAAGGCAGTCAGCAATACCCAGTGTTGACAGAATGCAGAGATTCTAGAGATACACTGCAACAACCAAGCCTTAACAAGCAACACTACAACACTTATTGATGTAGGAAGAAGTGATTGGTATACCTGAGTGTTTGGGCTCACCTCTGTCTCCATGCACTTTCCCATCATAGTTCTTGATCAGTTCTTCAATAAAGGTCCCATCCTGGTCAAGCACCTCATCTCCCATGTACGGAATGTTGTGTAAAACAGTTTCATCCTCTACCTGGGAACAGCAGTCACAATGAAATTATTTTAAATTGCAGATCCAAGTGACCGTTTCTGCATTGCCATTTTCTACAAGACAAGAGTCCAGTTGTCACAGTTAACAAGTGGCTCCACTGCTTTAGCACATTTACTATTAACTGAATAAAAATGAAACAAAACCATCACTGATGTTCAACAATTTTTGCACACATGGTGACTGGCTCAAAATACTAATAGTAGCTCCTACTCTCAAGGTTATCAGTGTTTCCACAAAGCTTCTACTACAGAAGCTCATTAAGTTACCTGGCTTTGGGAAGCTTGCATTTGATAAGTTCATTCACCCCTCCTTGGTTCTCTTCTACACTGATGTTGGAAACCACAATGGAAACCATCCCTTCATTGTTTTGTCAGAGATAAGAAAACATCCCACAAAAATACTTTAAATTTAAGTTATCTAAACAGCAAAGAGAGAAACATGCCTGACAATTTAATGTGAACTGCACTGTCTTTAATTTTGTCTGCATATACACTAAAGGCATTAATACTCCCATGTTTTATCCGTAGAATTTACGGACCTTGATGTTTAGCTGCATCTTCCAATACTACAAAAGAACCTTCTATTGTTGAGGAAATAAACATAAACTTTCCTGCTCATCATGATTCTGCAGCAGTCTAAAATATCACTGATGAATTGAAAGCAAGTAGAAAAATGTAGGGGAGAACTCTGTACATGCACTGATAAAAAATAGCTATTTAAATCCCTGTGTTACTATCACAGTAACCAATCAGCAAAGGTGATCAGATACAGAATGATGTGACAGCTTTGCAATAAGCTAAGCTTTTAGAGGAAGTCAAATACCTACATCAGAAATCTACTGCATTATGGCTTCTGCATATGGTGAAGTTAATCAGAAAAAAAGGTTATACTCAGGTGCTGTATATGAGAATGACCAGCATGGGGGGAGACTATTTGAGGATTAAGTTTCCTTTATGCCATCAGAACTACTATTCTGCTACAGGTATGTTGGATTGTCTACATAAAAGTATTCACAGACCTCAGAAAACATCTCCCATTGCACTAATTATATACTTTCAAATAAATCAACAGTTGGAAAAGGCCACACAAGACAATAGGTCACTGAATTACATCAGATTTACAGCAGGGTTTTAGAGATAACTCAGGTTTCATTGGGGCAGAGCTTTAGTTTGCAATCAAAGTTACCTTTTTCTTTATTTTATTGAGAGAGGGGATTAATTTCTCATTATGACTGCCTCGTTACCAATACCAAAGATAGAGAGGGTAATTGGCAATAGATTGTTCCTGGTTTACTTCTAAAATTAACACCTCCCTTTTCTCCCCACGTTTCTCCTGCCAGCACTTGTTTAAACTCACCATAAAATTCTGTTGAAGGGGAGACCAAGAATACATTATAGGCACAGAAGCAACAGCATTGAGAGTCTTCAGGGGGATGACTTGCTTTGGAAAGTCTATGTCGCTGGTAACAGAGCACTGAAATAAGAGGCTGAAGTTACAACATCAGAAAAACAGCAAACGAAAATAGATCACAGAACACTCCACAATGTACAAAATTCAAAGAGTTTCTCAAAATTATCCATATCAGCCTCTGAAAAACACATAATGTTTTAGGGCGTAATAGCACAAATAGTTTTAGCAGGGAAAAAACCTCAAGATTTTTTTCTATGTCAATACCTTTGCTAATAGATCATTATGGGGTTTTTCCACTTTTTATTAAGTGGCTGTGATAGTATTTTATTCAGACTATTCAATCTACGATACAAATTGAGTTTTGTATCTCAAAGCAGATTTAGTACCCGTTGCTGCTACACTGATGTTATTATTTACTGAAGCCACCTGAGAGCCAACTAAATTCCCTTGGCTTCAGATCAATACACTGCAGAAATCATGTATTATTTATGTCACAAAAATAAATAAAATATTACTTTAATGCCAGCAAGACACCTTATATAAATAAAACCTCCATATGACTTGCTAACTCCTGCCTTGTTTTCCCATTATTGTGTGTTTATCTTCATCCTATCCTCAAGCCTTTCATTATGCTCACTGCTTACAAAGGAAAAATGAAAATTAACTCTTAATATGCAACTCTGGACGTGACAATGAGATTTTCAGCTACAGGACTTTTGTTCTGGAGATTCAGAGATTTATGGAGCCTCTAAAGGATAAACCATCCATAGAAATACAGACAACATTAGGTTATTCTTTCATCTAATCAACAGTTACAGAGACACAGGTCAACTTCTCTCAAATACCTGGACAGCAGCATGGAGAACTCTGGAAAAAAAGTTAGAAACAAAAGCAGACAAAAACATCCAAAGCCAGGAGAAGAACAACAAAGGGGTTTGGAGATAAGTAAAACAAAGTTTAGAACAGCTATCATAGGTACCTGAAAGGGAAAAAGGAAGTGGTGACAAAAGATCTTTCTCCCTTCCAGAAGGGAAAGATGAACAGAGCTTCACATTTCTAAAGAAATACACAAAGTAATGTAACAAACAGTATAAAGAGACAGTACTCTGGAGAATGACAGAAGCCAGATTTATTTCTTTTCTTTTTAATGTGCAGGAAATGAAATTAGATTTCTGCTGTGCATATTAATATTCAAGATTCTATCCTATGCTACTGCTGTACTTCCATTTCAGGTTAATGTTTCATTTTCTAGCTAGCAGCCATCTAGCACATTTTTCATGTATTTTTAAAACAAAATACAAAAGTTAAAAAACTAATTACTTTTATCTTTGGAACTAGATGTCTCAGGCTGACAAACAGGCTATGACTCAAAATGTTCAGCACTGAGTCTCAGCCTTGCTGCCCTGTTGTTTGGGGATGGAACTCAGCTCACTGTTCAGTGGGCCAGCACAGGACATGTTACTGTACAGCTGAAGGCTCTCACAGAACTTTTCCATCAAGTCACTGAATTTCTAGCCAGTGCTTACACAACTCCGAAGAAATTCAGCATATCAAGAAAAGGAGATTTTAAAGCAATCTTTTAAAATCTCCACCATTTCTTTGTCTCACTTCTCTCACTATAAATTACGGCAATCTTAAGCATTAGAGAGACAGAGACTGGATTTGAATGCAGTAATTAGTGTGTTCTATCAATACAGGCAGGAAATTCACATAAAGAACAGTGAACAACAAGCTTACAAAAAAAAGAAAAAAGAAGGAATTGTGAGGAATGATCTTCTACTAACAAAAAAAAGCTGAAAATTGGATGTGTACCTGTGTCAATTATTATCAGAATTTCTGATCCCACAGTGCCATTTAATAGTGATAGAGCTGGACATGTATTGCATATTCAAAAAACATTTAAAAGAGAACACACCAAGGTCTTGTCTGCTTGGATTTGAACAAAAAGCACAAAAAATGCACCTCCATGACACACTCCTGTCCCCCAGTTCTCCACTAAATTTTTAGAAGGAAATTCTGCAAATTTCCTTGAAGATAAAGTGGTTTGGTTTGATTTTTTTTAACCTATTCCCAGTAAAGTCTTTTCATTCTCATCCCAGCTTTTCAGACTACAGATAAAACATCTTCAAACTGGCTCAGTTTGAAGTGCCCACAGAGCAGCTGAGCAAGAAGATAAATTAACCTGGGCTGAACACAGGAAGTTGGAGGGGGCTTAAAGACCTGCTTAAGCTCCCAGCAGGACACAGTCCTGGGTAACGTGCTCGAGGATGGCCCAAGGAAGTTCTCCCTTCCAACCTCACCCGTTCAGTGAGTCTCTGACAGCCAGTTTAGGTGCTCAAACTGCACCACAATTACAGAAATGCTTTTCACGAATTCAGCTTCCGGTCTGCTTGTGCACCACAAAGGTCCATCAACCGAACTCCTTTCAGGATCTCTGTGGTTTAACGACTTTAATTAATATAAAGAAGACTTTGTCAAGTGGGTGTGTTCACAGCTTACATGTGCTTTAAGAACCAAAGGAACCATTTGTTTTTGCAACTGAGGGAAAACTCCAATAGGTGGGAGAATAAATTCCCAATATCACAGAGACAAACCAGTCTGATTAAAGGATGCTGATCCAAATATTACCAGAAATAAAGAAGCTTCACCTTTGTGTGTCATTTAAAGCTCGGTGGCCTGCTACGTTTTTATTGGTTTCAAGAAGTCGTACGATCAAAGTAAATCAGAAATAAGTAAGAGACTCATACAAAACATATTAAGCTACCAAGTCATATCATGCTGGAAAAGGAAAAAAAAAAGGCAAGAACAGAACAGCCAATTTTGCAGTAATAAAACGAGAAGGTGGTAAGAACCTTGTAAGTGGAATTACCACAACACATGTTAACCAACCTCCCTGGTCCCGCGCAATGAGCTCACAGAAGTCATGATGTGAACAGGCTGGATCCTGCGTTGTTTCCATTCTTGATTTAAGATTTCAGTTCTTTCCAGGATCTTCTGACGATTAGAATTAAACATACTCTAAAAATTAATCACAACATTACAAATAAATCAAAGACTCTAAAGTCACTTGCTGGCATTATAACAGTTACTAAAAAAAATAAACAAAATCAGACATGTTAAAAAAAAAGTGCTCAAAACTCAACCATACAGATTTTGTTTTAAATGTGAGATTTAACATGGTCATTATCCCTTTCTTCTATTCAAACCACGTTCTCACATTTAGAGACTCAGAGGTTTAGCATGAAACTAAATGCTGAAGAGTGTTGCAGCTAAAGAAGTTGCCATACTTGCCCTCCACAGTATCTTCTGATACTTAACATTCCCAATCCAATCACATATAAACGCACCATATCTGTTTATAAGACAAGTTTTCAGTAGGTTAACAAAGTATTCGATGAAATCGTTACAGCAGATGTCAACTGCAGGTCCTTCATACTTCAGAAAAACATCTATACTTGTATAATTTCGTAAGCAACACAATGAAAGATAAAGCACCTTTACTTCATCCGCACGTCGGAACCTCTTGAGCTGCCTCAGCCTCATATACTCTGATTTTACACGTTTTCTCCAGCAAATTGGTCCCTTCTCAGATTTCTTTCCGGTTTGACCCATGATTATCCTACAAGAGACAATGACAAATTAACATTACCAAATCTGATGGCACTGCTTACAGAAGTCAGAGTAAAGGTAGGTAGGACAGAGACATTCCTTTAATACCATTCATATAGATATATATACATATATATGTATTTTTATATATGTATATGTGTGTGTGTGTGTGTGTGTGTGTATATATATATGTATATATATGTATATACAGAAACCCAGACTATTCTGAGTTGGAGGGACCCACAAGGATCACCGAGTCCAACTCTTCAGTCAATGCCCCACACAAGCGATTGAACCCATGGCCTTGGCATTGTTACAGCCAAGTTTGAACCAACTGAGCTCTAATTCCTTTCAGACACTTGTGATACCATTCCAATGCAACAAAAAAAAAAGGAAAATATATTTAAGTGATAGACACTAGAAAACCATAACTGTAATTATAAATCAGTGGGACCCCTCCCACTTGCTTAATTTAAACACTTCCAATACCTCTCTACAGAAAGATACATGATCAATTTAAAGGGGTGAGGAAGAATAAATCGAGATTAGCTCAGTTGTTAAAACTTGGTTGTAACGATGCCAAGGTCATGGGTTCAATCCCCTGTGTGGGCCATTGACTGAAGAGTTGGACTCGATGATCCTTGTGGGTCCCTTCCAACTCAGAACAGTCTGTGAGTCTGAGATTCCCACTGCAAAGACACACATTGGAATCCTTGCAAGCAGTCTTGTAAATTAACTTCTGGAGATCTATGTCCATGGCAGACAAACTTTTTCCTCCTTGCAGGAGTGGTCCTCTTCAGTAAGACACCAACTCCTACAAAAGGCTTCTGGAGTTAACCCAAAGAACAGTCCTCCTACCCAGCCTCTCAAGCATGAAGAAATTCTAGAGATTTAGACAAAGTTTTGAAGCAGTCAGAATTAGAAACTTTGCTCTTTTCTCAAGTGTTCTATAAAGCCCCAAACTGTCCACTGATTTCACTTTTGCTGATCAGCCTTCTGGTGCCAGCTGCTTCAGTTCTGTGATACAGGACTGTTGGCACTGAAGTTGTATTTTCACTTACAATCCAAGCACATTGCTGGAAGATGTCGATCAGCTCCGTATTTTTCCAAACCGAGGACCGTATGCTCTGACTGTGCTGGCAACGACTGTTTTGACAGAACCCTGACACCAAACCACCATATCAAAGACTGGCGTCCTCTCAAGAGCTGCACTGCAACAACCTACAACATGTCACTAGACAGCTCAAAATATCGTTCACAACAGCCATGGAGGAGGAAAAGTTGAAATGTCCAGTTGCCTGAGGTTAATACATTCTCAAACAAGCAAAATCAATTTGAGCAGAAACAATTCCAGCCCTTCTAATTATCAAGGCAGGTCAACATGAATGGAGGTGCCACCTTCCGGCTGGAATCAAATGCCCAGTTCCCTCCAATTCTGCACACCCAGCACCCTGACAGGCATGGACAGCTTTATCCAAGTTACTGAAAGCTTCCTGCTCCATTTTCAGTAGCTGTGCACATGTCACACTTCTGTTCTACCAGGTTTTATGATGGAAGGTGGGGAATCGATACAGAAACTTCTTATTCAACCTGAAGGGAAGTTGTGGCCAGCTGGGGGTTGGTCTCTTCTCCCAGGCACTCAGCAATAGGACAAGGGGGCACGGGAGGCTCAAGCTCTGCCAGGGCAAATTGAAGTTGGAGATCAGGTAGAAATTCTTTGCAGAGAGAGTGCTGAGGGATTGGAATGGGCTGCCCAGAGAGGGGGTGGATTCCCCATGCCTGGAGGTTTTTCAGCTGAGCTTGGCCGTGGCACTGAGTGCCATGATCTGGTAAAGGGACTGGAGTTGGCCCAAGGGCTGGACTTGATGATCTGGGAGGTCTTTCCCAGCCCAACCCAATTGATTATTCTATAATTCTATGATTCTCAAGATTACACCTCCTTGTATGCTGTATAAAACATAACAAGTCTGTAAGAGCCTGACGCCCATTTTCATGCAGGACTTAATAATCACATTTTGTATGAAAAAATGTTGGGTTTCTAGACATCAAATGAAAACTAATCTACAAACAAATGGCAGAATTGCCAACCCAAATCATGGGAAACACTCTTTGAGGAAAAAAGACACAGAATACAAATAAGTACCACACCATGCACCTGTCCCAGTTCAGCAGGTGGGACCAGTTTGTCCCTGTGTGGATGTGACCAAAGCTGGGCATTCTAAACCCTCTGGGCCATTGCCCAGCAACTCTTCCCAATGGCCCATTGGCAGCAGCTGCCCAGGGCACAGCTGAGCCCTCAGCCTGGCAGCTGGCTGGGAAAGAAGCCTGGCAGAGGAGCTGGGAGAACTCCCCTCCAGGGACTCCTTGGCACCTCCACACCCACCTGAGGGCTCAGCTCTGCTCAGGGGCCAGCAACCATTCCAAAATCTCCCCTGACTGCCAGAGTCACATCCCCCACTCTGCAACTCCCTGCCCTGGGGGACCCACTGGGGGCTCCCACCCAAACCTGAGGGGAGACAATCTTGGGGGTTTGGGTACTGGGGTACCACTTGTTGGATCCAGAGGAGGAGCAGACCCTGGCCAGGAGGAGCCCACCACTCTCCACCAGACTGTGCCATCATCTGCACCAACAGGTTTGTCCCTTCCTTTTCCTTTGGCCTCGGGGGAACCCCGTGGGGCTCAGCACAGGGGCCACCAAACCCCCCTGTGTTTGTGCCCCAGGGGGTGGGTTCCACTGCTGGGTTTGGGGGTTAAACCCAATTTCTCTTTGTGCCATTGCATTTATTGTAATACTGTTATTAAATTGCAACTCTGACTTATCATCTTCTGTGTTGGGTCCGTTTCTGCTGCCAGTTTACCTTTAAACCAGCACAGCACCTGACTAGACAGAGGGGAAGGACAGAGAAGCAGCACGGGGAGGTGAACCTGGAGTAAAGCATCAGACATGGCTATTCTGCTCCCATGCACAAGGCAGCAAGTACAACCCATCTTATCTTATTTGCCACAGCACCAGCGGTTGCAAGAGATAAGAAAATAAAATAATACTTGTAAAAAATCACCCTGCACCATTCATATTAAACACAGCCAAGACAATCAAAGTGATTCAAAGTGCATTATGACATTGATTATAGAACAGCACAAATGCACCATGAAGTGCAGAAAATACATTACATTATATGCTAAACTAAGCAAAACAAAAATATGGAAAAACATCCCATTAACTAGAAATAAATTAGACATAGAAAAAGTGCCACTATGTAACATACAACCTCAATTCATAAGCAGTACAGAACACCAAAATTGCTTCAGTTGTGATTCAGCCAAAAGACATGGAAATAGCACCAATGAACTCAGAAGATAATGAAAGCTCATCTGACAACACTGAAGTAACACAGTCTATAAAACAAAAACACAGATTGCATTTACTTACTGCATCAACCACAGCCCTTCTTATTCCAGTTTTCTGGAGAATAACAAATTACTCAGGCTCAAAAAAGCTTTCTTAACTGAAATTAAATTGCCAGATAAGCCCTTCTCATCAAAAGCAGATCTATATGGAAATCGTGTACAACTGGATTAAAAACAACAACAAAACAGATAAAACCCAACAGAATTTCCATCTTTCCATCATACAATTTAAATACAGCCTCGAGAAGACACCACAAATATTTAAAACCCAAGAGAAACACATCTCCACTGCATTAAAAAATCCAAACTATTTAATTTTCCAGTAGTGAACATCATTGTTACCTGTTTTATTAAAATGCTTAAAAACTAACACTTCACAAGAAGATTAATACTTCTTTTTCAAACAGCATAACCCATGAACACTCAGGTCATTCACCTGAAAATAAACATGACTTAAAGGAACACTCCTCTTCCACCACTTTCAAACTCCCACCCAGGGCACAACAAGGACAATGACTTAATGCTCAAGGCACCAAAAAATAACTCATAGGGAAAAAATAAAAAGCAGAGTTGCTTATGTCAAGTTATAGCAAGAAAAAGTTCTTCAAGATAAAGCAATAATATTAATGTGCAGGAGTCAGTGAAATATACATCATATATTAAGTCAAATATATATAAACAAACTAAAAAATGCTTTTTAAGTGACATGTCTTTCTTATGAGAAAAAGCATTGAGTGGAAAGAAAACACATGCATAGATGGGTTATAGAAAAATTAGAGCTGAAAAAACAAAACCTGTCCTGGACACAGGATGCATAAATCATAGCATGGATTGGGTTGGAAAAGACCTCCCAGATCATCAAGTCCAACTCTTGGGCCAACTCCACTCCCTTTACCAGATCATGGCACTCAGTGCCACGGCCAAGCTCAGCTGAAAAACCTCCAGGGATGAGGAATCCACCCCCTCTCTGGGCAGCCCATTCCAATGCCTGAGCACTCTCTCTGCAAAGAAGTTTTTTCTGATCTCCAACTTCAATTTGCCCTGGCAGAGCTTGAGCCCCCCCGTGCCCCCCTGTCCTATTGCTGAGTGCCTGGGAGAAGAGACCAACCCCCAGCTGGCCAGAACGTCCCTTCAGGCAGTTCCAGACAGTGCTGAGGTCACCTCTGAGCCTCTAAAATTTTGAGGGTTTTTCAGCATTAATGTATTCATGAACTCTCGGCAGTTTTTCAAACCAAGTGAACCACATTTCTGCATTTCCGGGCAGCTAAACATGACCAAAGCAGAATTACAGCATTGCTGACATGTGCTAGGGCAGAAGGCAATTGTCCTGTCCCAAATCTCAGAAGAAAGTAGAACAGAAAAAAAGACTAAAAAAACAAAAGGAAAAAAAACCCAAACCAAATCCAACTAACCAACCAACCAAACAAAAAACAAAACAAAACAAAATCAAAAAACCAACCAAGGCAGGGGGTAGGACAGGTGGACAGAGTTAATTACCAAGTGCAACTGATCCATCACCTTCACATCAGGGCTACAGACAAATTCCCCTGGCTATTTCCAATGTCATTCAAGGGTTGTCCCCAAGGCTTCACATTTAAGAAGCTAAACCTGAACAACCGGGATAAGAAGCTTCACAGGCAAGGACAGCCAATGCTGGGGGAGCAAAAAATGAGACAGAACTACGACCTCTTAAAGAGGGGTGATGGACATTTCTTCCATCCCTGCAACCAAAAGAAATTTGGAGAATTAAAAGACCTCAGGGAAACAGCAACATAAACTGAATCTCTGGGGCAAAATCAGGATTGTTATCTCAAACCTACAACTGGCCCACTTGCACCAGTACCTGTGTGTAAGAAAAACCCTTCCCAAATCTGGACTGGAGCTGGACCAAGGGTTGGACCTGATGATCTGGGAGGTCTTTTCCAACCCAATCCATTCTATGATTCTGTGATTCTACAATCTCTTACAAATGTGAACAGTAGAAATGATGAAAATACTGTGAGCTGTAAAAAACTAGTTTTCACTTTGCTGGGCAATAAAAACCCCTGTACATTTTCCTTAAATTGTGTTGTTTGGGAGTCAGCTACAACTGCAGAGCAGGGAAGCCACTGAACGTCAGGATCAATTTGTGAGAACCAACCAGCTTTTCATACCAAGTTCCACAATATCCCCCCCCACAGTAGCCCAAGACGCACAAGCCAAATGCCAAATGTCTAAGAATAGTTGAGCCTGTCTCAAGACTGCACAGTGTTAAGGGGGTTGCATTTAATAAATCAAACATGATTCTGGATTGTCTTAGTGCAATGATCTGACCCCGAGAGCCCCCAGGCCTTGTCCTTCCTCTCTGCCCCTCCTGAACCCTGCAAGATGTTTCTATTGTTTAAAAAGCTTATTCTTTCCCATTTTTTTTATCCTTTCGATAAAAAGGGCCCACAGAAACCACTGAACTGCCAAAGATCCCAGCCCTGAAAGGTTTTATCCGAAAGGAAGAAACTGTAGTGGCCAAGTCAGTAAATTATGGGCAGATTATGGCATTTCCAGCAGAGATACAAAGAAAGCAGGAACAACTCCAAGCTGGTTTCTGCTCATACTTGCATAGCTGGAAATACAATAATAGAAAAATAATAGCAGTGTCTTAAAGCATCTATATTTGTGTTTTAAATAAGCCCTGCCATGCATAGCTGAAAAAGAAAAAAAATAAAAAAATAAAAAAAAATTTAAAAGAATTGCAGTGTCTTAGGGCATCTATATCTGTGTTTTAAATTAAACCTGCTGAGCATTTCATAATTCTGCACATGATCCACATTTTTTACAGTAAGATTTTCAGAAAATTCATGCCTATAAGCCTCAATCAGCCAACATTTACTTTCAGCAGACAAATTGTGTACAAAAAATCCAGGATTCACAACAAGAGACAAAGGAGTGTAGAACAATTTCAGCTCAAATTGCTCCTGTTTTGCCCACAGAACACAGAAATAGTCTTATTTAAAGACAAAGTCCTATTTTTCTTTGATCATTTTGGCAATATCCACCCGTGACAGACAAGCACACAGATAATTCTCTAAATTAGGCAGTCTATTCAAACAGTCACACGGCTGTCAAAAACTGTATTTAAGCTCCTCTGGCTACTGTGCCAAAATTCAGAAAGAAAATAAATTAATGAAAATTTTCAACCGAAAAGCACGAGAGAACAAATGAGGGGGTCTGCCCTTTGGAGAGAACTCTATTAATTTGTAATTGTGCTTAATATTACACAATATTTTAAGCTGTAGAAATACAACATTATCTTCCCTCTACTCAGGATTCCTGTTTGGAGATATTTATGAATGTAAACATATTTTGTGTGGTATAATTTATCAGTTCTTGTTGTGTTAATTAATCTACACTTATAAGGTTAGTCACATACTTTAAATATATGGATAAGGTGCTAAAACGCTGCACTTCAGAGAACTCTTAACCAGCAGTTTCCCTGGGAGGACAGTGAGGATGGGGAATATAAAACCAAACAAACTGCACCTGCAATCTGATGCAAACAGAACAATAAAATGAGCAATAATCATGCTTTTTGCTACCTACAGTAACAGAACTCAGTAAAGAAGGAACAGAGTCATCCAGAAGGGCATGGGCAGGCACAAGTGCTGCTCCCACCTCCCACAAAGCCAAATGCTTCCACATTTGCCTCTCAGAACCTCGAGCTGTCAGTTTTACCTGGAAAAGGCATCACCTGTCCACTGTACAAGTGGTCACTCATTTCCACTTCTACACATCCTTCTCTAATGTGAGAGCTCAAGTGCTGATGAGTCTGCAATCAAACTAGGTCAGGAAAAATAATCTGTCTGAACAGCCCAAAAATGAATATACTTGGGTTTTCAATACAATTTTCCTGAACAAGCCCACTCAGTGAACTACCCCACACTGCCCCCTGAGTGCTAACACCTCGCCCCCAGCCTGCCCAGTGCCCAGAGCATGGGCACAAACTCTGAGCTGGCTCCATGAACTCTCACTTCAAATATTATAAACTTATTAATTTAGACTCAATACTAAATAATGAAGGTACTCACCAAAGTAACTTCCTAAGAAGCAATGGCACCCAACAATCTTAGAGGTGACCTCAGCACTGTCTGGAAGTGCCTGAAGGGAAGTTCTGGCCAGCTGGGGGTTGGTCTGTTCTCCCAGGCACTCAGCAATAGGACAAGGGGGCACGGGGGGCTCAAGCTCTGCCAGGGCAAATTGAAGTTGGAGAGCAGAAAAAACTTCTTTGCAGAGAGAGTGCTCAGGCATTGGAATGGGCTGCCCAGAGAGGGGGTGGATTCCCCATTCCTGGAGGTTTTTAAGGTGAGCTTGGCCGTGGCACTGAGTGCCATGATCTGGTGACGGGACTGGAGTTGGCCCAAGGGTTGGACTTGCTGATCTCGGAGGTCTTTTCCTACCCAATCCATTCTGTGATTCAATTATCCCACCCTTCCCAGCTCTTTATTCTCACCCCAGTACTGACCACAAACTGCATGAAACTGAGCAAGGATAAATACAAGCTCACTTTTGTGATTGTTGTCTGACACACAGATGAGTTTTATGATCCCATCCACAGTTGAGGCTTCCTGTGCACAACTCTAAAGCAAGAAGAATTTGACAGAACATCAGGCCAAGCAGTGCAGGCAACGAGACCACAAAGAGGCACTGGTTTATACACCAGTTTGCTCTGGAGTGGCTCTTGAGCTGTGAGCTATTATCAGATCCAGACAGGTCTCTCAGCCTGAGCTTATGCAATCTTACTAATGGACAAATGATTATATAATAAACCCTACCTGAAGTCAACACTCAACTTCTTCAAACAGCCACAGAACTTACAGCAAAAACAAAACAAAGAAAACAAACAAACAAACCCAAAGAAAACCAATCGCCCCTCCAAACCCTTCTATGTTTTTTCACAAACCAAAACAAGCTGTTTGCATGGGCAGCAGGATTTAGGACACCTGTCATGTTCAACTCAAAAAGTAGAATTTTAGCAACAGAAGGGATTAATAAGATTTTTCTCATAAGGCTGCAAAAAAGTTCAAAATTTGGTGGAAAACAAACAAACAAATAAAAAGGATTATGTATTTCAAGTGTCAAACCCCAACACATTAAGTTTAGATCTAAAGCTGTTAACTTTCCCAAACCACCTCATAAAAGCTCAATTTTTTTTGCTACAGGATCTCACACAACACAATAAAATTAAATGATTGTTCAACTGCAGCAAACTATTTTTCAGGCTTGTTACACTAAACTTTACTGCTTAGCAACTCTTGGAAATTTTCTTTTAGTGTTTTACTTCATACACCCTAAATGCAAAACAAGACAACACTCTCTATTAATCTATCCTAAATCTCTCCAGAGCAGGCAGTTTCCTACAGACTCCTGTTACAACTATCAAGAACCTGAAAATGAACTAGAAATAAACCCAATACATATTGGCTAGAAGTTTTGTAGTTGCCACTCTGCTTTCTGGATTTTCTAAAGCAAAACAAGCCACAGTTTCCTTTCAAACTTATCTATGTAAAATACCACATTCTCATTTCCAGGGGAAGAATATTCCCAAGGGTATTTCAGACACCAAACGAGCAAAAGTAACAAAAATATCTAGGAAACACAATTTTAGGAAATATTAACACAGTTTATCAATAATGTTTTACTACAAAAACAACTATACCACATTTAATCTTTTACAGAAATAGCCACAGAGAAATAGATGGGAATAAACTGTGGTGTGTGTTTTTTACTATTTTGTGTTATAGAAATGT
Source organism: Sakesphorus luctuosus (assembly GCA_013396695.1). NCBI lineage: Eukaryota > Metazoa > Chordata > Aves > Passeriformes > Thamnophilidae > Sakesphorus > Sakesphorus luctuosus. The sequence continues at coordinate 64,409 of VWZD01001066.1, read as the reverse complement.
GATGTTTTAACTTAGTGCAGTTCAACCTATTTTAAAACAAGAAATACCCGAAAACACTTACATATGCTTAAAAATTTACATAATGTTGTAATTCTGTTTGCTGAAGTGCTGCATTATTAAAGGCTGTTTAAGTTTTGAAGCAGGACTTACATGAAATGCCACCATCAGTTCAACCACCTTCCTCAAATGCTATTTGATGTTTTACCTGGAAAAGACATCACCTGTCCATTGTGTAAGTGGTTGCTCATTTCCACTTCTACACATCCTTCTCTAATGTGAGAGCTCAAGTGCTGATGAGTCTGCAATCAAATTAGGTCAGGGAAAAAAAATCTGTCTCTGAACAGCCCAAAAAATGAACAGACTTGTTTTTTTAAAAACAATTTTTCAACAAAACCAGCTCCACATGCTGGTTTGTTCAGCAGCCACAAATTTGTTCAAGCCATGAATTCTTGAATCCACACATGGCAGAAACAAGAAGCAAAGAACTAAAACTGGAGAGGGCAGCAGTTTAGGCTCCAACAGAAGTGTTTGTCAAACCATGCCATCCCTCTGACACTCAGTTGTGATGGTATAGAACAATTACTCGTGAAAACCAGAAACAGGAAACATTCACCAAGCCGTGCAGAGCAGCTGTGCCACTCCTTGGGCAGAGAAATGCCAAGAGGTTTGTGTTTGCCTACAAAGGCTTAACCTGTGCTGGGCTCTGTCTGGCAGGTTCTAAAAGAAGAGGTTTGTGAGCTGATCTAAGCAGGCCCCTCCAAACAGCTCATCTGCTTCCTCACCCTGACAGGCTTCGGTGGCTGTGCATGATGGAGATCAACAAACCACTCAGGACCAACTCTTACCAACATTACACGTTCTGCAAGAATGTTCTGGATTAGTCAAGAGATGCAAACTGTTAACAAAGCCGTTGTCACAGGACAAACTATTAACTGAAATAAATTTGATGTAAGGAGGAGAACCATCAACAGCCTCGGAAGTACCAATGTCAACCCCAAACTGAGGAACAATGACTGTGAAAGCAAAGGTCCTTATTTCAGAATATTTCCTCTTCCTCCTCTCCAAGTTAGCAGAAAACCTGGCTTGCAAGTAGAATTAAAAGCCTGTTTTGCAATACTGGTAACAACTACATCCAGGATATTCTGCTGTCAGCCCAAACACCAGCACAGACCCATGGCAGCCATAGGCTCCCCAGGTAACATGGCAGCACCAAAAGCAGGTCCGCTGCTATAAATAGGCATAATTTAATTCTAAGGAGTCTCTAACAATTAAGCTGCTATTATTGTGGCAATTTGTTACTTGCACTTACTGTTTGCAACACTAAAATATATGTCAGTCGGCAGCATCCCTTTTAAAAGCAGCCCGGTCACTGCAATGTTGTGGGGTTGTTTATGTACCAACAACCCAAAGGTTTGGTCTCCACTGGAACAGCTGTCCAATCCAAGGTCAGTGTGCCTTCTCCTCCCTGATGCAATCAATGGTTACTGGTGTGTCTGCAGTCCCCAGACAGAATTTAGCTTTGAGGAACAACATTTCAACGTAACCAAAACTGAGCAGCACATTGGCTGCTCAACAGGAGCCAAGAGTGTGCCCAGGTGGCCAAGAAGGCCAGTGGGCTCCTGGCCTGGATCCAAAGTAGCGTGGCCAGCAGGCCCAGGGCAGTGAGCCTTCCCCTGGCCTCTGCCTTGGGGAGGCCACACCTGGAGTGTTGTGTTCAGTTCTGGGCGCCTGAGTTGAGGAAAGAGATTGAGGGGCTGGAGCGGGGCCAGAGAAGAGCAAGGAGGCTGGAGAAGGGAGTGGAGCACAAGTGCTGTGGGGAGAGGCTGAGGGAGCTGGGGGTGTTTGTGCTGGAGAAGAGGAGGCTGAGAGGTGACCTCAGCACTGTCTGGAAGTGCCTGAAGGGAAGTTGTGGCCAGCTGGGGGTTGGTCTCTTCTCCCAGGCACTCAGCAATAGGACAAGGGGGCACGGGGGGCTCAAGCTCTGCCAGGGGAAATTGAAGTTGGAGAGCAGAAAGAAATTCTTAGCAGAGAGAGTGCTCAGGCATTGGAACGGGCTGCCCAGAGAGGGGGTGGATTCCCCATCCCTGGAGGTTTTTCAGCTGAGCTTGGCCGTGGCACTGAGTGCCATGATGTGGTAAAGGGACTGGAGTTGGCCCAAGGGTTGGACTTGATGATCTGGGAGGTCTTTTCCAACCCAATCCATTCTGTGATTCTATGAAAATTGCAGGGAGGACCAGACGGCTTTGGCTTTCAAGGGTCACCTCTTTATGGTACAAAGAGAAGCCCTTTGACTTGCCCTGGTTCCTGCACCTGTGCCATCACCTCCCTCCTGAGAGCAGGGACAGTTTTGCAGCCAGATCTTGACAGAACAAGCAACTCCTCAGGCTGGAAGCATCTTGCTGCTTCTGGCTGAGGAAAAGTGACCATCCAGCCACTCAGCCCTACCTAAAGACACCACAGTGACCTGTGGCCATGGGCATTCAATTTCCAGCTCCCTGTGACAGAACTAAATGCCCAAGTCTGCAGATCAATTCTGGATGTGCTCAGCTCATACACTTATTGAAATGCTCATCTCACACAGTAAGTCAGAGCAGTTCAGTTACTGACACACAAGACAGGAAAGAAAGATGTCAACTGCAGGGCTCACAGAACTCACACTTTCTTCAACCTCCATTTGATTTCTTTTTTTTTTTTGTTAAATATAAATATCATTTTGCCTCCCATGGTATTTTATTTCTTGCCTTCTCCCCTAACAGTCCTTTCATGTAGGTAGTTTAACAGTATGTTGCTTTAAAATCCTTCTCAGGAGTTTCTATCACTATTATACACACTGACCAAGCAGATATTAGAAACTCACAAGGATAAGGAGGAAAGAAAGGGAGGAATGAGGAGTCAAGCAGCTCTTGGATATTAAAGGGAAAGAAATTATGCTTCACTCCCCTCTCCTTCCTGGAAAAACATGAGAAATTTTAATTTATATTCTTGCTGGTTTGAAATGAGAATATTTTATTTTTCTGGGTCAGAAAACTATCAAAGCAACTGCCAGTGTTCAATACCCCTCACCCTGTCTGTAACATGTTAAAAAACTTTACAACTCAGAGTTCATCAGTAACTCTTGAACTTCCAGAAGTACTTCAGAAAATACAGTCAAAATTGTATGTGTTTATTAACAGCTAAAATAATTTTAATCAATTTCCTTCAGAAATTTAAATAATAAAAAAAAACCCACAAGAAATCATCTGGCCTTGACAAAACTCCTCAATAATTTTAAAAGTGTTTGGCACTAACTAGAGGTTGATTCACATGAAGTACCTGAGCAAGATTGAACAGAACTGTTCCAGAAACCAAACTTACTTCTGATTTTCTGTCAGACATAAAGAAGGTCATCAGTTTGACGACTTCTTTTTTCTCTAACACTACACTGCCTTTGGATTTATTTTCACATCATCTCATTTTGTGGGAGTGCTTCACTTAGAACATTTACACACCAAGAAATAGTGGTGTGGATGCTTCTCAGTTTCATTCTCTTCAGTGGAGAAAAATGAAAGAGTTACATCTATTACTGAGAAAATAAGATTCCAACACAAATAATTATATTTCCAATACATTTCCTTAAACAAAGACAACTGTAAAGCAAACAAACAAAAAGAAGTAATGTAGTATAACTTATTTTCAGACAGTTTTAAAAGAAAAAGACAAACCCTTACTGGAGTGATCCAACAGTCTGTAAATGCAAGCCTGAAACTTTCAAAGCTACTTTGCCCTTAAAACCCAAAATCTTTCCCTGTATCCCTACTTCAGGATTCAGAGAAACAAAACCAGACATGAAATCATTACTGAGTACCATGGAAGGAGTAAGAGGAACCCATTTCACAGAAAAAAAGTTACTAAATTCCCCATATTACAACTTTCTTCCAGAACATTTCAAAATTTGATACTTTTAGAAAAATACTGGTTTGGAAATAAAAATAAGAAGTTCAAGTCCTCGTCCACTCGGGTGGGGGAAGGGGAATAGAGAACAGGGAGTTCATAACCAAGTATTTTATGTTTAAGACTAAACCAAAACTGGCACTGATTGAAATCTCTCCTCAGTTTGGGCAACACCAGCAGATCGACGTGCAGCAGGTAATGCAACTATTTACTTTTCACTTGGATATCTGCGTGTATAAATACTTTTAACTGCATTTACATGCATGAGTAAGACTATTTGGCTCAAAAAACAAATCAAACCTTCTGAAACTTCAAACAGCAGAACAGCAATGGAAAGTTTCAAGCTCAATTTTTATCATAGTTCTCACAAGTCACCATTAAAATCATCCCACATTTCTCACATCAGACCAAGCCTGGTTATTTGTCTAGAATAGTGAAGTTTTTCTACATAAAACTTGAACTTCACTTTTGAATTGTTCAAAAGTACCTCCAAATTTGTCTCTTCACACCCATTCAGACACCCAGAGGAGCTGGATGACTCCAACGCACATTCCAATCCACCTCTTGTTGCCCAACACCTCCATCTCTTGAAAATTCAGCTTTTTGATATCCTGGATAAATCTGGCAGAAAAAGTAACACTTGCTGGGAGCACATAAGGCATGTCTGCACAGGTAAAATAATTTAGGATGTGAATTTGAAGTGCACTGACTATTCCTCCTGAACTTGTTTTGTGGACACACCTTTTATCCTCTCAAAACTAAAATAGCCACAGGTTCTGCAGCTCAAACCAAGCGTGCAAAAGCAACACACTCTCCATGCAGGAGACAATTCAGCAGTTCCATAGTTATTCCACACTTCTTCCCTGCACAGGCAAACAGCACAAACTTTGCAATTCAGACATTATTCTTCCATGTATGCAGAATTTACTGCAGAACAGTCTGGCAAATTTTGAAGGTAAACCAGTATTTGCCATTTGCCTGAAAAACTCCAAAATGAGCTTCAAATTATCAAAGTAGCCCTAAGAGTTATTTACAAAACTCTCATTTTCAAGTCCAAAAAGTAACAGGGTTTAATGTATGTTGTCCCTATTTTATAAGGCATATGGGGATTAATCCACCAGCACATTGGATGTTGGTTATAAAGGGAAAAAACGCAGACATTACTTTTCCAGGAGTTTGATTGAATGGAGAAAACTAATGAGAAACAGTTTGTATTACAAACAAGCAAACAAAAAGCCAAAACAAAAAACAAAACAAAACAAAAATACCCACAACCCAACATATCAAAAAACTCTACAACCTTCCAGTGAAAAAGAAAACATGTCCCTCAGGCTGTGGAAGAGAATGGCAAATAGCGAGGTCTGAGGATTGATTATGTCTCCCAGTTTCAAACCAACCACAAACTGAACACCAGTAATGATTAAACTGCTTTAAGAATTAAACAACATTTATGTAAACATCTTCTTGTAATAATTAGTGGGTTGAACGTTGCACTATTAGCAATAAATACTCACTGGAAAGACGGCACAAATAGTGGACATACAACAGGAAGAAGTTACCACAAAGGACAAAATTTATGCTGTCCTGATTATAAACTGTATAATTGAAAAAGAGAGGATGATGATAATGACCTTAATCCATTTGCCATGGTCGAGTTTCACAGGTAAATCAAGAGTCTATAACACACATTCACATGATTTCTGACAAAGGAACAAAATTAATTTCAACTCCAGAATTTTTTGTCTTATTAGAAAGAAACAAAATCAAACAATTACACAACAAAACTGTAAAGCTTGTCAGATCCATTCACACCAAGAAACATGGAAAGCAAACCAGCTCACAATAAAAAAAAATAAAATTATATATAAGCCCTAACGGTTGAGTTTCCTTCCTTTCAAATACTTTGTTTCGTTAAATTACATCTGATGGCTTTGGGATTTAAACTGAACATGCAGGCTGAGAAAAGAGAATGCATGGCAGGAAAAACTGAACTAACCACGTAAAAGGCAGGATGGAAAGGAGCCAGACAGAACAAAAAACTGACAAGGGAAATAGGCCTGGGTTTAGATTAAAAGACAATTAAAAAGTATAACGAAATCATACCCTCCTGTAAAGACTTATTTTCAGTTCATATCTTAGAAAGCCTACGATGTGGAGTGCAGTTTGTGCTCCCTTGCTTGCAGAATTAACACACAACGTTATTCAAGCAGGCACCACGTCCATATACAAAAAAAGGAAACTAACACAAACTCTGGAGTATTCAGGAATTGTGTATCAAGGAAGTCTTGTATTTGCACACAGGAAGGCACCAGTTTTCCCTGGTTTTTTAATGCAACCATACATATCCCAACTAGAAGCTTTGCAAGTGCTGCATCACATTTTGAAGCCAAAGACAACCCTGCTGATCCACTCCCATCACTGCACCGTTATTTTTATCTCCAGCATTCAGGTCACGTGCAGGGTCTCATCTAAATTTCCAAATGGCCTTCTCACCTTAGAAGTGCTACTGATTTTACCACTGGACAGGAAGCACAGGAGGCATTTTAATCATTCCAAGGCAACAGGAGTTTTCACAACCAGAGCAGAGGCACAACAAACGAAAAACCCAGAGTTCAGCCAGGTAGCCAAAAGATTCCTGAAGTAAGAGTGTGACCCACATTCATCTGGAGGTGGGTGATGTTTACACATTTTTTCTGGACACAGCAGGGACATTACAGACATCCTCTTCTCTCTCAGTATTTTTTTAAATTACAATCAATTTACAAGCCTGTGGCTGAATAATTTGTTAAATATCTAAGAACTCCTTTCTTCTTAACTATTTTTAAGAGAAGCTCAATTTATCAATATTATATGCAAACTATACTTTCCTTCATAAGAATTGCCTCCACCCAAGTTTACTCATGTTCCTTTATCATTTAAATTCAGAATACCCATTCTGACTATAACACTGGAGGTGGTTTTCTCGTTTTTGCTGAGGATCCAGAGCTCAGATCCACAGTCTGACCCATCCTACTGGAAATCCAGGCCTACAACCAGACGAAGACTGTGACAATTAAACTGCCTCCTATCACCAGTTACAGAAAGCAGCACGTTTTAGCAAACTTCATTGTTTCTTGCTTGGAGCTCAACAGAACTTACTCCCTCCTCCACCAAATCTCATTTTTAGTTTCACCTCATGCATAACTGGACACAAACAGCAGCATTTCAAAGTCTTTAACTGATCTCTGTGAGAACAGACAGGATACCTACCTAGTAATTCTGCACAGCTTTCCTTTTAATCTTTAGCTCAACAAAACTCTTGCGCGTATACTCAGAGCTAAACAGAAAATCCAAGGAACTACCAGAGTTACCAGCTTGTAACCAGTTTTATCATCCCCCTCTGAAGCTCTTCGGTTTGGATACATTTTATGCAAGATTTTGCTGGTTTGGATACATTGTATACAAGTTTAATTGTCTCACCGTTCCAAGCAGACTGAGCTGCCTCACTGGAGTTCCCACTTCAGTGCTTGAGCAGCTGGTCCATTTAAAGGTTGAGTTCCCCCCTCGAGAACAACTGCACAAGTCACTATCTATGTGTTAAATGTATAGATTTATGTATTTATTTACAGATGTTCTTCAATCAGAAACCATTCCAGGAGGCCAACACTGCTGACAGAATGAGCCACAGGTCGGAAGCAGCTTTAATATTCAAATAAACCTTCTTTTACTCCCCCACAGCTTCTGGCATCAGTGCTCTTGCTTCCCAAGGTAAGTATTATTTAAACACCTCCATCAAATCATTAAGAATTGTATTTACAGTATGAAGTTCGTTTCCCCCACTTTGTAAAAAAGTCTGGCAAGCTGCATTTTGCTTGGATAAGTAATATTGCAAAAATTATCTGCTCAACTCAGTGAACTTCCTTGCTCAGCAAAGGCCAGGTCCTGTTCCTGGGGTTTTCAGCATCCTCACTGGGAAAAACGTGATTCCCTCTTAAGCTTCACAGACACTTCTCAAATCAGTGAAGATGCATCTGCAAGCGCCAACTGCAGAATTACAGAACTTTACAGACAACACTGAAGTTTTCCACAGCACTTTTGCTCAAACACAACACAAATCAGACATTTATTAAGTGTGTCTTGTCTCAGTACTGCAGCCATTTTTAAAAATAACTCTCACTGCTCAATTGGATGAATATAATTCTGTTATCTACAATTCTTTTTTCAGATTTAATTTCACAGCTGTGAACTAATTAAAATGCACCCATGATCCATACAGCTAAAGAGGCTGAATCAGTGAGTGAATGGTGACAGGACACTTTTTTTGACTAATTGTGAGAGGAATTTTACAGTGCACCAACTTTCCTGGGAACACTGTTGGACTGCACTGAATTCTCGACGTGGCTTATCCTGCTGCTGTACAGAAAGTGGCCATATATATATATATATATATAAAATACACACACACACACACACACTCTCATACACATACATACATATATATATATATATATGTATATATAAAATACAGCTCATGCACTCAATAATGCACTACTAAACTTTTCTTCATCCCTAACCCAAAGTTTCTTTGTAGGTAAGAAGGACTGCAGGAATATTTACATTTCACCTATGAATGCTCCAATGCTATGGAACAAAAAAAAAAACAAAAGCAATTTAAAGGCATTTCTTCAAAGAAATCACCCTATTTCAGCTCGTTGACAATTCTAGCAAGAAAAGAAAAAAACACAGCAGGGGAGGAAAAAAACCAGAGCGTGAATTTCACGTCTCTGGCCTAAGTTTACACACCACCCCTGCAGCTCATCTTAAATTGAGCAAACATTTTAGGACTTTTTGACAGTGTGGATTTTCTGTGTTTGTCACTTTTCGAGGTGAAATTACATATTTTAAAAAGTCTGAAACAAAATAGAGTTTTTCCCAATTTTTCTCCTAAGTTAAAATCTTGAATCCTTCCTTGTTTCAGACAAAAATAGCAGTAGGCATCTCATGGAACACTTTACTGACAGATTTCTCCACAGGTTGTTTAACTTTAATTGTTACTTTCATTTCTTATGGAGACAGAGGAAGGAAAAAGTATTTTTGCTCTTTTTTTTTTCTTTTGTAAAGGAAAATCCACAACAAGAAACGTAACATTTTTTTATCTCATACCCAGTACTTAAGAAATAACTCTCAAAAACACACACCCCGTCGCACAAAACTCGAGTCACATCTCCTAAAACACTAGAAAAGTGTTTTCTGAAAGACTTTGTAGCTCTCAAATAATTGCATTTTAATAATCTATAGTGAGACTAGTACACTCTGCACAAGCAATACTCACCCTTCTGAAGATGCTTTATTGTTACCACAAATAAACATTTCCCGGACTCTCAATTTGATATAGACACTGGGGACAAACAAAGAACGACCTTTAAATTTTTATAAATCGCATAAAGAATCTCAATGTGCCAACCCCTAAAAAAAGATGAACAAATCCATGAGAAAAATCCCGGTTTGGAAGTGAAGATTACATCAAACGTGCTGGCAAAAACTCTTCACTGAAATCTGTATTAGCAAGAATCAAACTCACAACAGCTGAAAGTACAGTTGCTGGACTAAAGTAAAGTCGAACTTATCCTGCAATAACTAAAATTATGTTCTTAAAATTGTTAAATGTTTCTTATCAGAGAGAGCGACAAACTTAACTTCCAGGTTTAAAAAAGAAACAACTTTATTCTTGTTCCAATAAAATCAGTGTGGTGCTTTGTAAGCTAGAAATAAGTATCTTGAGTAATGTACAGGTTTATTATGCCATTCCTGCCGCATCTACGCAAACACTTCTTTAGTCTATTAGTAACAATTTGTGAATCACCGCGAACACCCCACAGCGCCAAATACACGTGCGGTGATGCCACAACACACCGACTTCTTCATCCAGCCTCACGTTTGCTGCTCAGGGACGGCTCTGCTCAGTGCCCTCCTTAGACAGCGTCCCGCACCGTCCTGCTTGGCCACCTTAGCTCCAAACCCCCACAATTTCCAGCTCCTAATGAACTTTTTTGCGGCGCTCTGGAAGCTCGGGATCGCACTGTGCCCTTCCCGCTTAGGGAGTTCGCCGAGGCCGCCGCCAGACTGCGGTGCCCCCCGGCCCCTGCTGAGCTCGGGGACGGGCCCCGAGGGGCGCTCCGAGGGCAGAGACTGGACGGGACCCCCAGCACAGCGCCGTGTCCTGAGGGCAGGGACAGGACGGGACTCCAGCACAGAGCCGGGTCCCGAGGGCAGGGACAGGACGGGACTCCAGCACAGAGCCGGGCCCCGAGGGCAGGGACAGGACGGGACCCCAGCACAGAGCCGGGTCCCGAGGGCAGGGACAGGACGGGACTCCAGCACAGAGCCGGGTCCCGAGGGCAGGGACAGGACGGGACCCTCAGCCCAGCGCCGTGTCCCGAGGGCAGGGACAGGATGGGACTCCAGCACAGAGCCGGGTCCCGAGGGCAGGGACAGGACGGGACCCTCAGCCCAGCGCCGTGTCCCGAGGGCCGGGACAGGATGGGAAGCACAGAGCCGGGCCCCGCGGG
>VWZD01001066.1:23302-52812 GCA_013396695.1 Sakesphorus luctuosus | reverse complement strand
TTCACCCTCCCGGACCGAGCGCCAACCGCGCCGGCCCAATCGCCATCGCGCTCATTGGCGAGCGCTGAGCGCCGCCCCCATTGGCCGGGCGGACGCGGCCAGGCCCCCGGCGGACCAATGGGGAGCGGCGAGAGGCGGGGCGGGGGGGCGTGACCGCGGCGCCCACGTGCGGGGGGGCCGCGCTCCCGCTCCCGCCCGGCGCCGCTGCCGAGTTTGAATCGGGGCGAGGGCGGGAGAGACGTAACGGCCGTAACGGTCCCGGCGGGCGGGAACGCCCCGGCCGGCCCAGCCGCGGGTCACTCACTCCTGCCTTCCCTAGCAGCGAAACGTGACATTGCCAAGATAAGTGCTCCTAATGGGTGCTTTGCCCCCACGTTGTGACCAGACCCCTTCCCTGCGTGTCCCACACCCAGCGCTGCTTTCCGAGGTGCCCCGGAGCTTCCACTATGCCCGTCACGCTTCCTTACCGAGTATCAGCTCCCGCTTCCTTGTGGATGCCTCAGTACATCCGCAGGTGGTGAGGTCCCCAGCCGGTAAAAGTCTCTCTCGGCGGAACTAAATCCACAGGCGCACCCGCGTTCCCAGGCGATGGCCACTGACACGTGGAACCTGCGGGCACGGGTGGGACAGCGGGACAGTGACCGCGGCCACGGAGCGAGAGGCGGCCCCGCTCCCTCGGCAGGACAATGACGGGAGTGCCGGAGCCGGAGGCGGCCCTGGTTCTTCAGGACAATGACGGGAGTCCCGGTCCGTCAGCAGGACAGTGGCCGGAGCGGGAGGCGGCCCCTCTCCCTCGGCAGGACAGTCACCACGGCCCCAGAGCCGGAGGCGGCCCCGCTCCCCCAGCAGGACAGTGATCCTAACCCTAACCCAGTCCCTCCGTAGGACAGTGACGGCAGCCCCGGGGAGCGGGAGGTGGCCCCAGTCCCCCAACAGGACAGTCACCACGTCCCTGGAATCGGAGGCGGCCTCGGTTCCTTAGCAGGACAGTGACGGCAGACCCGGTCCCCCGGCAGGAGAGTGACCACGACCCCGGAGCCGGAGGCGGCCCCGCTGCCCCAGCAGGACAGTGACCACATCCCCGGAGCAGGAGGCGGCCCCGGTCCCTCGGNGAAGCCCCGCCGCTCCTCGGCGGATGTCTCGGCCCCGGCTGAGTCACTCTGTCTCCAGCGCTGCCGCCTCGTGTCGTGTGTCTGACCTTTGCTTGCTCAAACTTCACCGGGACAGCCGCATCGCCTGTCCCCGCCGCCTCCCCTCCCTCGCCGCCCGCATCCAGCGCGATTTCCCGCTGTCGTGGGGATGTCGTCAATCGCAGCAGCGCGAGGTGCCTGCCCCGCATCGGGCTCGCATCCTGCCTGCTGTCTCCTGCTGTCATTTCCCCCCCGTTTCTAATCCGTGAGCCGTGCTTGGCAATCTTGTTGCGGAGGTTGTATCTAAACCGGCACCTTTACTCGGCTGCTCTCTGGGGACTCGAGCCTTCCTTCATCTTCAGCACTGAAAAATAAATTGTGAAGATAAGTTTTCTAATGGGTACTTTGCCCTTCCCGTGTCCCTTTCTGTGCTACTTCGAGGTGCACTGGAGCAATCGAGCTTTACTTCCACAGCCACTCCCGTCATCCTTCCTTACCAAGTATTGACTCCCCTCTTTCTTGTGAATAAATCTTCAGGACTGAAGCCCCAAAAATGAGCAGTGGCCACTGTAAGGAGTTCCTGAGTGGTAGAAGTCTCTTGTGGAAGAAATAAATCACAAATGCACTCTCATTTCCAAATCATGCACTCGGCTTACATGTCAAATAAGGCTTGGTGTTCTTCTGCTTAAAGGTGATGTGCTTTTCCGCTTTTATAGTCTCTGTCTTTCTGTAAATACTTAAAATTTCCATTATTAAACTTGCAGTGAGATCTCAGGTGTGGGCATTCCTACACTGTATGTTCTCAATTTACATCATGGCTTTGAACAGGGGTTTCTACCAGTAACTTGTTTTATTTTTCAAACCTCTCAAGGTTTTGTGAGTTATGAGCACAAAACGTTCAGCAGCAATGACTTCCTGTTGCAGTCCCATGTCTCAGTGTGGTAGAGAGCCATACCCTTCCTCGAATTCTAGTGGGGGGGCTGACAGTTGGAAAGATCATCTTAGAAAATACATCATTTGCAAAATATTAGTAATTTCTGGAAATTCAGCTATTTTGAATCTGTTCTGCCCCAAGATGGCTGCCACCACCAAAATGGCTCCCCAGTCCCTTCACAACTTCGCTTTTGTAATTTAGTTCAATCCTTCAGATTGCACCTCATGGGATCTGGTTTGAGTCAGCAAGTAAAAATAACCACTGCTAAGTGAGCATGGGGTAACTTACTGAAACAGGTACAGTCACCCACGAGGTGGGAAAACCTGCCTTGTAGAACCTGCCCTGTGAACTAGAGCTCAGCACAGAGCATGTTTTTGTGTCTGGCACAGAAGATTATTCATCTGTTATACCTGAAACTGGTGCTTACTGGAAAGCTGAACACATTTTGAATGGGGTCACTCTTTCTTCTTTGCACTGTAGCAAAACAACCTTTCCACCAAGGCTCAGTTTGAGACTCTTACAGTGATGAACTTGGCAAGGAACTCTGTCAGGTGCTGATTTCCTGATCCATAGTTCAGGCTGTCTCAAACATCCAGAATTTTAGTAGTTGTTTGATTCCCTACACGGGGATTTAATGTTGCAACAAGCTCTGTACAGACTTTCTGTACTCACAGACTAAACCACCCAAATGATTTTCTATTTTTGTGCGTAAAGTACAACTATCTTGCGATTAAAGAACAAGGATCTGTATTATACAGAGACATTCAGATCAGCTTTTTAGGCAAAAATAGTGCAACAATTCTTGAAAGAATTACCAAATCTGGTATTTTGAGGAGTCATTCTGAAAGGAGTGAATTCAGATGGCAGCATGTAACAGGGCTTTTGAGAAAAGCAGCTAATGTGGAAGAAATATATACATGTTACATGCCAATCAAATAAAATCACACTCAGGAAAAAAGTGTCACTTTAGACCCTTCAAACTGCTGAGAGCTTTTGCCTTTTTTTTCCCTACAGTTAATACACTGTAGAAGAGCTTTTTCCACATTCCCAGCACGTGAATGATGTAACACGTATGTTCATGTTGTATGTATGACTAAAGTAAAAGAATAAGGATTTGTCAGTGCTAGATCACCAGCATCAATCAGACACAAAAATAACTGTTTGGCAGCATCACAGGATGTTCCTCACTGTGATTGTTTCTGTGGGGGTGTACCTGTGTGTCTGTGTTCACCTTTTAAAAGGATGGTAAGGATGGTAGTTGAATCCAGAAAAAAAAAAAGGACAAATAAAATTTTGCTACAGAGCAAAATTAGTAGTTGAATGGTTTCTTTTAGAGATTTTTGACGTCTCGCATAAGGTGGTATTTCCAAAGCATGTGTTATTCTTTATGCATTGTTATCCTGATGATTTCCTTGCTGTCAGAATTATATGGTATTGGGAACCAAGCAAGACTGCTCAGGGAACTACCTTAGCCTGGAATAACCACAGAGCATACTAGTCTCACTATAGATTATTAAATTGCAATTATTTAAGAGCTACGAAGTCTTTCAGAAAACTTGTTTTTAGTGTTTTCTGCAATCAAAGCCTGTAACACTGCAAATAATATTTCACCTGGTGGAATGTTTAGGAGCACGATCTTTGTTTCTTTGTGTTTTGTTTTGTGGGTTTTTTAAAAATATATTTTATTTATTTTAAAAGTGCCTTCCATGTTACTCATTCATTTCCTCAATGCTAATCTGTACTTTTCCTGATACCTCGGCTTGTTGTGGGTCTAAAATTCTGCATTTTGGTTCATGTGAATTTGATAAGATTTTGCAAAATGTTTACATGTCTGGAAATGTAAGTACAGCCTAAAATAGTAAATCTGTGATAACACTAAAATCTTATGCACAGCAATGATTACACAGAAAGCAGCATAAATGCTACATTTTTTTAACAGTTGGTCTCCTGTTACACTCTTTAAAAGAAAAAACAAAACTTTTTTTGTGTTAGCTTTTAACACAGTTAATGACTGAATTTTTTTAACTAATCACTTTAAGATCAACTATGTTTTAAAATGTTTTTTTCCATTAATGTCTTAATGGTACATATGGGCCAATTTCCCAGAAAGAAATGCAGCTTTATGACCTATTTCACAAACCTCTTCTGACCACTTTTTCCCCCCACTTGCTCTATTCCTCTCTGCAGAACTGAATTTGCTGATCAGCTGAGCAACCAGAAGTTACACCCGCCGTGCACTCTCTGCCCGTTGTACAAGCAGACGTGTGGTTGCCACTCGACTTGATGCCCTTGCCACAAGACCTGGTACATGGGGCCTCACCTGACCAGGGGAGGGGTAACAGTCAGGAGGGAAAACGTGTACAGTGGCAAGTGTAGGCACATTGTCCAACACCAGAACAGTGAAAATTAAATAGAAAAAAAAGGGGTAACAGCAATGACATTGAGCAAGATTTGATGAAGTGCTGTTATGGGAAAATGCACAGATTTCTGGGCCTTTTATGGGCTTTCTGCACCTGATGGTAACACCTGCAGCAGGTTCTTTGCTCTGCAAATGCATCATCACACACACTCAACAACAGAAAGCCACCTCATCCTTCACTGAATGTTTGCCTCATGTGTTGGGATAAAGCTGTGAAATATGTTTTATACTGAATATAAATGTTTTCAGTATGCTGAGCCACCTCAGTTCTGTCATACTCTGTTCAAGGAGATTTTGTTGGGCATGCAAGACAAAGGTGGAAGCAAGAGTGATGCAAACAATGAACTCAAACTATGTGTCTGTATTACATACAGGACAGCATCCTTTTGGCTAAGGAGAAATGTTGCTGAGAGGAAAGCTCCAGTGTTTTTGCACAACAACAGAAGCAATGTAAGTCATTTTCTGTTAACTGTTTTGAACATGCAGACATAAAGCTTATTGCATGTGATCATCCCTTTCAATTTGTGTAAGAGATAATTTTACTTGCCCTGCTTTCAATTAGAAATAAAGTTCAGTTTAAAAACTATCTCAAAGTAATGGTTTCACTTCAAAGGATCTACTACTTCTGATTATTTTGTGGCCACAGAAGCCACTTGAGTCGTGTGAGAAAAATAGTCTCTCATCCTTGTAGCTTGTATTTTCCTTTTCTTTTTATTCCGTACCTGACCTGCATTTACTGTTATACTCAAACCACTTAAGGGTCTAAATGGTACCATGTAGCAAAATTGCCATGAAAGCAGATGCCTGAGAACTTAAATTGCAGTGCCCTGGCTCTGTTTCCAGGTGTTTTTGGCAGTGTAGCTGTGTGAGACTGCTGTGAGCCACTGACAGAGGGGAATTCGGCTGCAAATTTAAAGGTTCAGGGAGAAATTCAGTGCATGCTGATGGATGATGGTCTCACATCGGGCCAAATCCAAGATTAAAAGCCTGAGCTCTACTTGAATATTGTGCTTCTGACGTGTCAATATTCTTCAGTGGAAACAGCTATATTACCCAAGCAGACAGAGGTCACTGACTGGAATCAAATGTTCCTATTTGGCTGCAGATGGTGCTTCTTCAGACAGCAAAGTGCAATATACATGTAGTGATAAGTCAGACCGTTTGCAAAAGCAAATGCATTTGTGGAATCTCTTTCCTCTGTTCATCATTTCACCTCTATTCTGAAGTATCACCTCCAAATGTACCCCCCCCTTTCATCTCTGTGTGAATTTGCCAGACACAGGCCTCCATTTTAACATCATTTGCCCCTCCTCATTCTCTCTTTGATATTTATGTTGTGTCCTTTACTTTCAGCTCTTCCTTTGTAAAGGTGCAGCCCTGTCCTGTTCTGTCCTGGAATTAACTAATCCTGACATCTAAAATAGTAAGAGATATTTGCAGCTGTGCTGGTCCTGCCTACCTTTTCTAGCAGGTAAGTATGTATTATGTTGTGTGTGTGTATGCACAGGATCTGACATATTCAAGGTTAGTTAATTCATAAATGTAAAAATGAAAATATTGTTTAGCAACACAAACTTGATTAAACAATAGAAAGTACCTGGTCCCCTTGGCTCTGAGTCAGGAGCACTTTGAGAGTGGATTTGATAAGCTGTTAAATCTTGCCCTGACTGGTATGTCGTGTGGTCAAAAAGTCAAGTTTAAAAAGATGTAACAACTTTACAGTGAAAGTAAAAAGATAATAATTTTTATCCACCCGTTAAATGAACTGTCTAACGCAAGTCATAAAAACAAGATGTTCCCAAAAGTTTATGGGGATGTACAAAGTGCAAAGTATGTATCCTGTTTGCATCCCAAGCTTTTTGTTTTCCAGTCTTAGCCCTTGGTGAACCCATTCACAAATAAATGCAAATTTTGAAAAAGGATTACACAGACCCGTTCACTACTTTCACATTGAGTTTGCTTCCTATGTGTGAGGATTTCTAGTTATTTGGCAGGTTTTTTTCACCAAGTATATAGTTCTTTGCTATATAAACATCTCTGAATCAAAATCGTAAAAAAAACCACTGGGCTGCTGATCTGAGAAAGCTGTTACTGGGAAAATAATATTCCCTTTCTAAACTCAAAGGATGATAATCTTTCTGTGCTTTATGACATAAAGGATGAGCATTGCAGTGATTTATGTGTGTGCACAAATGCAGACAGACCTGTACATTGGAATCTGTCACGTGGTGATGCAGGTCTTGGTCCAGAGACAGACAGACAACATTGCGCTGTGGGTGCCAGCTGGACGTGCTGTCAGATATTGGTGTAAAGAATGACCAGTGTGAATTTGTATCAAACTGGTATCATGGACTGAAAGAGGTTGTTGGTTTAACAGTTTCAAAATGCTACATATCACTTCCCTCTCTGGAGCTTTTCATACTTGGTGTGAAACATACAATTAAGAGAAATTGGGGGAACTGGACTTCAGCCAAGAAAATTATGAAATAACTGAGTGTCTGTGCAGACTGATGCGGAGAAATCCTTTATGAACTGTAGATTGCTGACAACTGTATTTGTGTTGAAACCTTGTCTATGATTTATGTGCAAAAAGAGACATTTTGCTTTAAATAATGCTTATTTAAATGAATAATACCAAGGGCAGAAACACATATTTTTCTTTCAAAGTAAGAGAAGCAAAAAGGAGGAAAAGGCGAGGCAAGGCCTGTGCAGCACTAAATTTCTACCTAAGATTTTAAAATACTCCAAGTCACATTGAGGAATTGCTTCATGAAGTTTCGTATCTGTCAGACCGAGGGTGTAATTCTGATTTTCTCAATCTGTGTGGGTCCTAAGTGAATTTTAATTGGCATTACTCACTGGGAAAGTGAGATGAGATTCTAAGACTGTGAGTATGAAGGACTGAGTCAACCAAGTGAGTGAAACAGTGACTAACTAATTAAGTGAATGAGTGAGCACGGCATTGTTTGCCTTTGTGATCATTTCTATGCATGAGTGAATGGCAGGACTATTACATGTGAATGAGTGGGGTCAGGGTGGCTGAACAATCCATACATTTGTGTGGTCTTCCCACCGCTTGATTAGACTAATGAGCCCAGTGTTTGGAATATTAATACATGTGGACCAGAGCTAAACTTGTTATCTAGGTGGGAGACAAATTAAAAAAAGATATGAACCACAGTGTGCCAAAGGCTGCTTTTGGTTTCGTACATTTAACTCTGGGTTGGGTAACCAGCTGCTCCCTGGCGGGTTGCTCTCAGTTCATTGGCATCAGGGAGCTGAAAGGTACACTATTAGTTCTTCCAGGATTATTGTTGTAAGTGACATTATCAAATCTGTGTGTGGTTTATTGCAAATCTAATTGTGTCACATAAACCGAAGCATTATCTGACAATGAAATGATTTTCTGTCTTATTACACTCTCATAAAGGAATAGATTTGGCTATCCTTATGTCAACTCTTTTGCTTCCAAAGTAGTTAACAAGGCTAGCAATAATTTTGGCACCCTAAAAGCTTCTTCCTTCAAATAGCACAAACAGAAGCAGAACAAAACCTTGTTCTCTTATGTCATATATAAATGATGTTCTGTTATCACTTTTCGTTTGATTGCACGCAAGTAAGAGAATAGGAGTCAACACCATCAAATCATAGGTGTGACAAGGGGATATAAAGAAACAGTCTACAATTTTGAAAAACTTAGAGGTGTTTCCCTCCTTTTTTTCTTCCTAAAGACTTGCTTAGCTTGCCGTTTTTATCAAACATAAATAAGAAAATAATATTTTTTTTTAAAAAAAAGAGAGAAAAAAATTGTAACTTCCAGTAGTAGGAAAGGTCAAAGAAAATGTATCAAGCATTAGTAATTACTAGAATTTCAACAACTCTGATATCCTGACCTGAGCCAGAGAAGGTTCTTAATTATTGTAAATTATTCTGAATTTGAAAATTGACTTTATGGGAAACATATGTATATTATGTAATTAATCCTACATTTTGTTCAGGCTTTTTCTTCCATGCTGGCTGATTGTTCCAGTACAAGATATTTCCTGATTCTCAGCCAATTTCTGCCCTCTCATCTGCACTGCACTCTCTCAGAATGTTTCAGTAAATTGAGCAGCTGGCAGTATTTTTTTCATGTATTTTATGATCTGACAATAATTTGCCATTCTTTAAAAAGCAGGAATCCTTTGCTTTCTGCATCCTCCAGGTTTGGGATGGCAATTCTCCAGAGAAGGACATGATTTGGCAAACACACTGATTTAGCAAAATGCTGATGTTCTGCATATGCTGCCATCTTTTCCAAGAGTATTTGGTCTTGATTTGGATGCCTTAAACTGTGTGGCTTGCTTTACAAAGAGTAACTATTCTAGGATTTTTGTGGGTTTACTTAACCAAAAGAGTTATCTGACTTTATGAGCAAAATTAGTCACTGATGTCTGTTCAAGCCAAGTGCCAAAGGAAAAACTTTGTGACTTATTCTCTGATGGAAGTCACATAAGTATGTTCTAGTTATCCAGGTAGAGGTAAATCTAGGGTAGTATTTCATTCATATCTCATGAAAAAAATGCTAATACCCAGGAATAAACAAAGGTTAACAGAGAAGAGCAACGAGGCTGGAGAAGGGAGTGGAGCACAAGTGCTGTGGGGAGAGGCTGAGGGAGCTGGGGGTGTTTGTGCTGGAGAAGAGGAGGCTGAGAGGTGACCTCAGCACTGTCTGGAAGTGCCTGAAGGGAAGTTGTGGCCAGGTGGGGGTTGGTCTCTTCTCCCAGGCACTCAGCAATAGGACAAGGGGGCACGGGGGGCTCAAGCTCTGCCAGGGGAAATTGAAGTTGGAGAGCAGAAAAAACTTCTTTGCAGAGAGAGTGCTGAGGGATTGGAATGGGCTGCCCAGAGAGGGGGTGGATTCCCCATCCCTGGAGGTTTTTAAGGTGAGATTGGCTGTGGCACTGAGTGCCATGATGTGGTAAAGGGACTGGAGTTGGATCAAGGGTTGGACTTGATGCTCTTGGAGGTCTTTTCCTACCCAATCCATTCTATGATTCTATGACAACCTTATGTGAGTAACTCTTTGGTGAGTGGTTGCTGACACATTTGGGCTTATTGCTTTAGTCTCCCTCCTTCTCCCTCTCCCTTCTCTTTGAGTTCTTGCTATTCGGTCACTCCTGTTAATAAAGACACTGTGTTTTCTGACCTCTTGCATTTCAAGGCTCAGGACAGTGTTCTGGACAGTGGCAGAACATGTGTCCAGCCATCCAGTGGCTGCTTCCAGCACTGAAAGCCTATGGCATGGGCCTTGCTGGGTTTGTCAGAGTGTGCTGTAATCACTTTGCTGGACTTCCCCATATTTATATTGCAGACATCATCCTCCTTACCAGAGAGGCTTTAACCACTTGAGTTGCTTGATTGCAGGACATGTTTCACGTTCCTGAATAACCTTTGCCATCATGTCCATGGTCAAGTCCAGCCCTTGGTCATGAGTCCATCTACCACTTGAATCTTCCTTGATGACACAAGGTGTCATGTGCCCACTAACCTAGAAATAATTCATAGTTATGTTGCCAGTCCAGATCTACCTGAGATACTTTAATTTCACAGCCTGTTCCGTCTTCTGGTTATGCTGATGTTCTTCAGTGGCCTGACTCAAGGGTACATGAGCATCTATGTGATGTACTTTCAGAATCAGGTTCTCTACCCAGGCAGCAGTATCTCACCACAGCAGTATCAATGCCACAATGCCAGTGCTGCCACTTGTTCTGCTTCCATCACTGCAGCCACTCCCACAGGGCCTTTGCTGACAGCCATGAGTCAGTGTACAGGTAAAGTACTGGCCATTGCTCTCAATGTCTAAGGCCAACTGGATGGCTTTCACCTCTGCAAACTGACTGGAGTCACCTTCTCTTTTGGCAGTTTCTGGGACTTGTCACAGGGCCTCCATACAGCTGCTTTCCATCTCTGATGCTTTCCTACAACACAACAGGACCCATCAGTAAACAGGGCATTTTGCCTCTCACTTTCTGATAAGTTATTACACAGTGTGGTCTCTTGAATATGCATTACTTCCTTATCTTGTGACAAGCTATCAGATTTCACTCTGTTTCTTAAACTAGGCTAATAGACAAAAATAAATCAAAACCTGAGTGCTTAATTTTGTATTTGATCTTTGGCCTTATAGTGATGCCTACACAAAAGCAGAACCTCATGAATAATTTCGTGCAGGGGGTCATTAAAGATAATAGACCACCATCTGGAAGCTCTGCACTTTGCCACATCCTTAGCCCATGCTTCAAGTAACCCATTCAGGATTCTCCTCGTGCTTCTTTAGAGCATGGACATCAAACACACAGGCTTTGCACATAGAATCACTGAATGGATTGGGTTGGAAAAGACCTCTGAGATCATCAAGTCCAACCCTTGAGCCAACTCCAGTCCCTTTACCAGATCATGGCACTCAGTGCNCTCCCTTCTCCAGCCTCGTTGCTCTTCTCTGGCCCCGCTCCAGCCCCTCAATCTCTTGCCTCAACTCAGGGGCCCAGAACTCAACACAACACTCAAGGTGTGGCCTCCCCAAGGCAGAGGCCAGGGGAAGGCTCACTGCCCTGGGCCTGCTGGCCACGCTAGTTTGGATCCAGGCCAGGATCCCATTGGCCTTCTTGGCCACCTGGCCACACTCTTGGCTCCTCTTGAGCTTCCTGTCCCTCAGTCCCCCCAGGTCCCTTTCTGCCTGGCTGCTCTCCAGCCACTCTGTGCCCAGCCTGGAGCGCTGCAGGGCTTGGGGTGGCCAAAGGGCAGGACCTGCACTTGGCCTTGTTGAACTCCAGCCCACTGCAATCAGCCCATCTCTCCAGTCTCTCCAGATCCCTCTGCAGAGCCCTCCTGCCTTCCAGCAGGTCGACACTCCCTCCCAACTTGGTGTCAGCAGCAAATTTGCTGATGAGGGAGTCAATCCCCTCATCTAAATCATCAATAAAGATGTTAAACAGGACTAGACCCAACACTGACCCCTGGGGAACACCACTGGTGACCACATGACATGCTCTTTCGTGGTGCCTCTTTCACAAAGTGTCTTAGTCAGAGAAGTTCACATTACTGTTAAGATAGAGAGGATCAATAATAAAGAACTGCTGTCATTTGACAGCTGCTCACTGACACACTTATGAGTATCCAAATTTATTTCACCAGCCTTTTCTACCATTCTGTGTATAGACTTAAGGGACCAGAAAGCTGCTGCAGAAGCTGCACCTTTAAAACCACAGTGCTGCGGGAATGTCCAGCACAAACAGCTTCAGAATCATGCTTTGATTGAATTTTGCAAGTTCTGAGAGCTGTAGCTCAATTATTTACAGTTTGTACAGTGCTTTCCTGAGAAAATCTATGAAGGCAGGTAAAGAGAAGCTTTATTAATCCCGAGGTTCAAGCTGTATCCAAAGGACACTGCCAGTTCAGAGGACTTTTCTGAACTGCACAGCTAAGAAACACTTGTCCCCATGTGCCTTATCCAGCACACAGAGAATATCACATCAAAAGCACCAAATCGGCTTCATTAGACTGCATAAACACAAGGGTTTTGTTTGCTTTCCTTCTCTTTTAAGAAACCTCAAACTTAGGAAATTAAATGCAAAAATAAATAAATGAAGCCCTCCATTCATACACACACACAGTTACCCAGTTAAAATGTAAGAAGTCAGGAAACGTGGAAGTTAATTTTCTTGTGTCAGCAATGCCACACTGAATGGAGACAGTCTTTCTCGTCTTATTTTTCTTTTACATTTTTTTGGGATTGTGGCCCCTCTCAAACTGCAGGAACTTCACAATTTTTGAGAATTATATACTGACATCTGGATCAAACCGACTAAACTGCCCACACTTGTTTGGAAAAAATGTAATTGGAGCCTTGCTTAATAATAAAATAAAACTCTAATAAAATTAACTGAATACATTGATTGCTATACTTCTGCTGTTTAATGTGTACTGTAAAATAAACCAGATTTACATTGTGAGCAAATTGATGTTGTAGAAACTTGGTATTTGGATTTTGTGGTTGCTAACATCCTGCACTAGTGAATTAGAGAACAATTCTATGCTGTAAGTTTTGAGGTTTTTAATTATCTTCTACTGATTATCCCAAAGTGAACAACATCCAGAAAGTTACTAACAAAGAGAGGAATCCCAGGACCTCTCTGCTAAAAGAGCTTCAGAATATATATCCCGCTAAGGACTGCTGAAAGATCTGTATTAATTGGCATGTTCTTCATTAAATAATGTGTGGGTTTTGGCTCTTTATTATCTCAACAATTTTTCACACACAATAATATACATACAAGTGTTTGGGACCTGAGTTGAATGGTTAGCAATCTGTCTGACTTCAAGTGGTTTTGTCCAGTGTATACCTATAAAAAGATTTTGGGGGAGTGGAGGGGAGAGGGTGGGGTTGGGGGACACAGTCCCTGGCTTTGTTAAATTTTTCAGTGGAGGAAATGTCTGAACCTTTACTACTTACTATTATTGTAAATTTAATAGTGGATATTTCATTTGACTGAAAGGACTAGTAGAAATAGCATGTACAGACAATCCACAATTATATTAGGATAAACGCTGCATGGCTGCCCCAAAAATCTACTTCCAATCATGTCTTCTACTTGAAGTCAATTCTGCCAAAACCACGTAATTTTCTTCCATTTAGAAGAAACAGTCTTACATGTTAGAGCTGGATTTGCAACCTAACTTGCAAAGAAGCCTGCCTTGAAAATGTGAATGTTTCAAATTAACAGCCACCCTCAGGCTCATGTGTGAGTCTCCAGTGGGTGCTGAGTAAAGACAAATGCAGCTTGCAGAACCTTGAGTAGCTGGTTTTTTGCCATTCAGTATTCGTTGTCCATAACCAGTGTCAGTAAAAACGTTAATGAACCCTGATCATTTCCCATGGGATTAGCAATGTAAGAATTGGTAAAAGAGCACTTTATTTTCCACTTATAAATCATACTATAGTCTGTAAAGCCTTAATTATCTATATGTTTCAAAAGATGATGTGTGTGCAAAGGAGTCAGTTCCTTTTCGTAATGCAGGTACACCATGGAGCACACCAATATACCAACTACGAGAAATTTGCTTCTGTTTCATTTCAGAAATCTGATCTTTTTAATCTTATTTTCCCTGAGGAAGAACATCTAGAATTCACATTTACTGAAAGGAAAGAAAGGAAACCCCAAGCCTAAGCACATGCTACCCATAGAGTATAAGGAGGGATCAGAAGAGAATTTAATCCCAGATGTTGAGTAGCCAAAATCTGGACAGTGATCTCATCAGCAGCAGAGGCTGCTTTGGTAATAGGTTTGAAAAATATTCAGACTTAGTCCCAATACTATACAAAATGAATAATATATTTACAATATCAAATGTTAGTGCAGATGTGGATAGCTAGGTGTAATTGAAAAATTATAGAGGGCCCTGTTGTGACTTCTTTGTGGACCATCTGCCACATTAGACATGCAATATAAAGATACTGTAGGCTTGCAGAAAAAAGTCATTACAGGATATTTCCCCCCATTTTTCTGTCACATTAAAAGTCTGTTTGTCATCAGTGAAATCCAGGGAGAACAGACAAAGATTTGCCCTGCAAAATTTCACACAAGACAAATCGTGTTTGGTTGGCCTTATTTTTTCCTCTCTACATGTAAAATAAGTACATACATGTTATGTGTTTTGCTATTGCTGCAATCAATCAGCAAAGGCTGCACAAAACTTGCAAATGCTTACAATTGTAATCTTACCTTCAGTTGTTGAACTGGGCATATTTTTTTGTGATTCCTCAGACATCACTGTCTCATTGGGTCACTGTGAGTGTCTGTTCATGCCAGATGGATGGCCCCTGATCATGTTGCTGTTGACTTGCTGAGAACACGCACTTGTTCAGATGGTGTGTGTTTTCTGTGCAGGTGTTGCATCAACCATGGTAAAGTGGAGGCTCCATAAGGCACCTCAAGGTCAGAGGAGTTCAGAGAGAGAGAGACTGCCCTAAAGCCAGGAAGTTCTGGCCAAGTGGGGGTTGGTCTCTTCTCCCAGGCACTCAGCAATAGGACAAGGGGGCACGGGGGGCTCAAGCTCTGCCAGGGCAAATTGAAGTTGGAGAGCAGAAAAAACTTCTTTGCAGAGAGAGTGCTCAGGCATTGGAATGGGCTGCCCAGAGAGGGGGTGGATTCCCCATCCCTGGAGGTTTTTCAGCTGAGCTTGGCCGTGGCACTGAGTGCCATGATGTGGTAAAGGGACTGGAGTTGGCCCAAGGGTTGGACTTGATGATCTTGGAGGTCTTTTCCAACCTATTCTATTCTATTCTATTCTATTCTATTCTATTCTATTCTATTCTATTCTATTCTATTCTATTCCATTCCATTCCATTCTATAGGGAGTGCTCAGGTCACTGCCAGGCCACTGTGCGGGCAGGGCTGTGTGACCAGAGGGACGGTGGAGGCTCATCTGGGCACTTGTGCTGTGGTTTTCTTGGCCTGAGCGTGGTTTGAACGTGTTGTTCGAATGCCACTTGGCACATACATGGCTGCTCTCACTGGGGGATTTGTAAAAAGGCCATCCAGCATCCTGGGGTCAGGAAAATCCCAGCCAGCTTATTTTAGGAGTGAGAAAAAAACCCCAGTCATTGTCTTGACAAACATAAAGAAAATCTGCTTGCTGTGGGTTCAGGAGAATCCATGTTTTTCCAAGTGTGTTACGTGAGTAAATCCAATCGTGTAAAATTCAATCCCTTTCATACTAAAAACTATAGAATTTTCTACAGTTCTTTGCTTACAATTAATATCTACTTATACATTCAAATCCTAATTATAAATGTCCACTGAGACTACTCGCTTAACATCTTGATTTATATTCAGGCTTAACTGTCACTTCTAATTAATATTCTGTTTAAGCCTGTATAAATAGTGCATGAAATGATTTAAAGTAAAACAGTTAAACCTGTAATAAAATAAGCACATAAAATTTCTGAATGGTGCATGCCTTTTACACACACAGAACAAATTCTTGTAATCCAATGCATTTCCCATTTTTTATTATCTTATCCTGCTTCCTTGAGAGCAGGAATAGATAATTTTATGTACAAGAATATATAACTCTGGGATCTTTTTTGTTCTCCACAGTTTTTTGTTTCATTGTTCGTTTTTCTTTTTGGTCTTTTTGGTGGTTTAATGTTTTTAAGAGAATATATTCTCTGTCTTTGAGTCACTATTTCTTGTAATTATCCTTTCCAATATCTCTGCATTCACCTGCAAAGGAAATTGAGCGCTGCTTATTTCTTGCACACACAATGGCCCAAATAACTGACTCTGCACTATGGATAATCACTGTCACATCATTTCTGTTTCACCATAATCTAAGGAAAACCTAAACTTGGGATTTGGTTGGTTTGGTTTTGGTTGGGGTTTTTTTGTTGTTGTTGTTTTGTTTTAAAGAGAGTATTTTAGATTATGAATCTAAACCTGTTTTAATAGAATTGGTTTGGGGTTTTGAGACAACATTGTGTAATATTCCTCATATTAGAAATAAGAAATAGGCCATAACAGGGCACTGAAATGGCAGGTATAACCTGAAATTAAAATCCACAAAATATGGGGAAAACATTTGCTCTAAACACAGGTGTACCTAAGCATTCTGCCAGCAGCAGCAGATCATCCTCTGTATGCCTCACTGGCTGGGGAAAATGAGAAGATTAAATTTTATGTTAAGGACATATTCAAGATAGCTGAGGTTATACCAGTAATCTTCATATCTTGTGTGCATTTGTCTGATACAAATGGTGTAGTAACATCTTTCTTTTGCAGACTAAAGAGCTGCTGTTGTAGTTCCTGTAAAGCCTGTAAATGATTTTACATAAATGCTTACTTAGATATTCATTCTGAATACAGCTCAGAACAAGATGGGGCTTTACAGAATTTCAATTTATTTATTTTACAGCCAGAAGTGTTGCTTTACATCCATCACAATAGTGGCAGAAAACAGACTTTTGCTTTGTCTCTAGCTGGGAATAATATTGGAATACTTTTTAACCAAATAACCCCTGAATAATAAAGGATGTCATATGAAGTATTTAGACAGGATGCCAACAGGCTGGCCTCCAGTTTATTGTTAGAGTCATTAAATAATTAATTTCATTTTCATTCACTAGTTTGTTCCAGAAATTGTTCTGAGTAGCAGCAACAAATATGTAGATATATCATTTTGAAAAGGGAAGTGTTCCAGTTCACAATGAGCTGAACCATCAGTGATCTGAGCTGATGCCAGAGAGAAAAGACATCCAGTTTTCTGTGTTGAGGTTTCTGGGTGAAAACAGCTGTACAGGACTCTGCTTGTCTCCCTTCTGAAAGGCAATGAATTCTGCAAGATTATTGCTAGTTCAGCGTCTCTTTATCAAAATACTTTATTTAAACTGAATTCTAAGTATTGCACGTATTAGCCTTCATCGCCCCAATGGAAATGGGCTCCCTGTTCCTCAGTTTTACCTGCAGCACAGTTTCTTTTAGCCAGTGGCCAACAGGACTGGCTTGCAGGAGATGAGCGTTGTTATTATCATGTTGTGATGATAATACTTTTTATTTGTTTGTTCTGCTGTTATTTGTTTGTTATTTTCTGTGGCCAGAAAATGTCTAGATGTAATTTATATAAAAAAAATTTTAAAATCCAAACAAACAGAAAAACCCCAAAGATTTGATTTACTGTTCACTTATTTTTTTTCTCATTTACTTTCCTGGCCTATGAAGGAAAAAAAAATCTCAAGAAAGACAGTGACCAAAACTGTGTTCAGTTCTAAGTATTAAGGCACTTTACTCAAACTGGTCACTGATGGCATTCCTGAGAGGGAGGAAAGTCGAAACAAACCCTGCAGTTTGGCTGCAGAAACACTGAAAGGCAGGGAGAAAAAATGAACTCCTTGTGGGTGCTTTTTAATGAGAGTTGTGATTAACAGTGACTCTCATCTGCCTCTTCCTATAAAGGTCACTTCTTGACTTGGTTAAAATCAAGGGCAGATTCATTGGGGAGAAACCAAATAGCTTCAGTATCTTCCAGGAGTTGCCTCCTGGGCTTTGTCAACTCACAACAGTTTTTTTCCATCCCTAACACAGACAAAATCATGGGGCCAAAGAGGTCAGAAAACTGGAGCTAATACGTTCCCTTCCTAACTCCTAATCTCAAAGCCATGCTCACACCTCTTTTGGAGACAGCTTGGTGGTGGCTGTGCTTCTGGGACTGGCCACAGAGACCTCTCTGTGGGGAATTTCAGCCCCAGCTGCAACTGAAGGCACCTGGCTTGGTGTGCACTGAGATCAGAGTGACTGTGTGAGATCCACCAGAGGGTAAATGGTGTCCACTTGAAAAGGCAACTACAAGGGGGCTGAAAACTGACCACATGTAAGCCCACAGTTCATGATTTCTGACAGCTCATGCCCAGGCCACCTTGCAGCTCACCTCCTTTGGCAATGTTGGCTCTTACCACCCCCCAGACGTTTTAACACAGAGCATCCCTGATGTCAGGTTTGATACACATTTTAGCAGCAGCTGAAAATCAGATGCAGAACAGTTCAGCTAATACTTTGTCTTAGTTTGAGGGAAAAACCAAAATGTCTACCAAAAAGCAGAGGAGAGGATTCCTCCACAATAGTCATGTCACTCTTTATTAAATTTAAGAAAAGGAACTTTAATTAGAAAATGGACATAAGAAGGATAACTGTTCTTAACTACCATATATATACATATATATGTGGACAGAGATATAACTGTAAACAGACCAGAGCAAACTACTCCCCCAGCACCAAAGGTAAAACCAAAAGAGAACAACCCCCAAACTGTAGGTTCCTCCTGGAGCAGTTCTATTTATGGACAGTGTCAGTGTCAACCTGGGCTGGTTTCAAGGTGAATTCTTAGTCTTTTCCCAGTGAAGCAGAGACAAGGGGTGAACACTCACATGGACTCTCTCTCTTTGTCCCAAACGAAGAAGGAATAAAGCTGGGAGTGGAGGAATGGTGATAATTCTCAGGAATCTCCTTGCAGTCCAAATCAGTCCCCAGGAAGAGGGAGAAAAAAAAGGTCTGCAGTGTGTCCTGAAGCAGCTGTGTCTCTCCTCTCTTCTCTCTCTCTCTGAAGCTCAGGGTGCCCAGAGATGGAGGGGGAAAAGCAAAGAGCAGAGCCAGAAAAGGAGCTCTCACCAGCAAGCAGTGGCTCCTTTTCTGCAGCTGCCCCAAGAAACCCCCCCCCAAAAGTCAAACCAGCACACAGGGAACAAAGAAAGAAAACCCTCTCCCCACCCCCAGGTGCTGGGGTTCTGTTTTCTCACCCCACCCCACCATTCAGTGGGAATCTGAAAGCCATCGGCCATCTTTGTCCTCAGTCCTGGGACTCCAAGCCTAAACCTTTTGTGTTGGTATGGTGAGAAAAATCCTCTGAGGGGGCTCCTCCCAACACGACCTTCCTGTGTTTGAACCTTTAACAGATGTCTAAATCTGTCCATACCACAAAGCGGAGTCCTACACTGCTCCAGTGCAGGCTGCAGATTGGAGTTCGGAGATATTAATGTGACAGAATACAAAAATGAGCAGGGACAGCATGGAAGGTGGGAGTGGGAAGGACTTGGTGGCCTCCCTGTTGAAGGCCTTCTGAGTGGTATCAAACAGAGGACTTTTTTTCTCCATTTTTAGTCAAATATTGCTAAAGCTTCTATAATAATCTCTCAACAAGTGTCAGTAATACTTAATGTTTCTCTGTAAGACAAGCCCTGTTTTAGCTGAAAGTGTGTATACTTTTTTTGCGGGAATTACATGATGAAATTCTGCTACTGACAGCATTGAGGAGAGTTATACTGCTCTTTTCAAAATAGGGATGAATACACAAAGTACTGCTTTTTAAAAGCCATAGAATTGAATTTATCTGATTCACCCTTTTAGTTGCTGGCACAGGTGCTTTAAAAATATTGCTAAAATGAAGTCAAGATGACACCCTTGTTCCAAGTAGGTGTGTGTCAATATCGGCAGCTATTTCTTCTCGAGTTATTTATGCTGACAACATCTCAGTGATGTTCTTTTGAACTTGCAAAGGCATTTAGCTTCGAATCTTCCTGTCTGATTCTTGATTTAAGACATTTGCTGACAAATAGACTAGAGAGAGCTGAAATGCAGACGAGTCAAATGGAAACATTTAGCAGCTCCAGGCCAGGCAGTCGGTGTGAAGGAAGGGTGAAGTCTGTGCTCAGGGTGATCCCGAGATAAGCCAAGCGCTGTGTTTCCTCTGTACATCACTGCCATCTGCTGCATTTTGTCGGCAGGCTCGGCCTGGGCGTTTGTTCTTAATTACATGCGGAAAAGCTCTGGAAGTAGAACGAGCCGCACAAAATCCGTCTCTCGGCACCAGTTTCAAATCAGCCGATATTATTTTTAATTCGGTAACTAAACCTCTCTCTCGACAGCCGCTCAACTCAATGTTGTCATAGCACAGACAGGAGAGTTTACAACTCATTCATTTGCTTATATTTCCCATCATGCAAATTTGTTGCAAGCCAAGAACTAGTTCTGCTCTCTGAACTGCCAGAGAAATGCAGCAACGGGAGAGCCTTTGTTTAGCGGCGCCCATAACACCAAGTATTTACTCAACATTAATCATCTTCTTTGCTCAGATTAGTTATGCAGATCATCCTAACTAGAGTGGAACTGTGATTAGAGAGACTTATATAAAAGCCCAGGCTGCCCAGATAAGCTGGCTGGTCCGATGGTAGTGGGTACACAGAAATTATTACTGTTAGTTACACTAACCTCTCTATATTCCACCCCACTGCTAACCTTGACTGGTCATTTTACAGCCTTTTAGGTACCTGCTGCTTGTAACAGGCTGAGCTGCTGGGCACATCAGTCAATCTGCACCTAAAGTGACCCTGCAGCTTCTCAGAAAAAAAACCCCTTTGTGCTGCAACTCTCAATTCTCACTACCCAGTGTAATTTTAACACAAGATAATTCACTACGTGGTGCATTTGCCTCTGAAGCAAACATAAATAATAGTTCTATGTACAATGTAAAGAGCATTGAATTTCCAGATTTGCATGGGATTTTGGCAGAAGTAATAAATCTATGATTGCAGGTGCTTGGGATGTAACAGTCAGTAAAGGAGACCGCCTAAAAATAGCAATGATAAAACTGGCTTTGTGACCAAAGTAGCATCGTGGCGATTGGCAGTAGTTGTGTGATGCACACAATTTCCCTGGGCATTTCCAAAGGTTCCTGAGGATTGTACAGCACTGCCATCTGCAGCCAAGCCACTCCCAGGCACCACAGGATGCTCTGCCAGGGAGAGAGAGACATCTGAGTGTCAGGTCTGGACCTATAAAGTGCCTGCATGCTTCACTTGAGCACACAGATGAATCTCACTGGAGTCACTGCAGGCCAGTGCTTTCTATAAGTAGGTAATATAGCATAATACCCCACAAAGACCTGGGATTTTGCCATCCTCTACCGTTTGTTACCAGTGATTACTTTTTCCCCTAAAGTTTATCTATTTATTAATATCATGCAACAGCTTCCTGGCAACTTGTTTCCTCTCCAATATTTTATGGTCTCCTTTAAGTACAACTTTTATGTTTTATGCTCTTGAATTCAAAATAGTACTGATGATGGCTTTAAATAAAAGGAAAAAAGACCATTACTTTTAAGAAAGCAAGGAGAACTGGAAAGGAAATACTGCAGTAGAAAAATGCAAGTTGCACTCAGCTGGAAGATCGTAAACGTATAGAGTGTAAAGAACTTGCAGAAGCATTGCTCTCTAGTAAGATTTTCCAGAGTTCATGAAAAATATTTTGTAGGAAAGGCCACATTTGCATGTTTGATTTAAAGACAGATTTCTTAAGACTGCAGGCTGATTTCTCTGTCTTTGCAAGAGTGACTTGGAAAAAAGTAATGACAGTTGATCAAAAGAAAAATTTCAGCTTTATTTTCGAAAGCTGAACAGTACTTTAAGTCTTAATCTTGAAGTGAACAGAATCCAGAAGGGAAAAGGGAGTAATTTAACCATTATGTCAAACATTTGTATGGTAATATCCTGAGTGTCTGAAAAATCCCCTTTACTTTGATAAACTTCTTCCTGACACTGGTCATAAGGAGGGTATTGGTCTGCTCTATGGGACAGTGAAAAAGGTGATGAGTTATGTTCACTACTACAAGACTGAAGTATTAAACCTCAGTGAAAATCAGAGCAGTTCATGGAAATTCTGTCTGCAAGGAACAGTAAGAGAAAGTATTCTTGTCTAAGAGAGGTAATTGTAAATATGTGGCTTTCCCATTGTGTTCCTGATGACAAATTGCCCACTTTGCCATCTGCTGCTGTGTGTAATCTGGCTCTATATCTCTGCTGCTGTGAAAAGGTCAGCTAGGGCAGGAGGGCTGAAACCAAAATGAAGGGTTTATTTATATATTCATCCTACAGAGGAGATTCCAGTGTCTGCCCCAAAAGCCATGATGTAGATTTGTCTTGACATTTATGCTGTTTCAATCTAGATTGTGAGGTAGATGTACATTTCTAGGACCAAACCACCACAGCTGTTTTATATAATATCCAAGAGAAACAAAAGTACAACACAAAGTGCTGGCCTTTCTTCATTTGGCTGCTTTTGTGGGCACATCAGGGCTGAGGTTTGCCCCTCTGACCAAGTTCCATCTGTAGTGACAGTGGTGATGAATTCAGCAGTTCCTGCAATTCCTGCCCACTTGTAGTCAGTCAGTTAATTACTTCACCTCACTTGTTTTTATCTCATTGGGTTTCTGGGGTGGCAGCTGAGAAGACAGGCCGAGGACAAGCATCCTTACTGACACTCAGGTGGATCAGGTGAGCACTGCCTGGGCTGACAGTCTGAGCAAGGCTGAGCAAACCAACAAGGGCATCTTGTGTCTGGTATCACAACACTTCAAAATGTGCTGTGTCAAAAATTAAAATCACACAAAAATCCAAAAGATGCCTTTCAGTGAACTATTTTGTTATTGCCCTATGAATGGCCTACAAAAATCAGTGGTGAACTGCAAGTTAAGCCAGTTCTTGCAAGTTTCTATATGAATTTTAAACTAACAGATAAATAGCAGAGACAACCTGATAGTCAGAGCTGTAGTTCCAGGTATTCACTCCAGCTTGAGTGAAAGTAATAAAATATGTTGTTACAGGTAAGAATCCAACACTTTTAATAAAGAAGGAATAATATTTTTGCAAAGAGGAGATGACCACAAACAGAGGATTTTTGTACTGAAACCTACCTAAATGCTGTGGTTTGAACCCAAAGTCACAAGAAACTTCAGTGTATCATCCCATTTTAATGTAACTGATGGAAAGAAAGGAAAGGAAAGGAAAAAAGAAAGGAAAGGGAAAAGGAAAGGAAAAAGGAAAGGAAAAAGGAAAGGAAAAAGGAGAGGAGATTTGAGGAGATTCGAGGAAAGGAAAGGAAAGGAAAGGAAAGGAAAGGAAAGGAAAGGAAAGGAAAGGAAAGGAAAGGAAAGGAAAAATATTTATAATACAAGGGGAGAATGTCTGGAAGGCAAACCTTCAGAATGACAATCTCTGGCCCAAACTTGGATAACAGTCTACATTACTGTAAAAGTAAACTGAATCCAAATGTGGCCTCCTTAGGTCATTCCCGAGTGTTGTAGCAACATAAACATTACTTGTGCTTGAATATATGCAGTGATGTGTGTGCATGTGTTTGCTCAGTGCTATCCAATGCCTTATTACAGTACATTCTCAAGGATCACATAACTTCACTTCATCTTTCTCAGAGGACCTTCAGCTAAAGTTAGAACTCTTATTAGCCTCGAGTGACACCTCAGAATACAAAGTTTTGAAAAGAAGCTCTTAGTTTAAGGGTAACATACTGATTATTATTATTTTTCCCCTGATGTGAAAGACATTAATATCTTTCCAAACCTTGAATCATTCTTTTGTAGTGCACTGTAGTCTCTCAAAATAAACTGCTTTCATTTTCCACAGTGTATTTTTGAAGTGTAGAAAGCAGCTGTTATTTAGGTTTCTAGAATACAAGATGTCTTGGTTTTGATGTCAACAGAAACCTAAGCTGCAGGGGAGAATAAGGGAAAGGGGAAATAAGAGTAAATTTTGGTTTGTTTGCTTTACAGCCACTCAGCAAATCACTGAGACTCACTTTTTCAGAGACACTTAGGCATATAAAACTTAGGAGGCACTCCACATCTTGCCAAGGACTGAATTACAATAATTTTCTTGTATCTCTAAGCCTTGGCCTTTTAAGTCACCTGTAACAGAGTCTGGACAACCAGCACAGATGAAACACCACATGGCATTCATTCAGCATTATGCTTATGCACAATATTTTCAATACCAAAAGAAATAATTGCATGTTTAAAGCACTACCAATATAGAAACACTTTGCTAGGTCAGGACTTCAGTTGACACTGTTAAAAAATGAGATTTATCTAAGCGGTGCTTTGCCATAAACCATTGAACTGCTTGCATTTGGTCTTAAACTGCCTGTGGAGTCAAAGGTGGTAAACATAATAAAAACATGTAATGGGGAAAAAAAAGAATAAATAAATAAATAAATTAAAACAGGCATCCATTATTTTATTGTTTTGGGTTTTTTTAAACTGGAAGGCCAGATAAGTGCTAAGTACTAATAATGAAGATTATTTGAAACACTAAGTTAAAACCATGACATGCTAAGCCCTTCTCAAGGACAGCCCCAAATCTTTACTGGCTGGAACAGAGATTTATTGGAACATGATTATATTGGCATCCATGCCAATCATTTGTATTTTTATATTTAAATGCCTATTCTCACCATGACAAAGCCTTATTCCCTGCTCAGGCCTGCCAAAAGCATTTCAGCAGAGATGTTCCAAACGACAAATATAATTGATATACCAGTTTGTGTGTTATACCAGGGCATGACATTACTACTCTATTAAGATTTCAGCGTCTGTGGGTTCCCGAATGAGATGACATGACAGCAGAAATTAG
Source organism: Sakesphorus luctuosus (assembly GCA_013396695.1). Classification (NCBI taxonomy): domain Eukaryota; kingdom Metazoa; phylum Chordata; class Aves; order Passeriformes; family Thamnophilidae; genus Sakesphorus; species Sakesphorus luctuosus. The sequence goes on along the minus strand of VWZD01001066.1, from coordinate 28,321 downwards.
GAAACTGCAATATCAATTTAGCTTTGGAAGAACAAGTTGGATTAGATAGATGAAGTACAGAGACTACCAAGTGACTTCTTGGTGGGCAATTAAAACTGAAATAAAAATTTCTGAATGGACTTGGCCAGGGCTGGCCGAACAAAATAAAGAGCAAGATAATTTTCTTGTTTGACATTGATAGAAATAAATTTTCAGGTGACTTTTCCTAAAATTGTCTGAACGGGAGGAAATTAAATTAGCTTCAATCTCTGAACAGATAATTTTCAAGTAGGATAATAACCATGAACATCACAAGCCTTTAACTATTTTGCTCATGGTCTCTTGCCTGTAGAGATGGGAAAGCATGTTACTCTGTTTAATAACCTTAATAAATTGTAATATTTAGCTTATTCAGCTTACTAAATCATGCAGCACCTTTCAAACAGAAAGAGAAAAATTAAAAAATAATTTCCCCCCATTTCTGGAAATACCTGAAAGGTAGTATTTATGTTGAAATTTCTGTCTAATCAATCCTTCAATCCCTGCAACATCCTGCCATTTACTACTGAATTTATAGACACAAAGGAAAAACAGACCAGCAAAGCAGTTGTTCTGCTGCTACTTGTGGCTTCTGATAATTCTGGAGTATTATGATCTTATGTAAACTCCTGCAAAAGCAGGAAGTGGAAGCAGTAAATGCCAGCAAGAAATTAAGTTACTCATTACATCACTTTGTCTTCAGTGGACGCTTGCAAGTCTGTAATGAACTAGAGCTTATAGTACAGAGAACAAAAAGAAGTTATTTGGAAGAAAATGAATGTCATACTGACATATTTAGTTGGTTGATTTTGACCAGGAAGCTCAGCCATCAGTATGAAATTTGCAGCACTAAGCACTGTTTTTACTGCTGCTTCTTGGCTACAGATATGGTGCTCTTTAAAACTTTATGAGTTCAGGGACATTTGGGAAAACATTATAAAAAATAAATCATGTTTCTCTTAGGAAATATAAGGTAAAGGAGAAAAGAAATGCATTCGGGACCTTATGTCCACCCACTGCAACCCTATGGCCAGAAAAATGCACTTGGAAGGGTCCAGATTAAATCACTCGGAAGGACCATTTGTAGGCACCAGATGTCTTTATTTTCTGTAGCTGGACTAGGGCTGCATGGAAATTAAGGAAGTTTTACTTTTCAGTGTTTTGAATGATATCCTGATGAACAAATTTCCTTTCTGAGATGTCAGCTATACTACTATTTGCTAAAAACAGCATTATTAATCAAACACTTCTTCTCAAGAATTTCCTTCTATTGAGGAAAATGCTTTGACTAATGTAAGTTGTTTTTCCTTCCAACATAACAAGTGGAGGCCCCTCTCATTCTTTACCTTGTCAGAGGTAAAGAGGATGTGAAGATGCTCATCGATTTGTGTGTTTTCTTGCACTTTTAGGAACATTGTTTACACCATGTGTTGAAGTGTCAGACGAGGTAATTTATTGCTTTCAGTGAATGCCTATCCCCTCATCACTAATATTAGATATTTAAGCGCTATGTACCACACTATACTTGAAACACACCGTAGAATCTTTGTCACCTTTTTCCAGTCTGTAAAAATTAATTCAGAGTAACCTTACATAAGAATTCATAAAGCTTTCTGTAGCAACATTAACTCTCTGACTTAGCATGTCAAATATTTTGATTGCAGGTTAAGTCTCTACAGACACAGCTACACGCAGAGATAGTGGGTAATGAGAGAGAAGAAGTGAACATTAAACTTAAGAGGTCTAGTCAGAAGAGCAGCGTTTTGCAACAAACAAATTAACACAAGTTACATAAAGAAATCCTCTTTAGCTCTTAATAAAAAAATGTCTTATTACATTCAAAGTGGGTCTCCACTCTAAGTGGGAATTCTAGAACAGGTAGCAAGGCTCCAGCCTGTATTATTACATGTACATTCAAAAAGGTGCTGTAGAAGATGACATGTAACCCCAGCCTTGACCCTGAAACCCAGTTCACGCTGCACAGTGTATAATTAGAGTGTTAAACTAATACCAAATTTGAGGCCTGTGGAGATGTGGCTGGATGGAGGGCAAAGATGAGGCTCTTGGAACAACCCTGATGTGTTCTCGTGGGCTGGTTTAAGGTTCCCATTGCCTGTCAGGATTTATAAATATTTTGTGTCTTTGCCATGACAAGGGAGTACTAGATCCAGGGATTTCATCCCTTGAAAATCTTTGCAATATGTGTTAAAGGTTCAAACACAGGAAGGTGGTGTTGGGAGGAGCCCCCTCAGAGGATTTTTCTCACCATACCAACACAAAAGGTTTAGTCTTGGAGTCCCAGGACTGAGGACAAAGATGGCTGATGGCTTTCAGATTCCAGCTGAATGGTGGGGTGGGCTGAGAAAACAGAACCCCAGCACCTGGGGGTGGGGAGAGGGTTTTCTTTCTTTGTTCCCTGTGTGCTGGTTTGACTTTTGGGGGGGTTTCTTGGGGCAGCAGCACAAAAGGAGCCACTGCTTGCTGGTGAGAGCTCCTTTTCTGGCTCTGCTCTTTGCTTTTCCCCCTCCATCTCTGGGCACCCTGAGCTTCGGAGAGAGAGAGAGGAGAGTGTCATGGCTACTTTGGGACATGCTGCAGACTTTTGTTTTTTCTTCCTGGGAACCGACTCAGACTGCAAGGAGATTCCTGGGAATTATCACCATTCCCTCCACTCCCAGCTTTTCCTTCTTTGTTTGGAACAAAGGAGAAAGAGAGAGAGAGGGAGTCCCTGTGAGTGTTCACCCCTTGTCTCTGCCTCCCTGGGAACAGATTGAGAATTCCCCCTGCAGCCAGCCCAGGTGTGACACTGACACTGTCCATAAACAGAACTGCTCCAGGAGGAACCTACAGTTTGGGGGTTGTTCTCTTTTGGTTTTACCTTTGGTGCTGGGGGAGTAGTTTGCTCTGGCCTGTTTACAGTTATATCTCTGTCCACATATATATGTATATATATGGTAGTTAAGAACAGTTATCCTTCTTATGTCCATTTTCTAATTAAAGTTCCTTTTCTTAAATTTAATAAACAGTGATGTGATTGTTGTGGAGGAATCCTCTCCTCTATTTTTTTGGTAAACAATTTGGGTTTTCCCTCCAACTAAGATAATAGGTAAAGGATGTATCTGTGAGGGTAAGTAGGGGCCTCTTGTAAAACACTAGCCATAAAAATAGGGGTATGAAAAGTGAAAGGAATATATGATTCCTTCTGAGGGTGAAAGGAGATTACTTCCAAAGCATAGTCACTTGCTGGAGCCTGATGTAACAGTAGCACAAAAGCATTGAGAGACAGCTGAGAGCAACCCAGTTTCCCAACTTTTAGAAGGAAAAAAAAATTCCACAAAAATAATCCCATATTTTGAAGTAGTAGCAAGTGATACGTATTTCAACTGTGTTAAAGTCCAAAAAGATGTTGTCAAATTAGAAACTTGTTTGAAAAAAGCCTGGATACAATATTACTGATGTAAAACATGTGTAAATGAACTGTGTTGCATAAACAAATCTGTAACCAAACATATTTATGGCATTATCTGTGTATTTGACAAAAATGAGAGATAGCAAATGATCTCAGGGGCTGTTACAAATTGTGTCTGCATCCCTTTATTGCATTTGAACTGACTTTATACAATCACACACTCTTTTTTCCCCCTGCCTCCCTTCATGCACAGTGTAGCCAAAAGAAATCTGCAGGAGGAAAACACAAACAAACAAACAAAGAAAAAAAAACAACCTCCCCTGCCCCCAAAAAACAGAAGCCTAACCAACCAAACCAAACCAAACCAAATAAAACAAAAAACAAACCCAACCAAACAAAACAACCAACCAAAACAACAACAACAACAACAACAAAAAACCCTAGGACTTTGCTGGTTGGAAACTATTTTCCCATGAAAAAGACTCTACTTCAGTGCCCCTACTTGTGCCATACTGAGCTTTCTCCAACCCAGGCTGGACCTGCTGGGTTTGAAGCACAGCAGATTGTTGTGCCTTCGGGAAGAACAATTTGGATGAAACTATGACTCCCCACCCCCTGATTTATCTGGTTTCAGAATATAAAAATTCTGTCACTTAATTGGTATTGGAATGAAAACTAAATGTGACACTATTCTGAAGAAATTAATATTTTAATCGTGGTGCTGTCAGGATAACAGTATTGCTCAGATATTATTTCAAATTTTTGAAAATAATTACGTTTTCTATTCTGGTTTGAGAGCAAGGAATGTCTGTATTTTCACTTTATAGAGTCCAAAGAAGCCTGATAGATCACAGACATCAAGCTGAATTGAGGCCCTGAAACATTTTAAACCAATCTCTCTGATATCACTTGGAGTGATGTTTACTCTCTTTAGGATTATTTAGCCTAGTCCTCAGATGAGACAGGGAACTGCTGCTCACACAGTAATTTGAAGACAAGGTACAATCAGCCTCCTGAAGGTTTTTAAGGGCAATTCCTTGTTCTCTTACTGCCACTGTGCCCTCCTTGGACTAATAATGTGACATTTGAACTGTTATTTGCCACTGTATCGCTGTGCAAGGTTCCCAGCATTGATACAGGGAGGGGGTGGGACTTCGCAAGTGAGGCATCAGGGAGAAAAGGTGTGACTTCAGGAGTTTAGATTTAGGTCAGCAGGAGAGGCTGCAGAGCTGCTCACAAAGTCTCTTTTCCTGGGTGATCAGAAGTGGGATGTGAAAGGAGCTGCAGCACAGTGAAACAGCTGTGAGGGAGATGTTTGGAGGGCAGAACTCCTGCCCCAGTGTCATGGTTTAATCCCAGACATCAACTAAGTACCACACACGTGCTTGGTCACCACCCACCCCTGCACCCCTCCAGTGGGATGGGGAGAAAGGAAAAAGATAAAGCTCATAGGCTGAGATAAGAACCACTTCATAATTGAAACAAATTGAAGAAGAAGAGGAGGAAGAGGAAGAGGAAGAGGAAGAGGAAGAGGAAGAAGAAGAAGAGGAAGAATAAGAGGAAGAAGAGGAAGAGGAAGAAGAGGAAGAAGA
>VWZD01001066.1:0-19531 GCA_013396695.1 Sakesphorus luctuosus | reverse complement strand
AAAAGAAGGGGGGGGGGGGGGAAAGACGTGTAATTTCAGATACTTGTGAGGGTTTTAACCACCCCAAAAAACACGGAATGTTTTCCCAGTGATACAGGTTATCTCTCTTAGGACTGAAACCCTGAGTAGGGGAAAGGCACAATTTAAGAAGTGATTGCCCACCCATTTAAACAGTGGCAGGTTACACACCTAAAGGAGATACACTTTCAGAATGTGCTGCAGTAACAGTGTATCATTGCCTGTCCCTTTCCTAGCACTGAGAATACTCCAAGGATTGTAGCTGATGTAAATCACAACACACTAAGTCTCTGCCTTAAGGAGCTTGCAGGCCAATGTCTCTTGCCTGCTGCCAGTACTGCCGTCTGTCAGAGGGTGAGCTGCTCTTGTTGAGATATGTGGGTGCTTTGTCGTTGTCACCAATAGCTGACAGTAATTGATGTTAATAAAGCAATACCGTTTTACACTTACTGAAGGATGGGCCTAATTACCAGTAAGCATAAAACCAAAATGAAATGGGAACCAACTGTATATGCTATCTGGAATAAAAGAGCTACATTACAGTGGACTGTTCTCTTGAAAAAAAAAAAAATCTCACATTTCAGAAAGCCAAACAATGTGGATAAAAGAAATCATTTTGCAAAGAATTCTTTTTTAGTGAAGATTTCTGTAACCACAATGAATAGCACCATGGCCTCCAAGTAGTTTCCAATATTTTCTGTTGTTCTAGAGTTCTCACTCTACGCAGAAGAGCTAAGCAACAAGTCAGATCTTATTTGTGTTCCTGTAACCGGTTCCAAAAGGGAAGGTTGGCCAGATAAAGACCTGAGTTCAGGATCTTCTAATAAAAAATTAAAAAAGACACCAAGGCTAAATAAAAAAATTCAAAACTTACTCAGTTCATTGTATGACATATAATAAAACTTTCATAGAAGAAAAGAAGAAAGAATAAATTGATATCAAAGTGCAGGAGCTTAACATCAGTGATCATGTGACTATATTTAACTGTTGCTCGTGCTCCAAAAATGCAAGCTAGAGATCAGGCATGAAGGTTTTATGTTTTGGATAACCAGTAATGCTGCTCCTCCTGCTCCAAAACAAAAAGTCAAAACATTGCTAAGGGCAATCCACCCAAACATGTAAGCTCCTACCCTTTGCTAATCCCCACCCTTCTACTACATCTCTCCTTTACAGATGGGTATCTTCAGCATTACAAACAAATAATGTTCAGGGGAAAATGCAGGGATCATTTATCATATGATTCCATACAAAATACAGCAAGTGCAGCCCTTGGAGGATTTCTGTCTGCTTTGCCATATTCCATGTTTCAGGTTTTACTGCTGCTCAGAGTTCATCTATCTGGTTTCTTTACGTGACACAGAGACCCTCTGAAAGCTGTCTTTGTGACAGTGATGGGTTTCTTTCCCTGTTACACTCAGTTTTACCTGTCTCAGTTTTCTGTCCAAAATCACAGGCCACTCCAGATCCAAGGGAGCTACCAGTACCAATTTTTTTCACAACTTACTTCATCCCTTTCTTTGGGTCATGCAATAGCAATTATAGTGGCAGTTTGCAAGGCCACAAGGAAAAGAGCACCTATTGCTGGGTCTCTGGGAAGGGCCAAGAGGGATACATCATGGAAACATAGCAATGGGTGAGAGACAGTCACCTCCTGCATGACACAGTTAAGTTGACTTTTTGAATTTAGGGTTTAGCATTTGGCATTAAGATTTAGGCTTGGGCTTGAAATTGGGCTCTGATTCATAGTTATTATTTGGTCTTCTGGGTGTTGGACTTTGGACCCAGGAAAATTACATAAGTAACAACTGGAACCCCAGAAACCAGACATAACTGAAGGTTAGTCAGTCAGGTGGCAGCAAAGTTATTGCAAGCAATTTAGGAGCTGGTAAGAACAGCAAAAGGGACTTCCCTGGAGAGAGCAGCAGAACGAGGCACACGTGAGGATGAGGGGTGAGAAGTTCTTATTGGCTTCGTTGGAAACTTAAAGAGCCAAATACTTGTGTCTTTTCTGCAGTGAGCATTAAAATCACATGCAGCTTGGGCATGTCACCTTTCACTACACACTCACCAGAGCAGGACCAAACTCTGCGTTCTCCTGCTCATCCTTTAACCGGGACAGATTTCCCCTAGCACCTGTGCTGGCACCCAAGGAACTTTAAAGAGGAAGAGAGACTGAGCTGTGAAGTATCCCTTGAAGTCAATTATGGAAACACTTAAATGAAGAATTACACCACACCTAATAGTCAATGGACACAAGTACCCACAGGCCTCTAGAAAAAAATCCAAGAAACCCTCCAAGACCAGGAAAACCTAACTTCCTTCAGTAATGACAAGCCTTCGGGGAAGGTAAAGTGTAACAATCAGAGCTCTTTATGCTTATTACATAAGGAGAGAAAGCAGCTGTGCCTGGCTCAGGATTCCACTGGGCAAAAGAGACAGGCTGTATTCCCACAGTAAAAGCAGCCCTCTTGAGGAAGGAGAGAAGCCCAAGGGAAAACAAATCAGATAAAATAGTGTTTATTGAAGTCTGCGTTTGTTACATGCAAAAGCAGCTGAAAAATACACCAAAGAGAAACTCTCAGGCGTGAAATTCTTTTCTGCAGCTGAGCAGACCCAAGAGCTTGCTCCTGGGAGATGAGGGAGGTGCCATCTCCAGCTTATCCTAATCATGTGCTCACGCTGCTCACCTCGGGCTGTGTCTAGTGCTCATCAAGCTTCTGAGTGAGCCAACACAAGTTTTCAGTATTGGACCGAAGCACGAACAAACCCAATCACTGAAGCATGCACACAAGCCATTATCTGAAACACCTTTGTTGCACACTGCGGAGCTCCCCTCCATCCGGGTGCCCAGGACCTCCTTCACTCCAATCGCACATCTCTTTTCGCTTAGCTGTTAGCAACGGAATTAGCTGTGCAATTCCACCTATCAAAGCCATTCAAACATGCCAAAGGAAGGAGCGGTAATTGTGTGTGTCAAGTAGAAGCTTAATTTTATTCAGAAAAACAGTAAAAAGAAACGGGGGGCAAGTGGGGGGGAGCTCTCAGAAAGCGCAGGGAAAAACTCGCCGAACTTCCCCCGTTCCCAGCGGGGGGGGAGGGAGGTGGTGCCGGGAGCAGGGGCGGGACTGTGATTTACATGCTGCTTTCCCGGGATGCAGCGGGGCTTCCAGCGCGGGGAGGAAGGATTTTTCCAGTATTTAAGGCAGGGTCTTTACAACTGAGGCTTTCATCGCGGTGTCCTCATCAGAGACGCGAATATCCCGGCAACATAGAACCAGGGGCGGCGTTTCGCAAGTAACCGTAACCGGCAGAGTATTTAACCCTCGGAGATATAAATATCTCTGAGGTCGATGTTTGACTTCGGCTGGTCCGAAGGTAGTGGGGTATCTCAATTGATTGTTCACAGTCAGTTACAGATTGATCTCCTCGTTCTCTCTTTCCCCCCTTCCCACTACTGCACTTGACTAGTCTTTTGCACCCCAAGCAGACCCTCCCACAGCACTCTCTATCAGTCTCTCAGTTTGTTAATGAAAGGGAAAGCAGACAAAAAAAAAGTGAAAAATTAACTTTTAAATTTATAAGAGTTTACCCCAGTGTCCCTTATCTCAATATCCATGCCTCCAGCCAAATTCTTGAGGTTTCAGCTCTCCAGGCACTGCCTGCAGCCACCAAAGCACCGAACATAACCTGCTAGTTTAGGTTAGCTCAGCCACATGGCAATAGCACGGCAGGGTGCTCTGAGCAGAGGTGACCCTGGGAGACAGAACTTGCTGCAAAAAACATGCCCACCTTGGGGCTCCCAGCTGCACTGGGATGGCTGAGTGCAATGCTCAGTGGCTGGAATTGCTCCTGCCTCTCTGGAGAGCAGGTCACAGAGAGCATGGACAGCAGCTCAGTCACAAAAGCTCCTTGCATTTGTTGTGGCCACTGCCCTGCTTTTAGCCGAGTACAGCACCCGAAACACCTGCTGGCCTTTGCACCCTTTCCCCTTCCCTTTCCCCTTCCCTTNCCCCACTCTTCTCTTTTTCTCAGGGTATCTCTTGCAATATCCCTGTGTAAGTACATGTAAAACTTAGTGAAGTTTACCCAGGGACTGAACTACACAGACACTCCTTTTTTCTCTGTAGGCTCCTCAGTGGGGCCTGATTTAATAGGAAATTTATGTAAATCACATATAAAATCACTTAAATTGTCTAAATCAGCAAACTTTGTGTTTTGAGGAAGAAGGGAGTAGGAGAAACAGAAAAGTTCTGGCAATAGTACATTATTTCAAAGAATATTAAATTGTGAACATTATTTAATTGTACAAATTCAGAACTGACTTTTTCCACTTGAAATTTTCTTTTGTTTAATAAGATTTATCTAATAAACAGTGTTGACACCAGGGCAGTACACTACAGATAGGTCCACACAAACATTTCTCCCTCTTTTTCCTGCGTCTTCCTGTCCCTAGTGAGGTAGTTCCTTGACACCTGGTGTTACTGTGTCCTCTGAGTTCCAGAGCAAAAAGCAGGAAACTCTTCACTGAAAGGGTTGACAAGGACTTGAACAAGCGCCCAGGGAAGTGGTAGAGTCCTCATCCCGGAGGAATTTCCCACCCGGAGGTGTCAGACTTAGGCACATGGACTTGACAGTGCTGGTTTTGTGTTTGGACTCCATGTCCTTAAAGGCCTTTTCCAATCTAATTCTATTCCATCCTGGTTCTATGATTCAGTGGGTCAAGTCTCTCTACATACTGAGTCTGCACATTTGTGAAGAATCAGGTAGGAAAGGGAAATGCCCTGCTGCAAAGGAGTAGCCCCATTCTACAGAGATTTAAATGTGACAGTGACAAGTAGTAGAACCAAGGCTTACAGGACTCTGTAATTCATGCACCCAGTGGAAATGCAAATCTCCTTAGAGAAACGCATTCCATCCTGCTTATTAACAAGAGACGGCTGGACAGGACAACCCAGGGTCAGCCAGTCCAACTCCCAGGGGCACATGAGATAGTCTCCAAGGATGCTTTGATTCAAGGAGATAAAATATTGCTTATTTTTATTGCTTATTTTTTCAACCTTTTCCTCACAGGAAAGGAGCCAGGACCCTTCTAGGGAAACTTAAAAGATCCTGCACTTAAGAATGAGAACAGCCTGGGTACAGGGAGGGGCCAGGTGACAGTTTTGGTGCTCTCCTCAGCACTGAAGGGGGTCAGTGCAGGGAAAGAGCAGAGAAAAAGTATAGTCCAACACACCCATCCCTGCTCTCCTGACAGAGAGACCTGGATCCTTGGCTCATTCATCAAAGCATCAGGAACTTGGCTTTTAGAAATTTCAGTTCATGCTGAATACAAGCCAAACTCCAGCTCAGCCAGCACTGATTGAGGTTAGGTAGGTTTAGGGCTCAAGGTAGTGGGGTTCTTCAAACTCCTGTGGAGTTCTTCAAGCTCCGTAGGAGATATTGCTGAGAAGATGGTAAAGATGAGGAGGGGAAACTCTATCATTGCTTAAAAATGCCCTTCTCTCCCAGCCCAGTTTCAGCCTGTAGCTCACTTGATCCCTTTGTGCTAGCTTTAGTACAACAAGCCAAGGAGGCAGACAATGCCCAGCTGCAAGACTGGCTGCAGTGAATTACAGCTCCCTGCAAACTGCAGGCTTTGGGAGCACAGTGAGAAGAGCAGAGAGACCTGCCCTTGCTCAGGTGGCCCAGGCTGTGTGGGGAGGAACTGCTGCTAAACCACAGGATAGGTTTTCTCCATTTTTTTGACTGGTTTGCCCCAAATTGTGATGGTGCTTCTTTTTCAATTACCTATCCAATAGAGTCTGCTTTCTCTGACACAGTCTCTCTGGGTGTTGCTTTCTCTCCCTTCTCCTGGTGTCTTTTCCCTTTCACCTCAAGCCCCTCCATAGGTGGAAACCACCTGCTCTTAGGCATGGAACCCCAGGGCCATATCCATGGCATCTTCTCCTACAGGAAATCCCACCGCAGCTGCATGCCCACAGCGCAGCAGATGCTGAGGGCAGAGTGGGCCGGAGGGACAGCTGGTTTTCCATAAGAATGATGCCCTCGGGCTTCATCCAGCTCCTCTCTCTGCCCAGATGCCATCACTTCTGCTCTGCTCCGGTTTCTCAGTGTCATGCAGGGCATCCTTGCTCATCAGAAGGCTGGCAAGGAGGTACAGGAAATGGGCAGGGGCATCCGAGCCAGAGGCAAGTCTTGCAGTAACAAGGTCCAGTGGGTGAGAAGGGAAGGGAGGGAGGAAGACAGGAGTCTGAACAAGGCTGCTGGAGGTGCAAAGGTCCAGAACACTTGGAACTGCCCAAGGCTCTCAGCACTTATCTGCTGGATAGCAGTGGCAAGACTAAGAGGATTCCTTTGGGAGGATCCCTGAAGAGCTCTCTGTTCTCATCCCCTGCAGAGATGGGGGAGCAGCAGCTGTAAGAACTGGGATGCAGAGATGTTGCCAGAGGTCCTAGTGCTTTGGAGCATGCACTGGTGTCCTACCAGACACGGGAAGGAATCGTCTTTGCAGTCCATCAGGCTGGGTGCACGGGGCCCTGCTCAGAAGCGCCTGGATGGCTCCAGGCTGAGGAAAAAGGGGGCTTGGGCATCTGCAGGGCATGGAGGCAGCAGGCCTTGCTCATGTACCCAGGGAGCAGCTGATCGCCAGTGCTGGGGTCACGAAGGAATCTTCCCCTGGGCAGATCGGTGCTGCTGTTCCTTCTGCTGCCCCTCCTGATTGGAGGGGGGGCCTTATGCTTATTTTACTTAGGGCTCATGCTTATTTTACTTATGCTTATTTTGCTAATGCTTATTAATTGAGAATGTTATTAATTGATATACCTATCATAGAATTTGCTTAGTAGTATAAAATTCACTGTATGACATACAGCAAAACTCACAAGGTACAGACCTGTCCTTGAAGATTCCACACCAGGAGGCCCCAGAGCCTCTTGGACCAATTAAAACAGCCAGGACACCCCATGAAATGAAGATAAATCGGAAAACATGTCAAAAGAACAAGGTAAGTCCAATTAGACCAGCTACAGTTTCCAACAAGTCTGATTTGAAGCAGTTTTGAGCAAAAGGTAAAAAGTTCACGAGAGGAAGACCCCTAACTTCATCCCCAAAGCCCACCAGAGCCCCCTGCCCTGAATTACCAGGAGGAACAGCGCAGGCACAAGGAGGAGTGGCACGGGGCGGAGAAAATGGAAATCAGTTCTGGAAACTCATTATAATAACCCTGCCCGCTCTAAGAGAATAATGTTTATGCCTGAAGAAATAATAAATATGTATAACTGACTTGCATATGAACCAGTTGTTAACTCGACCAGGTGTGCATGTTTTTGGAGGAGCTTCCCCCCTGCACCCGGGCCTGGAATGAACGTACCTCTCTATAACCTCACTGGATAGAGGGTCTGCTTTCTGCAAAACACTCCTGCTCCTCTGCTGCCCCTCCTGCTGTTTCTGCACCGCCCCAGCCGGGGGTCCAAGCTGGCGCTGGACGGGATGCGGCTCCTGGCGGGACGCGGGTCCAGGCAGGATGCAGGCTCTGCCTCTGCCCCTCCGCGCTCTCCAGAGGCACTGGGCAGGGTTTGGGGCATGGGAATTTCCACCTGAACACGAGGCAGAACGACTTCGCCGCACAGGAACAGATTGTCTGCATGGGTTGTGGAGTGTCCTCCACTGCAGAGACTCAAGAACTGTCAGGACAGAACTCTGAGCGCTGCGCCCCCTCCTTCCTGGCCCTCTCTGGGCAGAAGGGATGGACCAGAGGGGTGTGAGAGCTCCTGCTGAACTACAGTGGAGCACAAAATCGCTCCAGTCACAAGGCATGTGAACTCTGAGCAGTGAAGCCACTTCACTGTGTCAGAAAAAGTAATTATTTTCTTGCTGTCTTAGAGTACTGAAAGTATCTTCGACTTAGAATGTTTTATGTTTCCTTCCCAATTTCTTGGCTTCTGATTTCGTGCTCTAATGAAGTCTCAAGCTCTTTCTTCCCTTTTTCTGCTCTCTCTATACTTTTGCTTTTTCATGGTTTTATTGAATTCTGTGACTGGGGCAGTGACTCTGCTGCCTGTGCCTTGACTCAGCTTCTTGGGCTGCCTTTCCTCCCTTAGGTACCGCTGCCATACCATCTTCAATGTTGTTGTGAGTGCCTTAAAAGCAGAATTGGTTGCCTTCCCCCAGGAATTTAATAGTCTTTTGGCCACCTTGCTATCTAATTGTTGTTAGCTAGCTAACATACATACTGGTTACTTTTCTTTGCAAAACATGATGCAAAGAACCAAACCAAACAAGCCCACCTGTTTCTCACTGTTGTTTTTCAGCTCCTTGAATCCCTCTAATTATTTCCTGTCCTTTTGTATACCCAAGCAAAAGTATATTCCTCCTGTCCAGGTCCTGTGCATCATCTGCTTCCAGCAAACCTCCCTTTGAAAGTGTGCTACATTCCTTCACCTCTGCTCCAGCTCACATTTCTTGCAAATGTTGTCATCAAAGCATCTGTTACATATTTCTGTAGTTATGCTCACACACACACACACAGAGGTGCATTTTCTTTCAGGCTTTCTCTTAAGCCATGTTCTGGCAATGTCCCATAGAATGGTGAAGGAAGAGCCTGGTGTGCTGACTCACCTGCAGGCTCAGGAGAGAAGGTCCCTGTCCAAGGAGGATTGCTCTGACCTGGGCAGTGATGCGTTTATAAATTGTGTTTCTTTATCAACATGCTGCACCTCATGAAAATCCTTCACGACCTGGGGGCAACATCAACGTGTCTCACGTGTTCCCAGGAGCTGTGCTATGTGCTATTCTTCACAGATTCCATCTGTGGCTGTTGTGGAATAGCTTCTCTTTCCATGGTGGCCTGTGGGCTGCTCTCGGCTTTGCTGATATGTTTTGCTGCTCACTATGTGAATGTTCAGCCACTCCAAGGAGGTTCTCCAGGGTGTGTTGCAGTGCACTCAGCAAAGCCAGTGCACCATCAGTTTCTGGCACTTTAAAAACTAAACACAAACAGAACCCAGAAAGCCAAGAACCCATCATAGAGGCATCTGTGGAGACCATGGATAATTACACAAGGCAGATCTGGACGATGCAACACAGGCTGCAATGTCTCATTGACTCCCAAGCATTAGCTGGCACTTCTGGAGCAGGGATATGTTATTTGAAGGAGTTGCGGGGTTAGGAGTGGAGTGCTGGCATTTTCCATGTAGACTGAGCCCCATGACTGGCCAGAGAGACTTAACTAAAAGCTAAGCTGCTAATGACAGGGAGTCTACTCTGCCTGGGAATTGGCTGCACCAGGTGTTAGGGGGATTTGCCACGAGGCCATTGTTGGGAGTGCCGAGCCTGGAGGGCAGCCCTGTAAGTGGTACTTTGTGTGCCCCCAGTGCTCGGTTGGAGGGACCCCCTGTAATCGGGCGGTCATTCCTGGCCCTGACCATTGAGAGGCACGGGGGCAGGTGTGGGGCCGGGTGTGTGCCCTCCCTGTCCTCACTGCCTTAGGCCTTGAGCTGCACTGCCTGGCAGTTGAGTCTTGTAACTGTTGTGATGCTGAGAAAAGGCCATCATGAATGCTGCTGAAAGTTTTATCTTTTAGCAGAAGGTATTTATTCGCTGTGCAGGGGAAATGAAGCAGTGGGTGGTGCTGAAAGTTCACTTCCAACTTTTGCTAGGAATTTGGGGGATTTTATACATTGTTAGGATGGGGTGACAACATTTTACATGCATATTCATAACAGATGGCGTTGAGGCGGAGTTAGAGAAGGAGTCTTGCTACAGACTTCTTTTAGGGGAATATCTTAGGGTCGTTCCGGTATCTTTGGCCTCTCTGAGGGTCTTTCATACTCATCTTCCTCGCCTGAACTTTTCAACTTTCTTTGTTCTCTTGACTCATGGTCCTTGACATCAGGGAGTTTTCTGATTCATGTTCTCATTAAGTGAACATCTTATCAATCTGTGACTAAAAGGATTTTAAAGTACATTCTTGACATCCATTTCTAGGATAGAACAATTTATCTGGTATTTACATAGTGCTGGTGGTACAAGGCACATGGAATGTGAGTTTCACAGTTTTTCAGTTAACTCTTTAAAGCCAAATGTCTGTTTCAGTTGGTGGAGGGGAAGGCCGAGCTCTGTGGCTCCCTGGGTGCGCACCCATCTGTAAGCAGGGTCTGGGTCTGGGAGCCTTTGTGCTGAGTCCTGGCAGGGGTGGTGCCTGTCTCCTTCCCCAGAGACCTGTGTCCCTGGGCACTTCTCTGCCAGAGGGCAGTCAAAGCCAACATGCACTGATGCCTGCGCTCCTGCTGGTGCTCATTGTGAGGAGCAGCGGGAGCAACTGGTGGCAGTGCTTGGCATCAGTCAGAAGGCAGAAACTGTGTCTCCTTCCTGGAAGGATAGGATTTTTTTTCATGGAGTGATTACCTGCATCACAAAAACATCTTTGATGTAAAGGCATAGAAGAATATGGCATTTAATAATCCTAAATTCTGGAAAGCAGTACTTCCCATTACTTAACACAAGTAGTTGAAAGAAGTTGCAAACTTCTCAAATTAACTTAATTGGGAGGACCTGACAAGGTCAAATATTTGCAAGTTTGCTTCCAATCTGCAACTCATTTGCCTTTGCATAGTCCACTGAGAGTCAATTCCAAAAACTAAACAGAGGCAGAAAAAGTGGCCATTGTTCAGTTTGAAAACAGTTTGCTATTATGGAATAATAATACAGTAGTTCTGGTAAGGGATAAAAGCTCTCAAGGAACAAAAGTTCACAGCTTTCCAAAGGCACTCCAAACAAGTGAGGATATTACAAAGACACTCATCCTCCTTCTTGTACAGAGAGCAAACTGGCCAGTACAGCCTTTGAAGGGCTCTAGGCAGAGTAAAACCTGTATTGGATGATTTGAAGTTTAGAGATTTTGAAGTTTAGATTTTGAAGCTCTCTGAACTCAAAGAGTTCATAGAAGAGTTAACACATGCATCAAATGGGAAACCATATTGTTTATGTTTTATGTTTCAGAATGTACTCAAAACAATACAGATAAACCAGTGATGTTTACAGAAACAATCTCTGGGAATACAGCCAAGCTCCCAGGAAACTTGCCAAGGTCCTTGGTTTCCCCATACAGGCCACCACCTTATCTATGTGTTAGGTTGAGCTGGCAAAATGCCAACTGCCCCGTACAGAAAGTTAGAGCACATCCCCCTCCTCTCTGCAAGGGAAAGGGAGGGAGGGGGAAAAAAGGATGAGGGGGGAAGAAAACCCCATAACCTGAAACAGCAACCTTCTTATATTTATACAAGAGAGGCAATTAAAAACAGAATGTGATAAAACACATATTTATATAACTGTGGAGAAAACAACCACCACCTTACTGAATCGCTCACCCAAATAACACACATTCCAAGACCCACAAAAACACCCCCAAAAGACTCTTCTGCAGAAAACTCCCAGCAGGAGAGGAGAAAAATTAACAAGAAAATGTTCACCTCCCTAGGTAACACAGCAGGAAGGCCGAATCTCAGCAAAGGCAAAGCAGCAGGTCCTCCCAGGTCCAAGACAAAAAACAAAAGGAGACAGAAGCTCCACCTCCCTTTCTTTTTATACTTGCTGTGATGTCAGACGATATGAAATATCTCTTTAGTTGCTTAAGTCAGGTGATGCTTGTCCCCTCTAATCTACGTAAAACTGTCTGGGCCTTCTAAACTGAGGCCTACCACAATGAAAGCCTAAACTAGTACACCCCCTTTTTTGCCCGCTTCCCCCCCCCATTTCCCACCATCCCCCCTTCTTCACCTCGCCCGAGAGCTCCTTGCCCTTAGCTGGGGGCCTCCCAGCACCACCAGTACCACCAGTAAGGCCCCAGCTCCCCCCACACGCCCCATTCCCAGTGCCAGACATTAAAATCAATATATATTGGTGATAAATAGAGTGTTACCCTTAACTCACTCTTAGCCAGCATTTATCAAAGTTGTCTTAAGGTACTTTTGTGGGAACAGTGTGGGAAAAGTACTGGAACTTTAAGTTTTGATAAACTGACCCTGATCTTCCTCAGTGAACAAAGCCTGGGAGAGAGAGATGGGTGGTTGAGGTTGAACATCTGGAATGCAGAACGTACAGACCACAGGGACATTTTGCAGAAACATGAAGATAAAGAAAAACAAAGACTCAGTATTTGTGTTGGAAAGTCCCTATGAGAGGAAAAGGATACTGAAAACACTAAAAATAGCTTAAAAAAAGAGAAATCAATAACCATTAGAGGACAGACTACTAATTAATGAAAGGGAATTATGTAATTTAGAACCAATGAACATTAATTTATTTGTTTGCTAAAAAAAGTATAAACAGGAGAAAAGGTTTTGTCCCAGTGTCTGTGTGGAGGCTGGAATTTTGTCAGTCATGGCCAGAATAAAAGAATGTCTGACTCTTTGGCACTAAAAAAGTGGTATCTGAGGCTTTTATTGCCTCAATGGCTTCCAAGGATTTCGGTAATAATGGCAGAGTATGGGAGAGGTGGTGCTGGTCATGGGGTAAGCTGTCAGCAATATAAATGTTTATTTAGCATTTCTATCTGCACAGGAACACCTGGGGTGGCACCAGACCCCAGTGTCTCCCCTGTGGAAGGACTGGAATGTTGATGGTTCATGGCTCCAACACTATCCAGTTGCAAAAGCAGCGGGTGCTTTCCTGCCCATGGGCAAAGGAACCACCCAGAGGCAGAGAATACCCACCCCTGGAGGGACAGGATGGGCTTGGAGCCAGGGAAGGAAAGTAACACTTCTGTGTTTTTATGTCACTACAGACAAGAACCAAAACTGCTCCAAACCTACTTTTCATGGAAACAAAAGTGTTCTAAAGTCTACATATACATAAATATTGATAAAGTAAATCTAAACTGCCCCAAGGGCTGGATTAACAAGAACCTGGGTCCTGGGTCACCCTCACTTTCAGGGGGGTCGGGACAGGTGCCGGACATGGGGGAACCTTCTGACAGCTGCTCACAGAACCCCTGGAGCAGCCCAGGCTTCCAAAATCTGGCCACACAAACCAATGCACTGCCCAGCATGGATGGTCGGAGGAGGCCAGGATGATCAAGAGTTCATCAAATGGCAAACGTATTACAAGAGATGGGTCGACAAGGATGCGGAGGTCCAACCCCAGCGCTCTGAGCCCGCAGGCCCCACAGCAGCTCGATAAAGACTTTGAAAGATTTAAAGCATATATTGACGTTTCTCTTGTTTAATAAATTGTATAGTAATATGGCTTCCCGATGTATTTTCCCCTTAGTCACCCCCATCCAAGTTCTTCTTCCCACAAACCCTCAGGGCATTTTCCTGCCACTCCTTCACTGATTGGCCCCAGTTTGGTGAAGTGCCCCAGTTTCCATATATGGTTATGTTTTGATTCCTCTTTCCTATTGGCTCTTTCCTTGTTCCTCCCCTCAATTTGCATATGGACCAATGGGACGCTTTGCTCGTCCCTTTCTCCTCCCCTTTCTCCTCCCATGTTCTGGAAATTTCTGCTGGCCGGGCGTTACAATAAACTTTGCTTCTCGCTGTGGACTCCTGACACGTGTGGCTGTCTTTCCTTGGGGACTAGCGGTCGTCGGGAGTGGGAGGAGCCTCCCTGCGCTTCAAGGGGCTAGCATCTAAAAGAGCTGTCCAGAGCTATTACCATTTGCCCCTTGGAGCTGAGCGCTCCCTTCCACTGTATCAGCGGACCTACCATCCGCTGGTAATGGATCACCTGGAACGTGGGTCACCAGCTCTGTGCCCAGCATGGATCACTTGGAACATGAGTCACCAGGTCTCTGCTAAACATGCCTCATCAAGAATGTTGGTCATCAAGTCTTTACCCAACTTGGGTCACCAAGTCTGTGACCAACATGGGTCACTGTGGATCATCCAACGTGGGCCCTCCGACGGGTGATGGAGTTGGAGCAGCGGATGAAGCTCTTCCTGCAGTCGGGGCACTTGTAGGTCTTCCTTTACTGGTGGGTCCGTTGGTGTGTGATCAAGTTACAGCTCTGGGTGAAGCTCTTTCCACACTTCCCACACTTGTAAGGCTTCTCCCCAGTGTGCATGCGGCGGTGGATGATAAGGGTGGAGTTTCGGTTGAAGCTCTTCCCGCAGTCGGTGCAGCGGAAGGGCCTCTCATCTGTGTGTGTCCGCTGATGCCTGATGAGAGGTGAGCTCGTCTGATACCTCTTCCCACACTCCTCACACTTGTAGCGTCGCTCCCCTGTGTGTGTCTGCTGATGTTTGAGGAGATCTGATCTGCTCTGAAACCTCTTCCCACACTCCGCACACTCGTAGGGTCTCTCCTCATTGTGGATGTGCTGGTGGGTGATGAGAGTGTCCCTGCGGTTGAAGCTCTTCCCACAGTCAGTGCAGCGGAAGGGCCTCTCCACAGTGTGTCTCCACTGATGTTTAAGGAGATGTGAGCTGGTCTGAAACCTCTTCCCACACTCAGAACACTCGTAGGGACGTTCCCCGGTGTGGATCATTTGATGGCGGATCAGCTCAGAGCTGACTCTGAAGCCCTTCCCACATTCCCCACACTTGTAAGGCCATTCCCCAGTGTGAATAGTTTGGTGGCGGATCAGGGAGGAGCTCTGGGTGAAGCTCTTCCCACATTCCAAACACTTGTAGCGTTTCTCCTTTGTGTGAAGTCGCTGCTGCATCACCGGGTCGGAGCACCTGCTCAAGCTACGGCCAC
Organism: Sakesphorus luctuosus; assembly: GCA_013396695.1. Classification (NCBI taxonomy): domain Eukaryota; kingdom Metazoa; phylum Chordata; class Aves; order Passeriformes; family Thamnophilidae; genus Sakesphorus; species Sakesphorus luctuosus. Next base: position 4,816 of record VWZD01001066.1, on the reverse strand, counting down.
CTTTGGGGCACTGGGTTGGTTTTATCTCCTCAGAGCACCCAGGTCTAGTTTTGGAGCTTCTCCTCCTGGCAGATCTCCGTGGATTTTCCTCCCCGCTCACTTTCTGTGCCGTGGAGCTGTTCAAAATGGCCTCTGCCACGAGGTTCTGCCGGGGCGATTTGTCCTCCGTGCTCAGCTCGGGGCCTGGGGCAGGAAGGAACAAGGACAGGCAGGGCATTTGACTCAGGCCCACAGGGAAGGCCAAGGACATCCCCCCAAACCCGGCCCTGGCAGGACGCGGTCGGCAGCTGGGGCCATGCTGGGCTGGAAGATGCAGCACAAGAGAGGGGCAAAGGGGCACTGACTTCTTCCTCACCTGCCTGGGAGTCCCGGGGCACCTTCCTCTTCCTCGCAGCTTCCTCCTCCATCCCTCCAAGGTTTGAGAAGGAGAATTCCTGGTGTGGGGGAAAAAATAAGCAGGGAATGCATTAGGCTGAGGGTTCCTCCTGTCCAAGTCCATCTCTAGAAGTTACTGGGCATCTTTTGTCCATGAAAATCTCCAAATCATTGAGATTCACTCAAAAAACCCCTCCCAGGAGTTCCTCCTCTCTCGCCTCTCCACTTTGGGGTTCTGAGGGTCCCCCATGTCCAGGCTGCTGAGGGTCTCCTGTGTATTGGGGGTCCTCTCTCTTCAGGATCCCAGCCCTCTCCAAGCTACCAGGGCTCCAGGGAATCCGAAGGGTCCCCCTTCTCCCAACTGCCTATTTTCTGTGGTCCCCCTACTTAATGATACTGAGGCTTTGAGGGTCCCAGGCGTCCCTTCTGCCATGACTCTCTGCTTTGGGGTATCAGGTTCCCTGGAGTCTCCCCTCTTTAAGCTCCCCACTTTGCTTTCCTGGGGGTCTCAAGGGTACCGCCCCTCCAGGCTCCCATGAACGGATAAAGGCCTGAAGGACCCCTGAAAAGATCCCAGTTTTGTACAATACTTCATTCTGCTTTGCAAAAGGGCTGCTTGCTTGGCAGAATTGCCTAAGCCATGTTACTGAGGTGACACAGCCCTAAGTGCTGAATTGTGATGTTCTGCTGGCTGTAGAGAACCGATGCACCTTGTCCTGAGGAGCACAAATCAGATAAAACTGAGCATCTCAATAAGATAAGCTGGTGCCAAGCCAAGATTTTAAGCACGAGTCTTGGCAAGGCCCCTTATGAAAGAAAGTTGAGTAGTTCAGATTGAGGAAGAGGATAAGATGAGGCCGAAAACCAGGAAGAACACCCCAAGAATCAATGCCAAGAGAAGAATCCAGAAAGCTCCTCCTCAAAGCACGCCCATGTACTGCCCCAGCATGAATATGATCAGCACATATTGTAATAAATTAATATGCATGGAAAAATCTTGTAATAATGTCCTGTAATTGTATAAATACACCTGTTTTGGCATGTTTGCTTGGAAGTGGGTTTTGTGCAGCGGAACTGCCTCACTTCCCTGTGCAGAAATAAATACCTTTGCTGCTCATGGACAAAAGCCCCTCTTAGCACTTTATTTCTGAACCTTTTCAGCTTCACCCCTTTTAGGTTTGTGGCCCCCCTGGCTGGGCACTTCCACCCCTCTGGGCTCACCTCAGGAGCCTGGACATCTTGGAGGGGGGAATGCACACAGGGATGGGGATCCCAAGGCATTTGGGGCAGCAAGAGGCCTTGTGGGACCACCTTCCACTGCCTGGGGTGGCTCTGGGGGGCCCTCGGCTCCTCGGGGTTCTACCTGCAGCCACAGAACTTGCAGGGACCCTCCTCTGGGTGGGTCCTCCATGTGTTCCAGGAGCTTTGGGCTCCTCCTGGGACAGACTGGGGGCAACTGGCATAATCCTGACATCATACTGGCAGAGACTGGAAGTCACTGGAGTCATATGGGGAATGTCTAGAACCATATGGGGGGTGACTGGCACCACAATGGGAGTGACTGGGAGTGACCGGGTCTGTATTTGGGACTCTTGGGCAGGACTGAGACCATGGTTGGAGAGACTGGGATCATAGTGGGACTATACTAGGGGCAACTGAGTGTAATTGGGATCAAGCTGGGAGCACCAGGGAGCAACTGGAACCATGCAGGGGGCAACGGGCATCCTGCTGGGATTCCATTGGGAACAGCCAGGCCCATGCTGGGGTGACTGGGATCCTAGTGGACTCATACTGGGAGTGACAAGGCGCATGCTGGGGAAATTAGGACTCTGTTTGGGGCAGCCGGGAGACACTGGGAGCAAATGGCATCATGCTGGAGGTGACTGGGATCATATTGGGAGTGATTATGAGCATGCTCGTGGCAACTGGGATATACTGGGAGTGAGTGGAAGCATTGTGTAATAGTTTAAGCCAGGCTCCTTCCTGGTAATCAGATGTAACTAGGGAGGGGCTTGTCTCCCAGGTGTTCCTCACCCATTCTTTCCCCTCCCACAGGATAACAGACAGCAGACAGGCAGTTTAGCTCCCTTCCGTTTCCGGTGAAGGGCAGACGTCTCTCTGCTCNCCAAGCTCAAGGTTATGTTTTGTAAACTTACCCATTGTTTGAGAACAGTGTCTAGGAAAGAAGCCAGAGACACTTTGTTGATATAAACAAGAGGTTTGTTTGGGAACACAGGGAAAAGGAAAGGTAAACATGGAACAAATGGCCTTTGCCTGCAGCCCCTATTGCAGGGACACTAGGAGGAACCATGACCATGACCTAGAAGTTAGCATTAGTCCCTNTGTTCTTTTGTACCCATTGTTTTTCTTTGTTCTGTCTCCTTGTCAGTCCTGTTTTCCTCTTCCCTTTTTTGTTCCCCCTCCCCTTTCCATCTCCCTATCATGAGTGCAAATTGTATTCATAGAATTGTAGACATGNATCATTTTACCCATCTGTGTGTTGGTGTTGGCAGTGGCTGCACTCGTCTTGGCTTGTTCTGTATAACAACATCCAGGTCTGAATGAGGGATGCTACCTACATTTACCTTCCCTCAATTGTGACATTAAAGGCCTGTTGGAAGAGGTTCCCATCGTTACAATTAGTTCCAACTGTTACCTGAATTGTATTATGACAATGCTGCTGTTCATCAAGGTAATAGAAGGGTCAGTTAAGACTGGGAGAATGGTCTTGTGCTGCTTTCCCTGTTGCAGAAGTAGGAAGGAATGCACCTTGAGGGGGCTCGCTGGAACTTTGCAAAGGGCTTTGGACAGGCCAGTCCCCAGGTGGGACCTCAGTAAGGTGATAGGGCATGTGGCACCCCCCATTAACTGGGAGTGTACGCCAGAACAAGTGTGCAATTCTGGTGAGCTGGCCCACTGTTTAATGGAAGGGTGTTTTCCCTATAAGGATCTGTATATGCGATTGTTATGGGTTTGGCTAGGTGTGGGCCTGAATTTAGGTTTTGGATTTCAGGGTAGGCCTGAGGCTGTCAGCTGACTCGAGCTGGGCTGAGCTGACAGCTGACTTCTTCTAGCCAATAGTATTGTATTCTATACCATATTACAACATCATCTCAAAAGGGGTAAGAGCTGGTGTGGGAGAGTAGCTTGGTCAGTTTCTTCATAGCTGTGGTCCTAGGAGGATGTGCTGTGCTGTGCCAGGAGGGACGAGGAGGACCAGGCCCAGAGCACCAGCTCACCACCATGTTATCTTAGGGAAGTAAAATGTTTGTTCTTAGTTTTTCCCTCTGCTTCAGTCTGTCTCTAGGGAATTAATTTCTCTAGAATAATTTGTAGTTGAACAGTAAAATTTGTGTATTTACTGGGGAGTGGGAAGTTACGTCTTGTTATTTCTAACTTGTGTAAGTGTGTGTTAAATTGTAGTATTACTTTCTTCTATATAAATACATATAGTTAGTTAAGCATAAACGTAGTTCAAAGGTTTTTTTTTGCTTCTCCCTTTTCTCAGCTGGAGGAAGGGAAGCTGATTCTGTATTGGGTAGTTGGCATTTTGCCAGCTCAACCCAAGACAGCGATTCTCTGCTTTCTGTTGGGGCCTGGCTAGCGTTTATCGATTTGCCATAGACCACTCTCAAGGGGTTAAGGCCAAAACAGGAAATCAGAATATGCCATCCGAGACCTCTGAGATCATCAAGTCCAACCCTTGGGCCAACTCCAGTCCCTTTACCAGATCATGGCACTCAGTGCCACGGCCAAGCTCAGCTGAAAAACCTCCAGGGATGGGGAATCCACCCCCTCTCTGGGCAGCCCATTCCAATCCCTCAGCACTCTCTCTGCAAAGAAGTTTTTTCTGCTCTCCAACTTCAATTTCCCCTGGCAGAGCTTGAGCCCCCCGTGCCCCCTTGTCCTATTGCTGAGTGCCTGGGAGAAGAGACCAACCCCCAGCTGGCCACAACTTCCCTGATGTGGCACTTCCAGACAGTGCTGAGGTCACCTCTCAGCCTCCTCTTCTCCAGCACAAACACCCCCAGCTCCCTCAGCCTCTCCCCACAGCACTTGTGCTCCACTCCCTTCTCCAGCCTCGTTGCTCTTCTCTGGCCCCGCTCCAGCCCCTNAGGTCGACACTCCCTCCCAACTTGGTGTCAGCAGCAAATTTGCTGATGATGGACTCAATCCCCTCATCTAAATCCTCAATAAAGATGTTAAACAGGACTCTCACTTTTTTCCCATGCTTTCTGAGTTAATCCTCTCCCTCCTCTCCTGATCCACCTCCTGACTCACTCACACCATTCCCTTTTCCAAGAGCATCATCCCCAATTTCTCCCTTTCAGCTTATAGAAAAAAACAACCAATAAATCCCATTTTCCTGTTTTTAGGGCCGCCCACGTGTCTCACTCACTTTCAGTTCTCTCTGTCTTAGCTGTCACTTTGAGATCCCAGT
>VWZD01001065.1:80802-132164 GCA_013396695.1 Sakesphorus luctuosus | reverse complement strand
CTCTCCCCCGTGTTTTTTGAAGTGTAAGTCCATAGGTATCTGGAAGAAGTGGTTTTTTACCACGCGTTTTCTGAAGGGCTGATCCAGTGGCCAGGCTGTTACTGAACATTTTTGGAAACTGCTTTGTCTTTACAGTGGTACTTGAGGAATTATAATACATAATTTGGTAGCCACTGTTAGTTTGTAGGTTTTCTTTGTTCTCTGTTATGGAAGTATCTGTATGAGAGAGAAAAGGGATGTTATGCTACCCCAGTGTGGTCAGCCAAAGCCAAGGAAGAACGTATGATCCACATGAAAATATTTTGTGGACAAATAACTTTATAGTCTCATGTAGCCCCAGTACAGGTGAAATGAACAAATATGTTAAAAGAGCTGAAGAAGGCAAACAAACAAACAAACAAAATTACATGTCTCAGGCTGCTGATTTACCCACAACAATAATTTTGTCAGCCCTAGCTTAGGTGTCAGTCACTGGAATAAACTCTTAATTTGTAAGCAAGATTCTGTTTTAAAGGAAAATGCAGGCTTTTTTGAAGGCTTGGAGAGGTTTTTATTTTTTTTTCATGTTGGTGTGCTAGATTGACAGAAAAGGTAAGTGATATACAGTAGTTAATGCTGAAAGAAAACAAAAATGCCAAAACAAAAAAAATTTGCAAAACTCACGACAGGAATACACATCATTCAGCTACCGAGAGTTGAATATTGGTGAGGCAACAGTTCTTTCTGTCTCTACTGACATATTTTGGACCCAATTTTGATCCTGATGAGTTGTACTGAATAGTATGAGGCTGTGACCTGAACTGGTGTCTCCTATTGTCAGTAGAAAGAATTCCAGGAAAGAGCCAGTAGGTTTTAGATCAACCTTCTTTACAGACAGTTTATTTCAGTGGCACCACTTAGCAGAACAAGCTCTCAATTCATGTCCGCAAGTACACAAGACTAAAGCTGTCTGTTCTCTTCACTTGCTTCAGCAGACACAAAGTGTGAATGGGGCTTCCAACCAAGTTATACTCTGAAGCATCAGATATTTGAACGTTCCTTTTTCAAATGAGTAATTCCTTTTGATCCTGAGGTCAGCTGCAAAGTTGCTCAAAACGCAGTCAGTACTTTCAGAGCCTTATGAATACTGGAGATACAAAATAGATTCCTGTGGATCATGGGTTAGGGGTTTTGACGTATCTGTCTTTATGGTTAGTCTGCCCACGGTCCCAAGGCTTTCACCATAGATATAACTTTTGTGCAGTGTCCTAAGTGAAATTGTCTGGGTTGTGAAAATAGCCAACTTTATTTGAAGTGAATTTTTACCACTTAAGTGCTGACAGCACTAAAGTGAAGTTAGTGTCACTAACTAGCCATGATTGAATAGTATAAATCACATTCACATGGTAATATCTTTTGTCCTTCTTTCCTCAGTGAAGCTTGAAAACTCCTGTGAATTGATATAATAATATTTTCATTTTGTCATTAGTATATAATAGTATAAGTAAGAAATGAAAAGTTTATGGACTCTCTGCTCTCTCTCCAGAGTTTGTATTGGAGACTTAAACTCTTCTGTCCCAGGGGAAAAATTTAATGTGCTCTCAGAGTGACCACAGCAAATATAGATGAAGAGCATTATTGCACACATTCATCCTGTCCCTCTTCTAGGCTGAGATGTAAAAGTTCAGCTGATTTTATAAACAGAAAGCCCTTAGAAGTTCATACTTTCTTTTGTATCCTGCATCAGCCTATCAGTGTCATCTTATTTGCTTTTACATTCAAAAGAGAATTTTCATTGAAGAGGAGCAATGTGTATAGTACATTTGCAAGGTATCTTGCCACTCTGTCTTCTGCTTGTTTTTGTAAGATTTTTCCTTCCTTTTTGTTTGTTTGTTTGTTTTTATTTTTCTTCTTTTGTTATTGTGGGTGGGTTTTGTTTCATTTTCCAGAAACTGTCAACGAAATGTGAAAACAGGGCCTTGACTATCTTCATTAAATACTACTTATTCTCTATTAGAATAAGTTGTATATAGTAAATTTTAGACTAATATTTATAGTAAGATGGCTATCAACAGCAGATATGATTCTATATTGATATCTATGATGTACCTTACTGTGCTGTGATATTATTCAATATGAGTCAGAATATTAAAAAGAATATGTCTTTGAATTCATTAGCTCCAAACCAGCTTACATACCTACAAGTATCTTTTGGGCAATAAAACTGTTCCGTTTCTTAGCTTCCTCTTTTCCATAGAGATCACAAATCAAGTCTTAATTCTTCCAGTTCCCATGGGTTTGATATAAGTTTTTATTCTGCTTGCAGTGTTACCTAGGATATTCAAATAAAAGCAAGACAGTGCTTGTGTCAGGGGTATAGATGTGCTCTTACACGGGTGTCTGTCGTCTGCGTGGCCCAGCACACTGAGGTCCTCTCTCACTTGGTAGAGCACTTTGCCAGTACTGGTTCACTATAAGGAACAGATCTTTTAGTTTTCATACTTCAAATTTACTTGCTCTGGGTTTAGAGAAAAGAAAATAGAAATAGTAATGGTTGTTTAAACAGTTTAAAATATAAAGGACTCGGATAAGTGTGAGGAAAAAACCTTTCTAAACAGAATATATAAATCCATATATTGTTTGTTTTTAAATATATTGCAGAAAGAATGGTTCTGGAATTTTCCCAAAGATCTTATAAGTGAACAAAGTTATGAAAAACCCCCAAACCAGCAACAACAAAAAGCCAACCACAAAAAACCAAACCAAGACCAAAACAAAACCAACACACCCTCCCCCTCCCAAAACAAGAACTGTAAACCAACGACAACAAAAAAGAAACCCAAACCCCACAAACAAACCAACCCAAAATAGAAACCCCAAACAACTAAACCCACAGCAGAAATCAGTAAAACTTGTTCTTCTTAGATAGAAATTTTTTTAGCTTTTGAAAAATTCCGCAGACATATAAAATATCAGCATCCTTTCAATTCTACTTAGAGTCAAAATAAATACTGAATAGAATATTCCCTGTGAATTGCTGTACAGTCATTGGTCAGCAGGATTATATTAATTTCCCCATGTCTCTTGCAGTGTTTTACAGTAAAACATGTCAGGCACTGGTAGTATAAATGGGGTTAGATTTTGCTTTTCTAGCAGAGATGAAGCTGATAGGACTCATTCTAGCCTTTCCCCTCACATCTGCCCAGAGGTAAACAGTGAAGCCTCCAAGATGTCCAAAGGGCATCAGTGACCTGCTAAAACACGCAATGTTTTGATAAGTAATCACAGTACTCTTCGCCCTTCAATTAGATTAACAGCTGAATTTTGCAAATCATGTCTCCAGAGGGTGTTTTTTGATAACTAACTAATTGGCAGTTGTCTGAAGTAAATTGCATGATATTGGTCAATAGTAAATTGTGATCATGTTAATTTAATTGCAGTTCTGCCCATGGTAGAATTAATACTACTATCAAAGCAGTCAATCAGTTCATTGGATAAAACCCCCCAGCATTGCAATACTAAATTCCCAGTTGCCATGACACAGAATGTGATTCTTCATAACAATAATAACGTTAGGTCTGTTCACTGTGAGGAAAAGCCATTGTTTTCAATGGAAATGGGGTAACCAGATGCAATAGTGTGCTGCATTATTACAAATAATGCAAGCAATTTGCCCCAGAAAGACTTCTGTCACTTTAAGATTAAAGTAAGTTATCTTCCTAGCTGTCTGGAAAAAATGTGACCAGGGGCTGTGTTTTATGATCCATTATGATTGACAGAGGTACTGCTGTGGGCATTGCCTGCAAATGACAGGGTTTTGCTGCATGACACCCACAGAAGCAGATCCCAGAATGGCTAAGGTTGGAGGGGACCTCTGTGGGTCACCTAGTCCAACCTTGCTGCTTAAGCTAGATCCCCTAGAGCGCATTACTCAGGGTTGCTGGAACTAGACTCAGAAAATCCCCCCTATTTACCCTTTTCCTTATTTACAGGGGAGTCATTTACAGGGGCTAATGACGTGGATTCTGTCCCACATGTACCTTCTTTTTTTCAGGTGTCTTCCTCAGGCATAAAGTGGCCCTTCTCTTTCCTCTTACTTCCAACACATGCTAATGCCTGCATCCATTTATCAAAAGTATGTCTTGAATCATCAGGAGTCACTATTTTGGTTTTATTCTGGTTGAGTGGGAATAAGACTGTGTGCTTTTATATTTTCAGCAGTTTGGTTGAGCAGTCATCAAGCAGCATTGCCGAGAAACTACCTTAAGCAAGTCTCTGGCATCTGCTGGGTTCCTTGTATGCTTCTACAGCAGCAAAAAGCTGCTATAAAGATTGGCTAAGCAGGTAATTTATGATTTTTTTTCTGTATTTGAACGGTAGATGTCAAGAAAAGTTGGAAAGTGAAGGGTTATTGCTGTACCACTGGTGCATTCTGACAATTTCTGCTTGCCAAACTGTTGTGTTGGACCTTATTGTGGCTGACACAATTTAGAACAGCCCAGACAATACGTAGGCAGCTCCTTAAGACTTGTTGAATACATGAGTTATCTGCAGATGTTGTGTTTCTTGCCCTTTTTTAATTATTTTCCCCCTCCTCCCCCTTTTTACCTGTGCTATGGTGCATCCAAAGACGGAAATCTAGAGAGGAAGACCACAGTCGTATGGAAGACCATGGAATCAAACTATGCTGTTGAATTATTACAACTGTTTGTTATAGTGTACTCACCTACTCATTATTTGCCCCACCCTCCCCAATTGTTTTGTATTGTTTCTGTCAATAAGCACTTAAAAAATGAACTAGAGTGTAGCAGGAGGCAGGACTAGTTAGCCACTTACTCTTAGACCTGATCTTCTGTCTGTTCTTTCCACAAACAGAAAGTACCCACAGGCACAAACATATGTTAATGCTTATGGATAATTAATATTTTCTAAATTTGGCTATTTGAAACACTTTTTTTTTCAGTTCTGTTTGTAATAAGATGAAATAAAAGGAGACCTATCTAAAAATACTTTCTTTTCTCCAACATCAGTATGCTGCAGTCAAGAGGCTGGTATGGTGAGAACTATGTAAGAAACTATTCTCAGATACTTTTAAACAACCAGTTTCAGAGCTGGCTACTCTAAGACAATCTGCAAACCTGCTTGAAACAGGTTTCTAATACTTCTGGGTGGAAAATACTAATAAGATATTCCAGATTTTCTCAGAATTCCTAAATGGCAGTGAAAGTATGCAAATTTTGTAGCTGTGACTTCTTTTTCAGCTTTATTTTAGATAAAAGTTTTGTGAAGAAAATAGGAAGGCTTTTCTTTTTTCATCAATTTTTTCCTTGTTTTTCTTTCTTAGTTGTGGTGGAGGGTTTTTTTGACTCATTAAAACAGATAACCTGATTTAGTATGGCAAGAGATGGAAAATGTTCACGCGAAAAGCTCATATTTGAAACTTCAGTATATAAAAATAAGAAATATAATATTTTCTGTCATCCTGTGCCATGAATTAATTTGCAGAAGTGATGACTGAAGAAGATTTGCACCCTTATAAACTAAAAAGGCAGTAATTCCTATATGAAACACTAAATAAAAGTCTGAGCAGATACTGATGATTTGAAAGGAAACTGACTTTGGGGAATATGGTTGTCACCTAGCTAAAGCAGTAACGTGTAGAAACTGGATTTTCATTGATAAGAATGCTGATACTTGAAAAATAAGGTTATGCAAATGTGTTTGAGGAGAAGCAGGGTGCATTTGTACTGGTATGTGTTCTTAACAATTCCTTTTATCCCAATATAAAGCTCAGAAGAATATGAGCATTTATGTTTCCTTTAAGAGAAAATTAAAGCAACTGCATTTCTTAATGAGAAGCATTCATATTGATTTCTTTCGTAAATAAATTCTAAATTCATACAAAAGGTTTTTGCTTAGCTCTTGTGATAAGAAAAATATTAAGATATTTGATCTGCTCATTACTTTCCATGCTTCCTTCTTTTATTTTTGTCTTTTCTGCATTATTTTGTAAATAAATTATTTCTCCATAACTTCTGAAAATTGGACAATCTCTCTCTTAGATGTTTTTGTTTTTGCTATGTACTTTTGAAGTAAGGTATTTAGAGAGAAACATCAGATCCAGAGTAGGATGCCCAGATAATAGGATTTATTAGAACTGAAGAAAATCTTAGAGGGAGTTAAGCTTCATGTGCATACAACACACATGATACCAATACCCAAAAGCAATAAAATGGAAATTAAATCCATATCTCTAAAATTCATAACCTCTATCTCCCTAATTACACGTGTGCTCCACCAGTCTTATCGTTACAGCTACTGCAGCCTAGAAACCACATGTTGCACTTTGGATGACTCTGAGTTTTGCTTTGTGGGAAAAGAAGGTTGAAATATGCAGGGAAAGCTAAAATATTTCCCGTGGTTGAGAAAACATTTTGTAAGGACTGCAAATGCATAAAACATATTCTGATGTGTGATAGGAAGTGGTTGGAAATCTTTTTGAGCTGGTCCTAAGTTTTCACAGCTTGTAAATATTACTCTGACTTTTAAAATGCAGACAGCTGCAAAGAGTTGAGCACTTCAAGTGATAAGGTTGTAACACTCCTTTCAGAAGAAGACAAGTAGGTTCCAGGTAACAGAGTTTGTATTCCTGTCAATGGAAGAGACAAGCTTGTTCAGTCTTTGGTCTGACATCTTTATGAACAGTTATTTCCGTAGTGAACTTCATGATCTGTCTATTCTACATGAAAGATGTGAATTTACTACTCATGATACTGTAAATTACAAATCTCAGTTTATAATTTGTAAATGCTTTTCTGACACTGAAGAGCAACAGGGGCTGTGACTTGGAAGCCTTTTTGTATTGGCTCACTATTTCATGACTACCATCTCATAAAAATAAAGAAATGTAAATATCCACTACTGCATATAGTTTAGAGTGGTATCAGAGTACCACAACATTTTTTCTCCCATTGGAGCTCAGAATGGTTCTTGATTAATGTTATATTTAAGTGAAAAATAGCAATATTGTGCTTTGAAGGCACTCTGACCTAACATAAATATCTGATCTAGCTGTAGGGCAGGAGAGGTTAAAGTCAATATTCTATCTACTATAAGCTATAAGTTGAAAGCTTACTTACCTTAGTTTAAACAATTTAATTATCTTTTTTTTTTTTAAATCTGTAACTATTGCTTATTTTTAGACAGAATGTGGGATATTTATATAGCTTCATTCTGTGCATTCAGTTCTCAAACATAGTATTTGCATTGAGGTTTTTGTTAAAGTAAACATGCATACATCCGGAAAAGACATAGTTATGTGTTGTACAACAGTGTTAGAACATTTTTCCAAAAAGATGCTTTCTTTTCTGGGTGCTGCATCAGGTTTTGTTTTGGTCTTTCTAGTGGAGACAGAGTCTGATTTCATATAAAGCAACCAAAACACATAAAAGAATGTTGAGAGATAGGTCTGAAATAAAATCCATGTTGTTGTCATGACAACTAAAATGTTAAAAAGCATGCAGAGAATGATTATTAAATAAGATATTGCATCAAGTTGTTATGGCAACTGTAGTGTAATAAGAAAAACATGAGGTTTCAGAATAATACTGTGTGAAAAGTTTCCCCTTTGTCAATACATGACATTGGAAAAATCATAATTGGGGAAAAAAGAGGAGTGGAGAACTTGGCACAATAGGAGGTCAGGATTCAGCGCTCTGCCTCAGTGTATTTACCTTAAGTGCTATAATTTTCCATGGAGAGTGTTTCTGCTTGGTTTCCAGTCCTGTCATAGATGGTTGAGAACACCAACGAGACTAGAACATGTCCCAGTGCTCTTTCCCAAAATTACAGCAACATAGTTCCATACCAGCTTTCATAAATAAACCTTCATGATCCTCATTTACTCTCAGTGGAGTACATGAAGCCTCATCAGCATTTAAGAATGGACTGTGAAACCCTAATTCAAAAATTCAAAAAAAGGTTGATAGTGAAGAGTAGTATTTATCAAGAGGCTTCAGTTCTGTGAAAGAGCTTATTTTTCAGCACACTAGATGAATTCCTTGTTTGTTTAGCTTAGGACTTACTAAGAAAAGAGTATTTGCTAATAGAAATCATCAAAAAAATTGTATAAAGCTATTTTTGAAGCTAGGAAACCTCTTAAGTAGCAACAGCAGTAGAAATGAATATCTGGGCTCTGGGCCACAACTTGTGGTACAAGGAGCACTAAAGACTGCTTTGCCTGGTGCAGAAGAAATGATGTATCATGCTAAGGGAAGTCAAAACATCCCCTGTGCTGTTTTCCTTTGTCGCCTGTTGGGCACCAAACACATCCTGCAAGTTGCTGTGTTTTGTCCTTCTTGCTTATAAGCCCTCTTCTGGGGAACTCCTGCAGGGAGTCAGAGGCTTCTCCCACCAGTGCTCCCTACTTGGAGGCAGGAGGGAGCGCAGGGAAGAGGAATGACCAGGGAGCATATGGAAAGCCAGAGTCACAGATTCACAAGAGTGCAAATGGGCTTTTTATGTAAGAGCTGGCCACTTTCTTGGCTCCTTGGGTTTTCCCAGAGCAGGATGGGAGGCAGGCTGATTGGTATTTTTATAGAGTTTTCTCTCCATGAGCAAGTGTTTTTCCAGTTAAATAATTTTTTATCATTTTGCATGAAAAATAATTGCTGTGTGTTTTGATACCTCTTTTATAAATATATATATTTGTAAAGTAACTAAAAGTTAAAATTTTACAACCCTAAAGAATACTGGCATGGACGTTCTGTTGCAGTGTCTTCTGGCACCTTAAGTTTACTTGTCCAATGTTTGCCTTCAGCCTTCATCTTTAAGGGCTGAGTTCCCCAGCTGGACTTAGTTTTGTAAATTGTTTCAACTACAGTTCTCTCCTATAACATTAATCCTCTTGCTATTAGTTAAAATACTGTAATCCATCCAGAGGTAAAGGAGAATTTGTGCTTGAGGGACTACAAAAATATGAGTAGTGGAAGATACTAGATCTTGAATCAGAGTAATTTTTCAGAGCTATTACTAAAAGTATGAGACTTGAGGGAGATAGAAAACCTATTTGGAAGTCTGAATGTAGATCTGCATGGAACTGGGGTACATTGTGATTTTGCAGACTTGAAAGTAGTTGCATATTTGCATTGAAAATACATGTGAACCATGGCCGGAGGTCATATTTTATCTACTTATCCTTGAGACCATGATGGCAGACAACCAGGCTAGCTGTGATGATTTCTGCCTTGGAAAATTTTTATAATTTACTTTATTTTGAAATTCAGGGAACAGTGAGGGTTTAGTAGAAACCATAACTGCAGGCATATTTGTCTTAATCTTTGTGGTCTTTTATACTGTGTTTGTAGCAGAGATATGGACTGAGGTGACTTCACTGATATGGTTGGAAAAAAGGGGTTCTGAAAAAGTTGTCTTCTGACTCAGAGGTTGGAAGGGGGGTTGTGGTGGTGAAGTAGGACAGAAGAAAGGAGCTTAAATAAACTGCAGCTTTTTTTGCTATCACATTGGGATGGTAAAATCCAAGCCAGCAGAACTGTTCAAGCAGAATCTTGTTAAAGAGCTTTGAACTCCTTTGCCCAGCTTCTGCAGCCTCAGATGTTTTTGTCATAAGTTCTTGTTTTATCTCATAAGACTAAATTAAATGGCTCTGTTAGCCCAGAGAAAATTAATTTGAGTCACTTCCCTGCCTCCAATAGTTTATGCCACTGTCTCACTGGCATAAACAGAGGTCCTGAAAGCATGAAGAGATGTCCAAGCCACCTGTGCACAGCAGGTCCTTTCCCCCCGTGGCTAGTAATAGTTAACGAAAATAATGTGGGTTCAACACTAATTAAATTAAGGTATTTCCCTAAGGTAAGCACCAATTACACACTTCTGTGTAGTATCTGTAGCTTGGCTAATTCTCAAGGCTCAGCTTAATGACACCAGCAAAATTTGCCTGTTCCTGCTATTCTTCTTGGATCAAATCAGGTGGAAAGGGTTGCATGCAACACCACTTGCTCTGAATGTGTGTCATCAACTAGGGGTGTTTTTTTCACCATGGTGTCTGCTCTCGGGGGCATAGAGACTACTGGCATCCTACTGCTTTCCAGGGCAGTTCTGAAATACAAATATACATGTAGAGTGCCTTAAAGAGTTAGCAAAGATAAAATCTATTTAAATAAATGTAGAAAAAGAAAGGTACTAGGGAAAGATTATGAGAAAAAGAAAGAATAATACATTTTAGTAGAGACTAGACAGAGATTGGTGTCTAATGACTAGACATTGGAATACAAAATATGCACAAATTTTTTTTTATATATAAAGAGGAGTCTGTAAAGTATGGTGCTTATATTCTAGTGTGAGGGAAAAGAGCAAAGATACGGTGAGGAAAAAGGTTGAAGCTGAGAGAAGCTGCTCAAACTCTTCCTACAGTGACTGCAGCTTCATCATGTCTCTTAACTACTGCAGTCGGATGATCAAATAATGATTTCTGCAAGCACCTGAGACAGTAGATATAAAGAAAAGTGGGGGGAGAAATTATTTTTGCACTTTGATGATTTGAAGGTTTTCTCTGTGTTCATTTTATTCTGATGCAGAAAGGTGCAGCTGGTGAAGTGTTCACTGAAGCACAGCAGAAAAACGAGTACTGCAGGAATCTGAGGGGATGCTGCAGAGTTTTGGTGCAGCGATTTGCAAAATAAATGGGACACTGGAAATAATTTTTTGGTCTATCTGGAGTTCTGAAGTCTCTGTGGTATGGTAATGTAGTTTGTTCATAGTCTTATAAAAAAGACAGTTTCATATACGTGGATTTATTTATCATGAGTCATCTAGACACATGGATCAAGGTGACAGCAATGGGGAAATGATGGCTGTTCTCATTCTTTTAAATGGGTTCACTTTCAGATTGCTGAGAAGGTATATGATGACAGCAGGAAACTTTTCCTCTTGGAATGTTTTGCTTCAATTGGGATTGCAACAATCGTCTTTAACAACTGTTTTCCATTTTTCTCTGAGTATTTCTTACTACATAAGGCTTGATAAATCAGCTCACAGTAGGGACAGGGATCAGATTATTTTGTTTTTGTTTTTTTTTTTAATTTATATTTGAGATGTTTGTATTTGCTGTACAGTTATTACATTGTATTTTTCTGAAGACTATCTCCGTTCACAGGAATAATGAGAAAGAAGCCCAGCCTTGGAATAATCAGTGGCAATGGTTATTAAAAGAACAAATAAAAATTACAAAAGTTATTATTTTTCTCTTGTTAAAAATTAATTCATTAAATCTTGATCTGTATTTCTATAAAGACCCCCTATGTTAAAACTCTATTTCCTTTCTGAGTTCTTCTGAAGCCTGATAAAAGTCTGTCATTGTAATTTAGTTTAAAACTACTGCGCTTTTGTATATTCTGCTATGGCCACCATAACAGGGCCTGCGGGGAAACAAGGAAGGATGACTTAGATATGTCTGCAGCACGGCAGACAATATAACTGCAGACCAAACCAGATAGCTTTGGCCTAACCAATCTGGGCATCAAAAGTAGTCCAGCAGTAACATTCAATAGCTCATCATGAGATGATTTATGCCCTCTTCTAAAGTTGGGTCCTACCTGTGAACTTGCTTTCTGTGATTGATTTGGCTTTCAAAACACAGTAGAGAGAGAGAAATGTGATGGCAATGCTTGTTGCCAAATGAGGCAATATTAGGCAATGCCCTGCAATTGATCTAAAATGGCTCTGACTTTGAAACAAGATGTGTTATGGTCTATGCACTGAAGAGCAAATGTGAGCATAATTCACTTTATCTCATCTAATATGAAGTTATTATTACTATTCCAGTTCTTTCCATTTTTTTAAAGATGAGAAACTAGAATAACTCAGCTTTAACTGTCAACATAAATTGTCATCCCACTTGGAGACCTTGTGCTAATTCATTTGGAGTTGGCTTTTAAAAAATCTTAAGATAATGCAAGGAAAAGAAGTCTTAATTGGCAAATTTCCAGTAAGAGAAGGCTAAATATGAAGTTAGACAGTTATTTCTGCCTTCTGTCTGGAAAGTAATGTTAAGTAATGATTCATGTATTGCTCTTTCTGTTCTCAACAACACAAAAGTCTATTTCAATTTCATGTTAACATTACTTACACTTTCATAAAATACTTTTAAAACCAGTATTTTAAACTGGGATACTAAGAAGTGACAATTGTAAATCTTAAAAGTGACAAGATATTCAATGAATTATCACACCAGTCAAAATAAAGGGAGAAAGTTCTCTACCAATTTTAGTATTGATTTATTTGGTTCTATTGTACAGGTCACGTAGATCTGAGGCTTGAATATACGATCTGTACAATGGGCATAACTGTGCTTTTCTGTTCTGTAAACCACCGCTTGAACTTTACTTGAAAACTACTTTTGACATAAGTTAAAAAGAATGAAAGTCCAGAACTGACCAGCTTCTGATGAATTAATACTATGTCCAAACAGACTTTGCAAAGTCCTTGAGGTGTTGCAGTGAACTGTCCTGCAGTCTGGGCTTTCACATATCAGCATGTGCAGCAAATGAAGTTGAACAGCCAGTAGATAGTGTAACTTGCAAGGAATTAACATTTCTTTCACTGACACAGGTTAAGTCTTGAATGTGAGCTTGCTATTATAAGACTTTAAGTACCCAAAATATTGTGGCTCAGAAAAAAAAAGGTAGAGGTTTCCTGAAGAAAGGCTATGCCCTTGCATGCATTCACACCCACACATACACAACCTTTATTCTGAGCTGCTGTTTGGGTACTTTTAAGTAATTCCAAATATCAGATGACTGATTTTTAAATGTCAGGACTTGTACAGGTCCCTAGGGCAGCACTTCTGAAAATGCTATTAAGGATAATAGAGAACAAATATTATCATAACCAGTTTTATTGTGAATATTTAGTGACAAATTTTGACAAGACTAATTTGATTACATGCAAAGAGACTAAGAAGCAAAAGTTGCCATAAAAGAAGACTTCTGCAATTTGTATTCTATTTGTTATTTTTTTTTTAGTTTTTAGCTACTTAACAATGGTGTCTATGTTAAACCAAACTGAACAGTGGAGTAAATTTTAAGTGGGATGATAGAGTGACATGGTATCCTTTTTCAGTAGCTCAAACCTACTTTCAAATGTACTGTCTCCATGGAGTATTGGTCTTTTGTATTATTAATTTATGTATGAACTTTGGCTGCAGGAAAGATCTTGGCTACTGCAGCATCTGATTTTGGCTCAGAGAGAGCAGTGATGAGATTCATTCACAGGATACTGTTGAGACTGCACACATGAAGTTTAGGCTGTGCTGCTGTGCTCAGGAAGCTTGGTACATGGTCAAGGTTTCTGAAAGAGCATAAGAAATTCTGACTGTAAAGGGGGAATATTGAATAAATCTTTATTGATTCAGTGACTGATCCATGCATAACAAGTTTTTGCTCTGTGTGTGGCATGCTGATTCTTGTAGTCCTTTGAAAAAAGGCTGCAGATTTTTTTTTCGTTGGCTATGTCTCGGCCTCAGGACTGCAGTGTTCCTCTGTGCAGAGACACCTGGCTGAAGTGTTGGACAGAGAATGCCGGCACTGTCCCTGCTCTCAAGCCCTGTAATGCTGTTATAAATATGTAATGGACATACTATAATCATGCTAAAAATATAATAATTCAGCATGCAACTTTTATAGGTGTATGATAAACTTTCAGAAACATGACTCTTTTACTGAAGCCCTATATTTAAGTATATAGTAACATCAATATGCCCAGGAATGATATAACTGACTGTAGCAGTATTGTTAGGAGATTTTATTGGAAGTGATCTATAATATTAAAAAAAAAATTCACTTTCTTTATAATATTTTTTTCTGGATGCAGTAAATTCTTACTTTAAGGAGGTGCTGTAGGTTATTTTCTTGTGAAAGGGGCCTGGAAACTACAAGAATCTACCTGTCTTTTTTTTTGTTTGGTTGGTTTTTTTGTTTGTTTTGTTTTGTTTGTATGGGAGCCTCAAGGTTTAATTTTTTAGTACTTTCCAAGATTTATAAGGAATGTACAATCAATTACTGTTGGAGTTCCTTCAGAAAACTTGCGTTAAGCAACTGTTATGCATATAGTATCTCTTCTGGGTCTTTTCCCCAAAGATATCGCCGATTTTCTTCCAACTTTTGTGGCACTGGTTCACATTAAGCATGTGTTAGACTGTTGTGGAGTCTGTGTTTGTATAATAAACATTCCCTCCTACTACTTTCTTCCAGCTGGAAAATAGCATGGTTAAATTACTACTCAATGAAAATATGGCTTATAAAGGTATTACTTTGGCCTAGGCAGTATTGTTTTACGATTCAGGACATAGCTACTCATGCCTAGCTCTGGAGGACCTTTCTGTATGGGCTTGTCTTGTTTGAAAAGCAAAAATGAACAACGTACGTGAAACTGTCTTAAACTTCAATTTAAGAGGAGTTAACAGACAGTTAGCTACTCTTTCATCCTTTCCTCCTTTTCCATCCCTCATCTGCAGTTTTATTTTCCAGTTTCCTCCAGTGTATTTCTTTACATAGTTTTTTGCTTTAAAGGCTCAAAAGTGAGGAAGGATTTTGTATCTCTGTGCTTTAGCTGGTCAAGAGGTCTCACATACCTGAACTTAGAAAATCAAGACCTTCCCTCCCCGTCTCAAGCCTTTTACAGTCTGTAAGATTCCAGGACTTATAAGATTCAAGCCCATGGAAACTGGATGAAGGCTTTGGTTGCTTATGTAAATATTGAAACACGACAGAGAAAGACCCTATTTCTGTTGAAGGGAAATAAGCAAATCAGCAGAGCTCTTGAGGAAAGACTACAGCTTCTCTGCCCAAGTGGCCCTAGGGGGCTCTCTCCTACAAGTCATCATGTCCTTTGATTTCTTGGTGTGGATGCAGTAATAGGAATGTGGGTTTTCCCACTTTCACTGATGAAGATGAGATCTGGTCCTTTGGTCTAGTATGGGCAGCCTTCCCACAGAGTCAAGCAACATCCCATGAAGTTCTACTCTAAAACTAGTAAGTCAAATACAGTAACACCTGCTCACAAGTACAGAAATAATTGGTCTAGTATTCCCAAAACTTTTCTTGAACAAAAGACTTGTACAGTCCTATTCAACCATGTGTCTATTTTGGGGGTGTTTGTCAGCAAACAGGTGGCACTAACATACCTGTCTTATTGGGTAGAGAGTTTCTGGAGAGTCTAGCTCAAAGGATCAGCAAAGATGGACAAGAATGACTTTGTGGACTAAGGGAATCTGAGTGGTCTTAAAGTTCCTGTCTTGGTCATGCTTTCTTATTTTTCCCTCTTTTTTTTCCTGTTTCTTCATGGGTGTTTTAGCCTCTGTTTGAGAAGTGCTGTGTTTAACTTAAAATTTTGGTAGAAGGACTGCTTGGTAAATTATTTGAAGAACATAATTGGGTTTTCAACCTGGCTGTCTACACTAAGAACCAAAGGCTTCCCACGTGCAGAGATGCCTAGAAAGGTCACCAGGAGTACTGGTGAAATGAAGTCAAGTAACAGAAGTTCCTACAGCAGGACCCAACCTCTATAAATTCTGTAAATGATGAGGCACCAGAGAAAATGTAAAAATCCTCCTGATGTTTTAAATTTTTTTTTCCACAAATATATGTGCATTTTCCTCTGTACTATTCTCTTTTTAATTTCTTTATTCTATACTAGTAATCAAGTTCACTTTAGGAGGGATAGCTCTCTATGACTCAATAAAAAGATGAAAAAGCTCTGAATGCCCTTTTTTTTGTTCTTTTTCTTTTATCCTATGTTCCTGTGATAAACACAGCTATGGGAAAATAAACACTAGTCATCTTTGAGCAAATGTCAAACTGAGTGAGAAGAGGTCAGGTTCTACATGAAGTAGCACATCTCTTAAAATCATTGACCAGTAGACTGCTGTCATGGATGTTTATTGTTTCTGTACCTATGATGACTGGAATCTAGTGCACCATTTTTTCTCTCAACTTGTATTTTATGATTCTAGTAAGAATTCAAAAGCAGGAAAATATATTAAATTGATATGGAATTGATGAAAATTCGGTTGCAGTTTCTTCTTTTCTCCTCCCCTTTTCTTTTTTTTTCTCTTTTCTTTCATTTTTGTTGTCATTTTTCTTGTCCTTTTTCTTTTCCTTCTCTCCTATCCCTCTCCCTTCTCTCCTTTCTTTCTCCTTTCTTCTTCTTTTTTTTTTTTCTTTTCGAGTGTCAAAGCTTTAGCTTTTCTGTATGAAAGAACTGTATTTTGTGTGTTTGTGGATTTGGTAATACAACAGAAGAGGAGAGTTCTGAAACTGGAGTGTAATAAGGGTAAAATGGGATTAGAACAGACAAAAGTGAGCTTAATTTTCTCATATCCCAAATTGGAGCTTTTAATATTGCAGCATTGTGCAGTACCTAATGTGAAATATAATTAATGTTGAATTACAATAGAAGTGCTATAAATGTACAAGGCACATATGACATCCACCAACACATCAAATAATTTCTTTTCTGAGAATAGGCTAGCAATTAGAATGGATGCCAAATGGATTTGTAATGAAGGGGGACATTAAATGCAGTCTTACCCTACTCATTGTCACAGCAATTACCTAGGCTTGTTTTCATTCTAATGGTAGTATTTTATTATAAGTACTAACATTTTGATCTGAATTTTGGCTGAAAGAATGTTTTTTACCAGAGATCAGCACCTTCACTCCTGCTCTTAACACGATACAGAAGAGGGCAAGCATATATTGTATGAGACTGATGCATGAATATTATTGACATTATTAGTATCATCCTCAGTGCGTTGGAAAGAAGAGAAAGGACAAAATTAGAAGGTGTAGGGATATAGTATTTTATAATTGCAGTCAAGCTTTTAGAGTGATTATTTAAACATCTTTCTAACATTACCATTTTTTGGAACTCAGGTAATAGGTACTATAAATCCCAAACCACGTAGCACTCACCCTTCAAAATATTTTAGGGTCCTTTTCCTTTTTTCAGATAAAAATGCTTTCAAACTAATTTTGTGTGTCTGTGAAAA
Source organism: Sakesphorus luctuosus (assembly GCA_013396695.1). NCBI lineage: Eukaryota > Metazoa > Chordata > Aves > Passeriformes > Thamnophilidae > Sakesphorus > Sakesphorus luctuosus. The sequence goes on along the minus strand of VWZD01001065.1, from coordinate 115,120 downwards.
ATACACACACACACATTTTTATATATATAAATACTCCTGTGAGAACACCCTTTACTCGCTCTGTAAAAATACCCTACTATCTCATTTTTTTTTGAAGGCTAATGGAAACTTCTGAAAAATAGTTCAAGTCTTTGTGGGAACCTAAGGATTTTGAGAGATGGAAACATTCTTCATAAGCCTTGCCAAAGATATCATACAGTGTGAGATAGAGATGATGATTTGAAGTTGGTATCCTGAGAGTTTTGTATTCTTGTGAAAAATATGAACTCATTGGCAAAGTTTCATAGTCTTTTGTGGCCATCTTCCCGTTTCAATTTTTATAAGCCAGTAAAACTGTCTTTGCTACCTATAACACTCATTGGTATTATACAAATCTGTTTTCTCCCCCTCCAATTATAGAATGTATTACTTTGTGAGGAACCGCACAAGATAAAGAACACCACCACATGAACAAATTATAATGACTTTACTGTCCAATCTCAATGAGAAGAGAAGCAAAATGTTTCTACTATGGGTAAGTTTATATGAGAGATGACCTTAGATATTATTGCTGTCAAATGGAATGGTGCAGAAAACTAAATGGATTTTTATTACATCTTTTCTGTTTCCTTTTCCTATTTGCCAAAGTATAGATTTATTTGAATAATTTTTGTAGAATGCCGAGCCATGTCCTTTTCTCATTCTTATGTCAGGTATCTGGGTTTTTCATAGCTTTCTTTATTTTTTTTTTGTTCTAATCTTCCCACACATTCCATTCTGTTCTCTGTAAAGTATAATGGCATTGCAGTTTGATGTTGATTATTACTTATATAGAAGTTTTTTTTCTTCTTGGTGCATTTTTAGCAAAAGCTTGTTCCTTTTATGTTTGACCATGACATTGCTTGCTGTGTTTATTAAACAACTGAATACTGGTATTTTCTTTTAATTAATATCAGAATGAAAAGTTAGATATAAGCTACTTCTTCTTAAGAGAATCACATATATATATATACACACACACACACAAAACTATTTCTCTGCATTAATTTTTCTTATGACTATAGTCTAATTTTTGGTAAGGAATATTTTGCCAGATCTATAAATACATCAGACTGAATTAAGGCTTGCTCTTTCCTGAGTTTCCTTTTTTTTTGTTTTGTTTTGTTTTATTTTTTTTAACTCGATAGATACAAGCTGTTTCACATGTGATTAGACTTATGTGAGAAACTTTCTGGTGCTTATATGTTGAGACAGCATCCACAGTTCTGGGTTATGTTTTTATGCACTCCTTACAACTTTCAAGCTGACTATTACTGACCTTTTTTCAAACTCATTTGCTGGAGCGTGTTTTTTTTTTTTTCATTGAATCTTTGGGACTACTTAAACAACTCACACAATGCACACCCTGTTTGAATATATGGACGTGGCATCATGCAACATTTTACCATGGCAAAATGGATAATACGTCAGCTAGGAAGCTCCTTCATCCAAAAATGTAATTTTCCATTGGCCATCAGTATTGCTTTTTGGATCAGAACAGTCTACTCTTCTTCTGTGAAAAAGATTGTGAAATCTTGCGAGGTTCAGTGTTGACAATTGCAGGAAGCCTTGAAAAGCTGTGAATATTCTCATGTCCAGCCAGAAAAGCTGTTCTCCCTCTGTCCCTGTGAGGCCTGGCAGATGACAGCAGGTCACTGGAATTTCACTTTGTCTTAGTTCCTAGCTAAGTAAGCTGTGGAGTCTTTCATGGGCAGATGACCAGTTTGAGTTTTGTACAGTTCAAAGCTGTTTTAATCTAATGATGGGCCATCTCTGAAGGTGATTGTATGACTTGGAAACTCTCTCTCACTATGTATAGGTGCTGTCCTCATTATTGACATAGACAAAGGGATGGAGTGTACACTCAGGCAGTTTGCAGGTGACACCAAGCTAAGTGGTGTGCTTGACACACCTGAAGGATAGGATGCCATCTGCGGGAGAATACCCAGGATTAAGCACTGGGCCTATGAGAATGTGAACTCTCGGGTTTTGATTGCCCCTAATGTTGAATTAAAAGTGCATCACAAACATGTCTTCCCTACTGTATTTTCTCTTAGTCACTCCTATCCCAGTTTCTTCTTCCCATAATCCCTCAGGGCTCCTTTCCCGCTAATCTCTCCTATTGGTTAAAGTCCTGTGTTTCTATTGGTCTTTATCCCTGCATGTTGATTGGTTGTTATCCCTGTTTGGTTATTGGCTGCTATGAAGTTCCACCCCTGTTCCCCATTGGTCCATTTTTGATCCCTCATTTGCATACCCCTGGACCAATGGGAAGCTTGGTACCACCTCCTTTTCCAGAACCTTCCCCACGGAACCCTATATAAACCCTTCAGTTCCAATAAAGTTGCTGCTTCTGTTGCCACCTAGCCTCAAGTGTGGTACTTCCTTGGGGGGCTGCGCCAGGCTGGGTGCAGGGGGAGCCATCCCAAGCTTTGAGAGGTGGCCTAAAGGAGCTGGTATCACTTCAAGCCTTCGGCTATAGTGCCTCTTGAAGCTGAAGATCCGCGCTTTTATTTTTGGAGCTTCACCATCCACCGATAGCCATCCAGAGGAACTCGGATAACCTCGGTAAGTGGGGCCATGGGAATTTCATGTGGTTTAACAAGAGCAAATACAAGGTGCTGCACCTGGATTGTGACAATGTCCAGCATCAATACAGGCTGGTGGATGAACAGATGGAGAACAGCCCTGCTGAGAAGGACTTAAGAGTGCTGGTGGATGAGAGGCTGAGCATGAGCTGGTGATGTGCACTCGCAGCCCAGAAAGCCAATCATGTCCTGGGCTGGGTCAAAACCAACATGGTCAGGCTGAGGAAGCTGATTCTGTTCCTCTGCTCTGCTCTTGTGAGACCTCACCTGGAGTGCTGCATCCAGTTCTGAGTCCCTGCACAGGAAGGACATCAGCCTGTTGGAATGAGTCCAGAGGAGGTCCAGTAAAACAATTAGAGGGATGGAGCACCTTCCCTATAAGGAAAGATTGAGAGAATTGGGATTATTCAGCAGAGAAAAGAGAAGGCTTACTTAATTGCACCCTTCCAGTACCTAAAGGGAGCCTACAAGAAAGATGGAGAAAGATTATTTATAAGGGCACATAGTGAGTGATAGGACAAGGGGGAAAGGCTTCAAACTGAAAAAGATTAGGTTTAGATTAAGTATTAGGAAGAAATTCTTTACTATGAGGTTGGTGAGGCACTGGAAAGTTGCCCAGAGAAGCTGTGGTTGGATGGAGCTCTGAGCAATGTGGTCTAGTGGAAGGTGTCTCTGGCCATGGCAGGAGTGTTGGAGTTGGATGATGTATAAGGTCCCTTCTAACCCAGGACATTCTATTATTCTATGATCAGTCCCAAAGGGGTTGGAATTCCCCATGAGGTCTTCCGCTGAGGGAACTGCATCAGTAGCCTAGATCTCTGTATTCACTAAAAAGTGTGAGAATTTCAGTGCCATAAGAACCTTGCACACATATTTAGAGCAAGCAGGAAACATCCACAAACTATACCTGTTATTTTTAAGCTTTGCGTAGTTGGTGTTTCATAGTATTTTAGTCTGACCCCTTGTTTGTGAATTTTGGGGCTAACCATGTGAGAGTGGTCAATAGAAGGAAATGCAGGAAAGGTTTAAGAGGAAGATGCAGTCTCTGAAGGAGACTTCCAGTAGCTGTTCTTGAGGGGAAGATGTGAAAAAGAGAATTTGCAGAAAAGGGATTGTTAAAGCTGGGGAGGGAAAAAGTCCACTTACCTTTTAGGAGCTGAGCTCAGAGTAGAAGGAGGCTGGCAAAACTACCTCGACCCTGGCAGCTGAGGGTTGAGGAGAGCCTACTTAAAGACAAACATTGATTTTTTGGTTGCCAGAAGCAAGGGGATGTTGCAGAGACATGATGCTTTATGTGGTTTGTCTAGTTGAGATGGCTACATATACAAGCAGTTTTTATTTTTTTTTCTGCATCTTCTTCATGTAATCAATAACAGTTTAAATAATTCTCATTGTAAAGTTATGCTAATTTGTATGGTGTTCCATTCCTATACTAATGTCTTGCATTTAAAACAGAATGTAGCTAAGAAGGTTATTAAGGTTATAAGATAACATAATACGTGCATATGTGAGTTAAACAGAGAGAAAATCTGGCCATTTTTATTGTTGCAGTCCCACATCTGGTATAGCTTTGGGGATGGCCAGAATTTGGTCCTTTGGGTTTTTTCTCCCCACAGATCATCTGTATTGTATAAGTGTGTCAGGAAATGGCAAACATTCTTGGTTATGTTGAGGCTTGTTTGTAACATCGTTATGGTTTTATTTCTCCTGAAGGCTGTGAATGGAATTTAAAGTGTTAAAACTGACAGATGTTAGGGAATATGCCCTTCTATTATGTAGGGTAAAAATGAGGAATAAAGCATTTGTATGTCTCAGAAAAGATTTCTGTGTGGCTCTTATCTAACTTTTTGTGGAAGAACATGCTTTGAACAGCTTGGAGGAGAGGTTGCAGACAGGGATGGATTAAAACACGGGACAGTGAACAAATCAGTGTTCTGTAATTGAGCTCTTGTCCTTTGGCTTAGCTGATCATCACATGAATGTCTGAGAAATCTTGCCCTCTCTATGAGGAAGTGTTTTGGGAACTGGCAGGCATGCCCACATCCCTCTTCTTTCAGGTGCAACAGGGAAAGAGACTCCCAGAGATACTGGGGTGATACCAGAGAGGTGCGGTGGGGCAGTCACTGAGCTGGGATACAGCTGCTTGGGGACTTCTTTGAATTAAAAAGGCAAATTCTGGTTCATAAGTAATGAAGAAACTTCAGGACCTGAGTTAAAACAGTCCCTGTGAAGCAGACCTGTGTTTGTGGTGTGGCAAGTTCAGTCTCTGATCTTGGATAGTAGTTCTAGTTCTTGTGCATATAGCGATGATCAGGTTGATGGTCAGCCACACAGTAGCATAGTTATAATCCTTAGAACATGGGTGGGATACAGGCAGCTCTTTCACAGAAGCTGCTTACCTACCTTCTGCCAGATGGCTCAATAGTATTTTGGAAAGATAAACCTCAGTGGTACCTGATGATTGCCTGTATTACATATAGTAATGAGACTGGGATCTCTTAAAAAGGATTTATTTTCCTGCTGACCACTTAAAGTTTACCTCAAAGGGATTTTGATAAATGTAGTTGTAACCACAGCTCCTCACCTGAACTGAGAAAGTATTGCTAGTTTTATGATTTCTTGAAATTTTAGGAAAATTAAAATACTACAGAGCTGGTCCAGAATTTACTGTAATGACACTTTTCTCTTTTTCTAGGGGTTAACTAGGGTCTATTGTTTTATCATAAAAAATCACTATCTTCCAAAGAGAGAGCCAAGCAAAACACTCCCCTGCCTCCTTCATTTTCAAAGAACTAAACAAGCCTGCATCGAGTAACTGAGCAAAGTGATGGATGTCATATAATTGCAGCTTATGGCTGACGTGTTTTGTAAGCTTTCTATGCATCAGATGTACAGAAGAGATAGGGCATGCATTCTGTGTGTGTGAAACTGCATATACGTGGGAGTTGGTGCAATGCAGGATAGGGCCTCTAGAGCTCTCTGTTGCTGCATTTTTCTCTGAGAGGGTTTTGAATTGTTTACAGAGTAGGGCAATACAAGCGTGTTGATTTTTTGTTTGTTTTGTCATTGTGGCTGTGGTGGGTTTTAGTGTTTGTTTTGTTCTGTTTTGTTTCTTTTTTAACCCCCGATGGTTTGTGCACCACATGCCCAGAGGCATAGGGAGAGGTGAAAATAGAAGTTGAAAACTATCTCTGTAATGCTGCAGAATAACACTTTTGTTAGTCAACATCATGATAAATCCTACAAATAACAAAAGAACTAACTAAAGGTGAACTTATTCAAAGTTCAAAACTAAATTAAGTAAAAAAATCATGTAAAAAAAGAAAGAAATGGAGGCAATGCAATAGCACAGCCTTTTGGGGAGAAAAAAAAGTGAAAGATAATTGCTAACATGTCAGTGAAGAATGGGGATCAATAGAGTTGTTGTGACACAACATTGTCTCCCCCCTTCCTTCTCCCCCGAAAAACACAGGAAGCACTACTAGAAAGAATAATAATTCAGTCATCTTAGATGAATGTGCATAAACATAATAAAACACGAAACTGGAAACTATGTAGAAAAAACATCAAAAAAAAGTATCTGATATTTGCTGCAGACAAAATCTGAAGTTCTTATCTTAGTTGTTTATTATTCTGAATAATGCACAGTTACTGAAATGCAAAAAACTATGAGGCAACAATTGGTATCCAGTTCCAGGGGAGTTGTTTGTAATCCACTCAAGCAATGGCTGGTTGTCACAAAACCTAATACAAGAAGATGCATTTATACCATATAATAAGCAAAGTCTTACTCAGTAGTGTGCAGATGTCATTGCAATTTTGGTTCTGAACATATTGAGAACATTTTTTCCCTGCATGGATGCAGACTGTCTCTTTGGGAAACTTTGGTCTTCCTCATGCTGTCTAATCACCATGGGAGTCAAAAGTCCTGATTAAGCTACAGCCCCTTTTATAGGGCACAATGATCAAACATTTGCTGGGACAGCCTTGCTCAAATGTAGACTGTTATTCACTTCATCTTGCATTGCCAGTAGAGTATTGGCCTAATGAGAAAACTGCAGGACTCCTCTTTTCATTGTTAGCAAAGAGGTGATGGATTGAGTTGAGGGGCAAGTGTGTGATAGAATTTGTTTGCTTCTACATTTTAGTTCAAAATGGCTGAAATGTGTTAAGAGAGCACAGGCTGCCAAAAGGGATCATGCATTTATGCAGGGCTTTACTAAGTGGGCAGCTGGAACATGTTCTTTGTGTCCCTGGACATACCTGGCTGCCTTTTTGGCCATTAGGTTGCTGACCTGCTCTAGCTGGCTGCCAGCGTCCCAGACTGGGAGACAGAGAGGCCATGACACTGGGCTGCAGACATCTGATGAGCAATCTGAAGGCAGAGGAACAGGATTGAGGTGGAGCCTGCCTTTTGAGCCTTGCAATCAGCATGTGGTGTTTGTCAAGTTTGAAATTCAAATACTAATCGTATCAGCAAAGCTGTTCGTCTAGCAGAAAGTCTCAGTAGTCTCTCTTAAAAGCACCATATTTTCTCAGTTTTTGAAGAAATTCTATGCTTTGGCTCAGATATTTTCCTCCTCAGACCAGGAGTATAGCATTTAAGAACCAGTTAGAAGTTTAGATGAATCTGTGGTTGCACTGTTGTTGCAGACCAGGATATATCCTCTGTTAGAGGAGAGGCTTTTATCTAGGATTTGTTCAACTCTATGATTAAATACTATTATTTTGAGGTCTCCATTCAGTAAGAATACTATTGTATTCAAACATGGTTGGGTCCCTTCATTGTTACCATGGAATAAATGCTCTTTTTGGGAAGTACATGACTGTTCAGCTGGACCCAACTGAGGGTGCTACTTTTTCTTTTTGCATTGAATACCTTGATCATTCCCAATCCAGTCTGTAGTTAGTGTGGCTGTTATGCCCCCATGAAGATTTTTTTCTAAACTTGCTAATTATGTGCCCATCAGAATAATGGAAAGAGTAATTATCCTTATAGTGCTTAGTGACATTGAAACTTCCATTATTCTGTGATTGGAGCTGCATAATTACAGATAATTGCTGCAACTGTATTGTCTGTTCAAATACAGCTCTACAATAATTACCTTATTTTAATTAAATATTTTTGGGATTTAAGTGGTTCTCTCTTCATTTACTCTACTAAAAAGAAACTTCATTTAGGTATAAACATGCAGTATGTTGCAAGCTAACCACTCATTCAAAACATCACCAATTGATTTTACCTAATGTGATTTTACTTGTTCTGTTTGAAAATGCCTCAAATCCACATAATAAATTATTTAAAAAAATTTCAGTGTCCTAAGGCTGGAGTTCAGAGTGAAACCCCCCAAAATATCTCTTATTGCAAAGCTGTAAGATGCTGTCTTAAGACTTCAGCTTTCTGGAACACACAAGTGCATTTTCCACATATAACCAAGAAGTTTTCAGAACTTCAACACTTTAATTTTTGAAAAATCCCCTTTAACCAAAGACATACATCTTTAAGAAGCCAGATGCTTTGTTTCAGAAAACCAAAGCCATACATCTTTAAGAAGCTAGATGTTTTGTTTCAGAAAGTAAAATTGGCCCAGATTTAGCCTCCATTGAAGGTATGCTCTGTGCTTTATGATCTGAGACTGCTGCTGGCCTGATTGCTGCCGTGGGTTGATGTGCTGATGGCCTTTCTTTCTTCATCCCCTCATGTGGACTCAGGGAGGACTCCTTTTATCAGCTTTTTCATACTTGGTCCAAGGAACTGCTCACTTGTGGAGGGAACATCTGAGGCTAATAGACACTCTCCCTACCTTGGCATAGAAAGGCTGTTCATAGACAAAATTTACTTTATACTATGTACAGCAGTGGGAAGTGGAAAAGTGTACACAGTGAATCTAAATGAAGCTAATGAGATGCATGAAGTATTTGGGTCCTGAGAGACTCTTTCCTTTAAGGCATGAGATCAACACTGGAGTCATGTAAAATGCAGGAAATGTACATTTTAACAAGAAGAGCAGGAAGTTGCAGGGAACAAAATCAAAAGTGATAAACCTTGCACTTACATACTGATGTATGACCTTGTCTAATTTACTTGGAATTTACTGACAGCTTGAACACCCTGCACTGCGAGTGGACATTTCATTTTACGGTGCATTAAAGCCATAGTATTACACATGCTCAGGCTGAAAAGTTAGATATAATGAGTAGTCTTACAATAAGCAACAGAGGGTCTTCAGTTTCAAATAATCCTGTAGTCAAAGAGCAAAAAATAGAGTGCTATGGCAGCATATAAAATATGCTTTTACTAATAAAATATAAAGCTCTATACTTTGAGTATTGATGTCATATATGGATAACACTCATTAGATTCTAGTTGCACACATAGTGGCACAAACATTTAATTAGTGTATTTACAACACAGGTCTAAGTATGTGACCTGTAAAAATATAAAGAAGCAATCTGAGAACTAAAGATTTTATTTCAAAATTTTGTATGTGAAAAGAACCATAAAGCATCTAAGCATAATACTTGGAAACCAGCTCCAGTGATGTTTCTTTAAGTAATTTCATGTGAATTTGTATTTCTATTCAGGCTTAATTTGCCAATACAGATGGAAAGAGTATTTAAAAGTGAGAAGATAAGTGCAATAATTATATTTTACTCTTAAGGGTCTATTTGGTGTTTGGATGTAATTGGGGAAGATCAATGTCATAATTATGTTTCATTTCTGGGTTTGTTGTATTTTGTAAGTTAATTGCATTCAATGGAATACTACTTTACTGTGAGCTTCCTCTTTGCTACTCCAATCTGAAAAGATATAGGAGTGCTTAGCCTTATGTGCATAATCATATAAATGAATAGGCTAAACTTTAATAAGGACAGTTATCTGTTCTTTTTTTTTATTGTGTGGTTTTTTTGCTTGTTTGTTTGGTTGGTATTTTGTTTTTTTTATATGCATCTGTGCTGGTGAGGAGTTTTTTTAAAATATTTCTATTCTTTCAGAGCTTTAAGCAAACATTTACCCTTAAGAAACACTGATGTTGAAGAGAATTGCAGACAACTGCTTTTAAAAAAATCCCTCTAAGCTATTCCCTTCACCTTTTAGCACTGAATCACCTGCGATGACCTGGTCTTGCTTACTTCAAAAGGATTGGCACAGAGAAGGGAAATACATTATGTATTCCAGAAAAGTGAAACAGGACATTTCAATCCCTGTAATTGCTTGTAATTTGTTTTACCACACTGACCATTTCTGATGATGCTTTTTTTGTCATGAATAGGAATTTTTCTCGGGGTTGAAGGTGGGAAAAGATTGGTTCACAGGAGGGTTTCTCTTCATATTTCATCCACTGATGAATGACTTTACAATGACATGTTCCTGGAATCCACTATTGACTTAAGTCAGTCATGAATAATTTGAAGGAAAGATGCACTTCATAATTTCTGAGAGCAAGATACCTGGATTCACTTCAAGATGGCACTGCTGGGAATTGCTCTGTCCCAGGTGATGTCTGACATGTGGAATTTTCCTGGATTTTCCTCCTCCTAGTATGGGCTCCCTTCGGTAAGTAATGAAGTCAGCGGGCTACATACTGTTATCTAGTAAGAATATCTATGATGCTTTGTGACAAATTACTGGCTTGGTTTAGTGGGCTGTGCCTTCCCAGTGGCAAATTACTGGTTAGAAAGCAAGAAAGGGAAATAATGACAGTTTCCCTCAAGGCAGTATGCTACTGAAAGTTGCATTTCCCTAAAGGAGATTGTTGTAGCCAGAATCTGTTTATTGTTTCAAGAAATATCATTTACCTTGGTTGTTTTGCCTTAGGTTTTTGCATCCAGACTCCTGGATTGTAATTGATAATGCCATCAACTATCATTCTGCTTTAATTCGCAATGACTTCAATGTTTTGAGTGTTAACGTATCTTTTTACACAAGAAAAGGTGAGTAAATATTCAGATTTCTTGCAAGATATAGTGCTCTCAGTACTTCTTTCTTTTACTGGTGCTGTTTTGGATAAGAGTGTTCATGCATCCTCTTCTAAATAGTTTACTACTGTATTGCTGCAGTGACACAGTTTTCTATAAAAATGAATGAAGTTAAGAGAGGATAAATGGTCATAAATTACAGAGAATTGTGACTTGAAAGTAATGGTGACATCCTGTTATGAAAAAGGAAATGTGGTCAGCAGAAACCAGTGAATGATGTGAATCCAATGACTGAAGTATAGGGTCAAAGGCTCAGAATTGTCATCTTTATACCCTACTAATAGTTACTGGGGGCTGCTGTTATGACTCTCCCAACTCTTTCTTCCTCTGGGTTGATGAAACCCAGATTCCCCAGCTTCTCCTCAGAGGTCAAATACTTCAGCCCTGACCATTCTGGTGACCATCTGCTGAGCTTCCTGCAGTTTTTCCATGTCTTTTGTGTACTGGGTGTCCCAAGATTGAATCAAGCATCCAAATGGTGGATTGCATATGTTCATGGCGCTCTGTACATCAGAGGTGCATCTGGACTGAATTTTAGTGAAATGGGCTAGGGTATGAATTTAATGAGATTGCTGTGCAAAACTTTATCTTTTCTATTCATTTTTGAGGAGGATACAAGATTTTTCCTTGCCAGTGTTATGAGAATGAGAACTTCACAGGTACCTACATCAAAAAGCAAGCAAAGAGAGAAGATCCCTGAGATCCTATGCTTCAGCAGTGGAATTCTCTCCTGCCTTCCTTTTCATAATGATGGCAATATTTTGATGTGAGGAAAGAAAATAATGGAAAATAGAAACATGTTGATTAGACTGAAGACGAAAGCAGTCACAATATCTTGTGATTATCACCCCCTGCAGGTGTAGTAGTGAGTCTTGACATGACTGAAGCATTTTCTGCTGGTGAAACTATTGTTTGTAGGGAGAGCTAGAAGGGACCGTAGGCATTGATTTAAAATCCTCAAAACAAGATTCTGGGCTGTTGCACTCTAGTCTGACCCCTTAAGCATTGCAGACAGTTTATTGAAAATTAAATATAGCACTGAGAAACAAAAAATCCTTTAAATGTAGTGGGGAAAATAGATCCACTTGATACAAAAATATTACACTTCAGTATTTTTTTTTCTATTTATTTTACCTTAGCTTTTCTCTAGTTAGAAAAACCTAGGATGTTCAAACTTAAAATTTGTTAGTAATAGGTTTATTTAGAGATAAACTGTTTTTCCCAACCTCTTTCCTTTCCCCCTTTAGTTGGCATGATCTGCAGGTTTCAGCCATCCCACTGTGCAGACTATAGCATCTAGTAACTTTTTAGACAGCTCTTCTGGGTTGTCTTTGACTGCCCTTAGAGTCTAACATATGGTTTGTTAGGTTTAGTCAGGTGTTTGTTTAAGAAACCTCTCAATGGGTTTCAAAATAACATGAGGGAAATGTTAAAATGATTGCCTGCAGACTAGACATATCTGGGAATGGAATATTATGTGGTATGAGACGGTGCTAAAACTTTTGGTAATAGTGTGACCTTGGTTAAGGTGTTGTGAGTACATACATTCCTCTGACTCATTCAAGCTGAAAAGCTATGATTTTTTTAATGAACCAAATCCTTCTAATGCTTGCAATTACTGTTTATTCACTTCAAATAGTGTTTGTCCCCTTCAAAATAACACAATGTGGTATTATTCTATTAGCAGTAAAATACATGGCTCCAGACTGTTTAATAGAAGTGGGTAATATGGTGAACATTTCTTTTTGATGCTATACTCTTGGGGTTCTTTTCATAACAAGAGCAAAGAAAGCAACCACAGGACAGATTTTAGATAATAGAATGATATGTCCAGTTGTTTAAATGGGTGCCAAGAATGAAAATCTGTGAAGGAACAAGACATTGTTAAATTGCTAAAATAGAGACAAGCAGCATCCAGTGTTCTAGCTATGGTAAACCAGTCTTGTTAGAGTTTAAGGTACTGTTTGAGGCTTCCATAAAATTGTTTTTGTTTCCCTCACCACAACTGGAACACCAGCTCATTCCTCCCTCTAGTTCATTTTCCTGAATGCTTTTGAGCAACTTTGTCTATTGTCCCTGTTTCAACTGGAAAAGGTGTTAGAGAAATTCAGCTTTGCATTTCTTTCTGCTTCCAGGGATTGAGGTTTGGGTAGAGTAGGCAGAAAGCATTCTCTAAACTGGCCCTGTGCTTTGGTTACAGTGAAGTCTTGCTTAAAGTATTTTTGAAATGCAAGTTGTACGTTTTGGAACAGTGAAAGTAGCTGCTTCTCTCATTGCTTTTTCTTATTCACCTCTGTTTGTTGTTCTTGTCCTATGTTGATTTCAGTCTATTTTTGTCTGCAAACAACAGCAGGATGAAGTAATTTTGTCAGGGTCTTCTATGATGTCTCCCAAGACATTGCAAAGACATAGATGTTACAAAATTGTTTAATTTCATGCCCCAGAAGATTTGAAGATTGAGCAATAGACATATAATTACAATAGTTAAATGTAGTGGAATTTTTCCTAGAGTTTCTATAAGGTTGAAGAGAGATAATAAATTCCAGTGTTTCTATTCCCCATCCAGCATCTCAAAAAGTATCAGTAAAAAAATACTAAAAATATTAGGGAAGAAAAGCAATAAGCAGATAATGCAGAAATGCAGTCAACTCATTTTTTCAGACTTTCTTTTTCTATGGTTTTTATTGTTTATTTAGAGGATAATGTTTATGGAATACACAGTGTTTTCTAGTGCTAATACCAGCAACCTCAGGATTAAATTCACATCAACATTAAATAAATTGAAAATGAGGGAAAGTGAAGAGCATGTGCGGAAACAACAAAAAGAAGCTTGGCTTCAGGCATTTGACAGCATTGGTGAATAAAAGCCCATTATTCTCAAACAAGTACCATATGAAAATGCAGAATTTCTTATGACAGAAATGTCAGAAAATATTCTTAGAAGTGTAAGAATATTCCAAATTCTAGATAATGAGATTTGGTCATTAAGCAACCAATTTTGAAAACTTTATCCTTAGATGAGTGTTAAAATTGCTGGGACTAAGAGTGCAGAGACAAATTCAGAGGAAATGAAGACAATGATGAGAAATCCTACAAAGGAATGTAAGCAGAGCAATGAGGAGAAACATTGAGAAATAAAGAGGTAGAGCTGTCTAGAATTTTTTTTCTGTAATGATTTCTCAAATAAAAAATGCAGTTCTATTTCAGTTTTATTAATAAAAAGGGTTGTTTTCACTTATTTGATCCAAATTCAACTCTATACTTTAGCTGAATGTTTTTAATAAGTAAAGCAAAGCTGTCTATCCATTGCACTTTTCTTTGAAATCCTGATCTTATTTGGTGACTGGGTTCCCTGGTGGGCTGGGCCTTCTGTCATGACACTTATGACATGGTAATTGTGGGTTCCACATGCCTGTGCACACAGTGGGGATGGAATGAACTACTCCAATGCTATGGTGAAAAGGATTTCCTATCCCAGGCAGAGGAGTAGGGTGAAAAAGAATACAACTTTGCAAAGAGCAGACTGAAAAGAACTGTCACTGATCTGCACCCGTCCCTGGGGTTTTGAACCAAAATGCATTGACTTAATTTTGTGAAGGTTACAGAAATTTAGTTGCAGAATAAAATCATGGCAACTTTGCACTTCTGTTCTTTATATCTTTCTCCCACATTTGAAACAGAATGGAGCTCCTAAATATTGTGACTACACTCAGCTCCTTAAAGAACAAATCCCACGACAATAAATGTGGAAATATGGCTGATCAACAGTATAAAAATGTCATGAACTGTTCATTGCACTGAAAGTAAAACTCAGTCTATTTGTGCATCTCTGGCATTCACAGATTGTGAGTACCTGGACAAGTGCAAAATTGTCTATTATACACAGAGCTTCTTGTATGAGATTTGCTGGAGCAAGAAATAAAATTTGATTTTTAATGAAATAATTATAATGAATTAAAACAGAGTGTTGTGAAGTGAAGCCATCAAGTCAGAAGTCAGGAACAACAGCGTATGATTGAGATGATGTGCCCCAGGACTTTGTGTTACATGAACTATTCTCCTAATTACTTACATAAATCTTCATAAAACTCCCATTGAAGATGTACCAGTATGAACTGTAATTGCAGTTTATTGATATGAAATTTACAAAGAGGTAAATGACTAAATAAATTATTCTCAGCAGTTATTTCTACTTGTCAAAAACACTGCAAAAGAAACTTTGAAGGAGACTGTAGTGAAGAATTTTGCTTTCATCTAACATTGACAAAATGGATTTCTTTGTGTTCCTAAATGGAAAAAAAATAGTAATTCACAACAGGTTTTTATGTCTCTGAAATTACTGTTCTATGATAATAATGCATTGCTGCCAGCAAATTTAGTAACATGAACCTATGAATCCAATTAGGGGGAAAACATACACTTTGTTCTTTTTTTCCTCTCAACAGAGAAAAAGAATATAAGCCAATTTAGCATTTGCATGCAAGTTGTTATGTACACATAAATGCAAATATGTCACCGCTTTTCTTACCTAAAACTCATCCTGTGACTATGTTTTTATTCCTGACTTTTTAAAAGTCTATTTAACAAGTTGAATGGGCTAATATCCTTTCGGTGGACATCTAGTAAATTAATAAACTGAGAGGTGTTATAAAAAAAATCAATAGAATTTCACTGATTTCAAAAGCCACAATGTAGAGGAGGGCTGAATAAGAGCAAGTTTGTGGATTTTCAGTTAGTATTCTGCATGTGCCCATCAGGGAAGATATTCTATTGTTTAGAAATAAGGATTTGAAATAGGGAGAGCAGAAATACTATTCTGATGATGCCGTGAGAGACCCTAGCAAAGCACACCCCAAACACTGATTTCTATGGTTTTTATAACATTGTCCACCCAATCCCCAGTTCACACATCTCTCTGTCCAGCCTCGTCCTTCCCCTGGTCACACCTCCTCAGGATTTGAGTCAGGGGTCTCTCTTCATCATTTTCCTCTTCCTCAGCACACATAGGGTTCTTGGAGCTTTTCCAGTGTTCTTAGACCCAAGGTTGTTGGCTCATGTTTGTGTTTCATTCTGCAGGCTTTTCTGATATTCTTCAGCTTTCTGCCGTGAAGAGAGCCAAAACAACTAAAAGAATTTGAGCTACTGATATGTGGCATATGAGGTCGGCATGTATAAACATTGAACTTAAGCTGTTAGAAATATTAGTACACTAAATCTGCCTTTTACTACAGCTACAAGTATTTCTAAAATCTATAAAAATGAAAAAATGAAAAATCAAAACCCCTTAAGGTATCATTGATAATGTGCATCTTTTGCTCATGTTGCTGTTTCTTGCTGGCAGAAGGCCAGTAAGTAAATATTTTTAATGAGTCTGATGGACCTTTTAGAGTTCACATTTTCATTCTTCCAGGGTAGTTGTATATTTTTGGATAACAGTAACACAGTGTTTACTGGGACCTAGGAAAGACTGATAAATTAATTCAAAAGCAACAAAGAATTTAAGATGGCAATTTTAACTTTCAAATTTCATAGCTTTCAGGTTTCTTTCTAAAACTAAAATAATAAAAAGTCTGGACAATCAGGTCAGTTTCATATAGAGTGATTATCTGAAGTTCTTATTACTTGGCTAATTGCAACAAGTTTTTATAGGGTTTCCAGTCTTAATTATCAATTGGAAATGGCATTTCCAGGTAACAAGTGTTATAATGCACTGCATTGTGAGTAGTGACATTAGAAATTCCAGTTATGCAAAATTCTGTCTGGCGGATGTTGTTGATCTGGTTGTAGAGCGGATGAAGACTATGTTGTCATCTGTCATGAACGTGTATCTTTGAATTGTTCACTTTGAACAGATAATTTATTTTCAGGGGTTGTTTCCAAAAGGGACTTGTTCTTGTGGGAGTTGCTGCTTTCAGCACTGAGCTTATAGAATCACAGAATTGATTGGGTTGGAAAAGACCTCCGAGATCATCAAGTCCAACCCTTGGTCCAACTCCAGTCCATTTACCAGATCATGGCACTCAGTGCCACGGCCAATCTCAGTTTAAAAACCTCCAGGGATGGTGAATCCACCACCTCTCTGGGCAGCCCATTCCAATGGGCTGATTACTCTCTCTGGAAAGAATTTTTTCTGATCTCCACCTTAAATTTCCCCTGGCAGAGCTTGAGCCCGTGCCCCCTTGTCCTGTTGCTGAGTGCCTGGGAGAAGAGACCAACCCCCACCTGGCTAGAACTTGCCTTCAGGTAGTTCTAGACAGTGCTGAGGTCACCTCTGAGCCTCCTCTTCTCCAGGCTAAACAACCCCAGCTCCCTCAGCCTCTCCCCACAGGACTTGTGCTCCAGTCCCTTCACCAGCCTTGTTGCTCTTCTCTGGATCTGCTCCAGCCCCTCAATATCCTTCCTGAACTGAGGGGCCCAGAACTGAACACAATACTCAAGGTGTGGCCTCACCAGCGCAGAGTACAGGAGAAGGATCATTTCCCTGTCCTGCTGGCCACACTATTTTTGATACAGGCCAGGATCCCATTGGCCTTCTTGGCCACCTTGGCACACTGTTGGCTCATGTTGAGCTTCCTGTAAATTAGTACCCCCAGGTCCCTTTCTGCCTGGCTGCTCTCCAGCCATTCTACCCCAGCCTGTAGCACTGCATGGGGTGGTTGTGGCCAAAAAATGCAGGACCTGGGACTTGGTCTTATTGAACTTCATCCCATTGGAGTCAGCCCATCTCTCAAGTCTATCCAGATGCCTCTGCAGAGCACTTCTGCCTTCCAGCAGGTAGACAACTTGGTGTCATCAGCAAATTTGCTGATGATGGTCTCAATCCCCTCATCTAAATCATCAATATGGTTATTATTGGTTATGGTTTCAGAGGCTTGAGTAAATTTGTGTTTATACAGGCTACCGTAAAACTGCTACAACTCAACGATACACTGTAGGCTGTGGTGTCAAGGGCTGGGGCTGTAGCTGGAGATTGAACATAACTGTGTGACTAGTGAGGCAGTAGCACTGCTGATGCAGCATTAGAATGGGTTGGTACTATAATTGTTATTAAGGCCTCAGTGGCTTGGTTACTGCTGTGCTCAGCAGGCATTGATGAGGTAGGTTTGTGGTCACTGTCGGTAGCTGCTGCACACATCTGGTTCTGTGTAGGGAAAAAAATGAAAGTAAACTTGTTATTCAAATAAGCCAACAAAGCAGATATAAACTTTCTTTCTTCAGAATATATCAAGGATACTGATATGTTATAAAACTGTTAGGCTGAGCTCTAAGCTCCTAATTGGACCTCCAGCCAATAAACCTGCTGAACTAACTAAACCCTCATGAAGTGAGTAGCTGAGCCATGATGTAACCATTCTTCTAGTGCACTTATCTAGAAAAAGTGCCCTCGTGGTGGTACCAGCATGTCCAAATATTTGGGAAGGACTCACCTTGCCAGTTTTTATTTTCCTACTTTGTTTTAAGTTTAGACATATCCGTTGGTTTCTGTGCTTTCTTACTTGCAATGGCTGGTTACAGACAAGTTTGTGTAAGACAAGAACAGTTTCTGTGTTGTGTTGTAAAATTTCCATTCTTAACAATGGTTGAATAGCCATACACATGGTTTATATTAGAGGATTTACAGCATTTATATTTTATGATGAAATAGTCCACTTTTCTTGATGTAAAACTTATGAAGAGAGAATGATATAGGAAATCTGTCTAGCACCATTTATTTTTGTATACCTAAATTTATTACTCTATGTATGGACCTCTTATCAGGCTGATCTGTGTCTGAAGATTAGCTTTTGATTTAAGTTTTTATGAACCAAGCTGCTTGCTTCCCTACATGTTAGCATGCTAAGAAGATATACTCTTAACAACATTTATTTTTATGAACATCTAGAATTCTTTTTCATTGGGATTATTCTGTGTTTCACCTTTTTGCTATTACTTTTGTGTTCAGGATAGTGGAAGAGTAAGATTAGTGTTGTAAACTGGTATTCGAGACTGAACCTTGTTTCTACAGTCTTTTAGTCCTTGAGTCAAAAATCTGCAGAGTCATGGAGTAAAATAAGACCAAGAAACTACAAGGACTATAATGGGAAAACTCACACCAGAAGGCCTTGGAAGTTTCAGATCTGAGTGCCTTTAGAGTTTGATGCCAATCTGAGAAGAAGCCAAATCCTGTTCTTGAGTCTAGAGGTGAAATGTTAGATGAGCTTTGAGTGTTCTTTCTTCCTGCTGTTTGCTGTGTCTGTTTATAGTATAAACTTTGGGTATCAGGAATATGTAAGGCAGGTCACTGAGCATGGAAGATGGACAATCTCAGTTGATGACTCCAGGAAATATAGGGCTGTGGATTTCTATTAGGATTTGATCCAAATTAAGATTGTTGTTGCTGATCACTGACATACTATTTTCTTCTCCTTGGTTTAGAATGTACCATGTGTCACTTTTCTTTTGTCAGCATTGGCAGTATCAAATTACATATTTAAAACTTGTTAGATCAGCAAAAAAGTGGTCAAAGGGAGGGGGAAAAAACCCCAAAAGAGTATTTTTGATTCTAGCACGACAGTGGTCCAGGAGGGCTTTTCTGTGTGATCGGAAAAATCTGAGAAAGAAGAAAAGACCAAACAGGGTTGTTAAGGGAGGAAGAATAAAACATGCTTTTAGTAGCAAACTCTTAGTTCAGCTCCACTGTAATGATAAATTGTGTAATAGGCTTGGTGCATTCATGTGATGCTTCTTTCCATTTTAGGTTGTGCTGTGTGAATAGCTACACACAGGTCACTAGGATATTAATAGCATAACATAGTGGTCTAAACTCTGCTATTGACACATGAGGCATTAATGTGAATTTATTTCAGCATTTGATATTTATAATTGGTAAAGTAGCAATGTAGCTCCCTGTTTCCCATATTCCTCATACTTGCGTCACTTCTTTGATCTGGAAAAATGCAAAGCAACATGGGACATTATTAAGAAAACTCACATTCTAAAAATTCATACTTTAATTACTCTGTTGTGTTTTGTTTTGTGCAGATTACTTGAGATACAGAAGGAAGGGAACACAAATATTTCAACAGACTATTAGTATTTTTCATCTTGTTGAGTTTTTATTGGAATTTGTGAATACAAGGAAGAGCAACAGAATTTTTGAAAATATCCAGACTTGGAGTTTAGTGACCATTATCACTGACTTGCATAACAATTCTCTATGAGTCATTGAGAGCCATATGGATATTTTTCCCTTAACTAAAAAGTAAATCCAGGTTCTGGGAACAGATGCTCCTTTGATGAGACTCTGCTGATAGAGAGTGACAGTTCAGCAGTATTGTGGGCTAACTGTATTCAAAGAGAAAATCAGCAAACCCAGTGTGGTATCAAGGGTCAGACTGAATTTTACTGAGAGATCAAAGTAGTGAAAAATTTCTTTGAAACCTTGCGTATACTGTGCAAATTAAAGGTGTGAATATGTGGTACCATTAAATGATCTGAAGACATATTTGGACAAGTTCTAAACAAACAAAGTGTAGATGGAGGTAGTTCTCCCTGGATTAAATGTCCTGCAGAAGAGGGTAAAATAACAATATTCTTTTGATATTTGAGTAACTCCATTTAGCAAGTCTGGAGAGAAGTAGCGTGCCAAAAGTGTCAAGGTTGGAGGAGTTTTAAAAAATATGCAGCTAATCTTTTGCCTTCTAAACTCTTATATAAATCTTTGTTTTGAAACTGAAGCTTTTAATAAGCTTAGGAATGGAAAGTCACTGAAAGAAGTGGAAAGATGTGAAGAAAAACTGTCCAGCAGAGGGATAAAGAGCCAGTACTTTATAACATATCCTTCAGATGTCATCACAAAGACAGATGAAACTTTTTCTGTCTTTTGATTGCAGTTGGACAAGTAAATTGGTCAGTGCATATGCCACTGGAAAGAGTAATACTATGCACTAAGAGCAATTGTGTATTTTCAGTGTTACCAATGGTTTTTATTGTTTGTAAACAGAATGAGGGAAGCCAGAGGACAAAATGTTTGTTAGAGAACCATGATGCCAGCAGGTGGGATATGAGCTGAATGCAAATGGGAGCAGCCTGTGCTGCCAGCACACTTGCAAAAATGCACGTAGCACAGCACTACCCAGGCAGTCTTTATGGTCTTATTGAAACTTCTGAATTTCTTCTGTACTTCAACATAGTCTATTTCCTGTTATTGTGAGAAAGGCAGCTGGTGAAGCAGTTCTTATATTGATGCCTCATTTTCTGTGTTCTTCCAGTGTGCAATGCAGGTAAACCTCTGTGTTTAACATGACAGTTTTCACCTTTAGTTCTTCCATCTTGAACTTTGACCACTAATACAATTGCATTACAATTAAGTCGTCAGTATAAGGCAGGACAGTAGAGATGCTTGGGAGCTTGACAATGTATTTGGTTCTTGTTAGAAGATGCACTCTTGACAAAACAGAAATGTTATGGGGGAATTTGGTTTCCAAGTTCTCTGATTTGAAAGTTTTACAGTTCTAAATTTAATCTAGAGTTTTGCTTCTAGAACTATTTGTTAAATTGCACTGAGAAGCTTTAAAAATTTTAGCCTGCACTGTTTTGCGCTGCACGGCTACATATATGTGGGGTTTTATGATCTTTATCATATATCTGGACAGGAAAGTTTTGCCACATTGCTCCTCTAATACACTGTGCTCGAACAGCTGAGATCAAAATGACCAGGGACATAAAAACATCTGAGGCACAGACAGGAGTCACAATTCTCAAATGTGCAGTTGTAGCAAAGCTAAGCTAGTGTGAGGGCAGGCAGAGACAAGCAAAACCTTAAATGTGTGAAGAATCCTGATCTCAGCAAGGAGCAGCATTACTTTATGTTCCTTCAGCTCCATTTGCTGTGGCACCACCAGCTGCCTGTTACCTGGGAAATAGGCATTAGATTAGCATTTACCCTAAGAAGTTTCTGATAAATTAAATGCCCTCTAATCTGGTTTTTTTTTTAATGTTTATGCCAATCTATTTAAACTAGTATATGCTCTCCTCAAACAATTTGTGGGAGTTTCTCTGGGGGAAGATTGGTAGGCTGCGTAAATCCTCTTTGATGTTTTCCTGAGGAAGGTGCTGTTGGCTTCCTGACTGTTTCTAGCTTAATCTTCACATAACCGCAGGGCTCTTTCTGTGAGGTAGTAGCTGTATTTTGCTAAGCCTTTATGGTAATGCTATACATATGTAGCAATCAGTACTACATGCTCCAGCATCAAAGGCCAAAGCTGATATCTCTGTGATGAGGGACTTACTAATATGATACACATCTCTGACAATAGGTAGTTGTTATGACAACATTCAGAGATAAGAAGTGGCAGGCAGGGTAATGAAAGCACACGGATCTATTCCTACACAGCAAATGGAGAGAACATGGGAAAACAGTGTATTATTCTCATTAAAAAGCCCTAAAATGACACTTGTACTATCATTTATTTAAATAAGTGTCTCTCAAAAATAAGAAAGGGAAGAAGAGAAAACACATGTTAAAGCATATGTAAAAATATAATAATCACAAGGCTACACTGTCCTAAAATTGCATCTTTTTGGTGCTTAGTGAAATTCACAGTTTGGTAATTTCATTAGGCTTCGAGTGCAGTCATTCAGCCTGAAAGATACACATTGTCTTTGTCATTTTGCAATTTCATTCAAAGATAGAAATACGGTTTTTAAACTTCTGACTGTCAGTTCTACTTATTGTTATTGAGTGCAGGTGAAATGAGTGGATGTAGCCAATGAAATACTAAACCACTGCTGGTCCAACCCTTTCGAGAACTGATTTCTGAGCCTAGAATGATTATTAGAAAATGGTCACTTTTTATTACAAAAATCTGCATTACTGTGCCTACGCACAGACATAGAGGACTGTTACATGTGCCACTCTTGTGATATTTCTTGATTTATTTCAGTAGAAGTGGCTAACTTGTAAAGAAAAATAATTTTGAAAATATAATCAACTTTTTAATATAATAAACCATGGCAATATTATGATTATACAAAATACATTTATAATTAGCATAGGGGGTTTTTTATAACTAAGATTAAATTTTTGGCCTAACACTTTAGAGTTTGCTCTAAACATAGTCTGCTAAAGTAATATTTTCTCATGCTTAGCTAAAATATATCACATAACAATGTATTTAATAGACTGCATAAGTGTGCAAATACTTCTAGCTTTGAAGATTTGCAAATACAAGAGTACACCAATCCTCTTGCTGTTAAATTGTGTTCACCATGATATTTAAAAATAACAATATTCAGAACAAATAAACCCCATAGTGTCTGAAGCATGAGTGATTTAAATTAAAAGTTGTTACACTAAAAGTTAAATTTATTTAGTCAGGACTAGCACATATTTCTGTTCTCTTTAGACCATATAGTAAAAAAAAAAGTTTAAATTGTTTTTAATACGCTCTCTAACTTCTCCATTAATAAACCTACCTGTCTTTGGACTTCAATGCACTCTGAGTCACAGATTGCCATGTAAAAGAGAAGCTGAAGTAGAGAAAGATGTGCTTTACTTCAAGCAAAGAAGATGCATTTGATCTGTAAGCTTTCATCACATCATCTGTGATGTTTCTTTTGAGACTGGTGCTTATTACTCATTTCCATAATTTGGCTATGTTGGCCATAAATATGTCTTTTTTTTTTTTCTGAGAATATAATTTTAACCCTTAGGAAGAAATGGCTGTAGCAGATTTTGATTTCTGGAGGGCAGCAATGATTGGTATTCCAGGAAAGTATTGAGGCGAGGTTCCCTGTTCCTGTAGAGAGACCCTCCAGCAGGGACTGCTGGTAGGTGTTTTGGAGTTTAGATCTGGCAACTTATCTCAATGTCCTCTACTGCTTCTCCCTACTGTATAATGTGTTCAGGTTTGGCATTATTTATTTCAGCTCCTGCCTCTAATGGCTCTATGAGTTACTATCATTGACTACATGTCTGCTGCTCCAGAAAGGCTTTTCATGCACAGTCAGAGAACTCTGTGGGTGAGAAGCAGGCTGTCAATTCAGAGACACAATCAGCAGCTGGATGTGCTGAGCGTGGAGGACCTTTCATTCTCCTGACTCTTTCCATGGTGGAAAGATGTTCACCTGCACTCTGCGAAGGAGAGAAAACTAGGAGTGAGGTTGAACCTGGGGAGAAAGGGCAGGTGGGAAGAAGGTGTTTTAAGATTTAGTTTTTATTTTCTCATTATCCTACTCTGATTTTGTTGGCAATAAATTTAATTTTCCCCAACTCAGGTGTGTTTTGCCCATGGTGGTAATTGGTGAGTGATTCCTTTGCTGCCCTTATCCCATGAGATTTTGGTCATATTTTCTCTCTCTCCTGTCCAGCTGAGAAGGGAAGTGATGGAGCAGCTTTGGTGGGCATCTGGTGTCCATCTCTGGTCAAATCACCACAGGGACAATTACTGTACAGTGAGTTCATCTGTTTAGAGAATCTTCTCAAAGGATTAATGGGGAGATAACTTTTGTAATGACTCAGTCTGTTACACTGAGAAACTGAAAGGGCAGAGTGCTGACGTACTTTTAGGTCAGGTCTGAAATTATCCTAAATCTCTTCTTTGGTGTCCTTGTATATTTTATTCTGTTACCTGGATTATTAGAATTATTGTATTACTCTCTTTTTCTTTGTAAAGCAGCTAGAATGATTCATAGCAGAAACTTCTTTCAGTGAGTGTAGTTATATTTGTAAAGGAATGACTAAATTAAAAACCAATTCCTAAATGTTAAGATGAATGAGACTGTTGAATGCATAACTCTGCACTTTGACTTTAGAGATTTACCCTTTTCCTCAAATAAGTTAATGCAGTGTCCCATTGATTACTGAATTATTAAAACCACTATTGATTTACTAATATAACCAGCATAGTTTATTGTATTCACCTCATAGCTGTGTTTGCCAAAGTTACTCTTTCGAGTGATACAAAATGTTATTTTCAGCAAGAGGCTTTTCCTCTTAAAATCTATTTCTGTAAATGTGGAAAAATCTTGGCTGTTCATTATGATTTTTGCACAAAATTTATTAAAAAAACCCAAATGAAAATTCTAGCCTTTCTAATACAGAGTCCAAAGCTGAAAATATGTCATTACACGAATGGTCTTGTAAAGTGAAACAAATTAATACCAGTTCTGCATCTGGTTTTAAGGTTCTAGCTTAATGAAAACTGAACCTAAGCAACAGATTTTCTAGGTTTATATCCTAGGAAAGCATTTATTGTTGCATGAATTGAATCAAGAGAAATAAGGTCAGTGCTCACATTTTAGAGGACAGTAAAAATTTCACAGGATTGAAACTTGTCTCTTAAAGTTGGTAACAGTGCTCTAAATCCTGGAGATCTTTATAAGGATGCTTCCACTCAGAAATGTGTTTGTGCAAAGTACTTTGTTACATGAGAGATTTAGTAGTTTAAAGGAGAACTGAAGGTTGGGAAGAAGTAGGAAAATTTTCTTTTTCATAGGTGAATGTGGGTGTTAAGAAGTGATTGGTCTGAGGAATTTTAACAGGAGATCTTACTGTCACTTAAAGTTCTCATTGCCTCTTGCAATCTGGCACTTGGAGCCCCTTTTTCATTTGTTTGGAGATTTTACCTCACTGTGGAAGCCTTTAGAGTTTTAAGGCACATGTTTAGTAGAGTCAAGACATAGTAAGTGAAGAGTGTGATGTAAAACCATGTTAGTGGAAGTGCAGACAGTTCAGTGTGGACCCTCTCATTCAGAAGCAAAGTACTCATAGAGGAATCTAATGTGCTTTCATTTTTCAGCAGTCTTTAATTAGTCTTTCCATTCCCTGTGTCCCTTAATCAGGGCAGACTTCGTATCATATGCATCCTACCCACCATCTAGTGCTTACTGTATTTTATCAGAAAGCTTGAGAAAGAGTACAGATCAGCACAGGCCCTCCCAAGTGGAGAAAAATACTGCTGTCTTTTACTATGTGTGGTTTTCTTTAAAATACAATTAGGTTCCCTCCGTGGCACTGTGGTATGCTCTTTATATACAGCTCTGGAAGTTGATTTAACTTCAGTTATTAATCTCAGCAGCTGTTTATGGCATTGTATAGTACAGCCATAAGAAATAAAGATTATCCCTTAAATAAGTGTAAAGATATGCAGGCAGTGAAGTGCAGTATTCTCATAACAGTCTAACCACAGGTGTGCTATACTGCTGTGTAATAGACCATACCCTTAGAATAAAGTTTAAACTCCCTTTTCTCTACCACTATTTTATGGTTGTTTTTTTTTTTTTTTGAATTGCCGGAAAAGTCAAGGTGGCCAGAGTTCTTCCTGATGGCTCAGAAATTTGGACAAACTAACCCCTGCTTAAAGTTGTTTGCTTATGTTACAATATTGACATTTTTTACATTGGGTGATAATGCCAAAATTTGCAATATAATGACAGACACTTCTGCAGCCATAAGTTTGTGGCAATTTCTGTCCATGGGTGAGTGGAAGTCAGTGAAACTTCACCTTCTCTAGAAAATTCACTTTATCTCATCAGTAGTCCCCAGGGTTCAGCAGCACCTGAGATTCTGCACTAAGCTGCTCTCTTGTTGCAGCACACTTTTCTCTATGTGGCTTCTTTCCAAGAATCCTGGAGGAACAGAATTATTTTTAAGTCCTCTGTCTATCTGTCAGATTTTGTTGGAATTTGGTAATCATTAAAAATAAATGAGGTTGGTAACATGCATTATTGTATGAGCATTCTATCAGTACTATTGTATCTGCAGGAAACTATGTAAAAACTTACAAAATATTGGAGTACAGAACACTCACTGTATTTTACAAACTGGCCAAGTGATGCAGGACATAGATTAAAAAAATATCAAGTAGCTTTACAAATGCAGATGCTATTTCTGAGCATTTTCCTTATCTTTTTATAAAATATTCTCTGTTTATAAGTGAACATCTGCTATTTGTTTGTTTTAGGTGCTGCCCTATATAACCGTCCAGGGATCTGGGCATTGCATTGGCTCCTTTCCTCTTCACTCTTGCAGAATGAAGCCCAGCTGCGCATGCAGGGATACCTGGGGAAAACTGTGTTCCCAGCATCTTTGTGCAGGTGTGTCTGGGGCTTGCATGAGGCACACAGTTTTGAGGGTCTGCAGGAAAGATGACAGCTGTTAATGGCAAGAGGCTTATGAGTAGCTTGTCAGTGAGCTGAGGAGGAATGGAAAGCAGTAAAACCCTACAGATAGTAGCTAAATTGCACTGCTGTGACTGAATACACCTGGAAAGGAGGTCTATGGTGTAGGAAGGTGCTATTTCTAGTCTTGTTTTGTGCATACTTGTTTTGGTTAGCTTCAAACTCATTCAGCATGGGTTTGACTCCACCTTAGACACTGCTGTTACTCTACAAATGTTTCCCTAAGGAGAGAGAGAACTAAAAGGAAGCACATAGACAACAAAGAGAGAAGCAAACAAATAGCTATCGCATAATGGATGAGGGAATTTAGAGAAAAAATACAATAAACATACAGTTTTTAGCCTGTTTGTATCAGACTAGCTTTTAGAGAATGTTTTTTCCTATCCCAAAAATAAAGCAGAAGTGTTGTTTAAATTTGACGAACACATTTAAACTTAGAGTAAGCCTTAATGAGTCCACCTAAATGGAAACAAAGAATGAATGGATGAGGTTACAAGTCCCATCCTCAAAGCAAGAGTCTTCAAAGTTCCTGGCCTTGAAGATGTTTATATAAAATTTACTATAACCTATTGGTAGTTGGGCAAGTTGGGTGAAAAAAAATTAAGAAATCTCAGCATAAATACATTATCTAGTCCTCAAATTAAATGAGAGAGTAACAACATTTGAAACCCAAAGAAAGACTCGTAAAATTTCTTTTGTATAATTTTTCTGTTTGGCATGAATGAAACATCTTAGCTTTTAGAAGCAGCTATTAGTCTGCAGTACTGATGAATAGCAAATACCAGGCTTATGATTTAAAAAGGCACTTGTGATGATTTTGGGATTTACAGACTGTGACCTCATGTTCCTTTAGCACAGAGTAAATTGCTTGAAACTATAAGGAAAAGGAGACTAATAAAAGACTTTGAATACAACAGATACAAATTAGAATGGTTTATGTATAAAGGAAAATAAAACTTGTCAGATGTGCCATAGTTCTAAGTGCATTAAAAATATGGCACTACTTTATTTTTATGTTGGAAGTCTTTTAGAAAATTTTGTTGATGGTCTCTTGAATTGGGAGGAGATGCTGTCATGAATAACAAGTTTTTAAGACACAGAGATATCAGAAAAGAGCCTGAAGTTCTGAAATACTGTGTTATCTGCTAAATTCACTGTTCAATCTGCCAGACTTGCTGGATTTCTGTAAACAAGACAGTGTCCTGCTCAGTTGTCTTGCCAGGGCAAAAAGGTAATTTTGTGTATGGAAGGTCTCATCACAGGAATAATGAAATTTAAATAATTGATTTCTTAAGCTTGTCTCCTGAGATATGCTAGTCTGGTCTGACCTTCACTGAGAGAGGTTAAAATACTCCATTTCTTCCTGATTTAGGTTCCCATAGTCTTGTTTTTCAGCAGATGCTGGAATCAATGTATGGCTATTCGAGAATCTGTATAATTGCTTGATCTATCTCAGAGTCATATGACTGTAGGATATAGACTAGTGGACTGGAAAAAATGAACAAACCCCAATTTCTTATTCCAGTTGTGTATCCCTTCTACCATCAGATACAATGATTTCTTCCTGCACTGTGGTGGCAGATGAATCCTTCTGTATTGCTTATGAACAGCTCCTCACATGTATCTTTAGAGGGATATAAATCCTTTCTTTCCTAATCTGCAGCCAAATTGCACAAACCCTTTCTTCAGCTTAGTTTGGGACACCAGGGCTTTTCTGCCTTAACTCTGTGGTCTCTCAGACAAACAAAAGACCCTGGATGCCTGCTGTTCTGAGGTGTTCCTCTGTTTGCTACCTCCTGACTATGCCTCTGTGTTTGTTATGTTGACTCTGGCAGCAATCTGGTCTAAGGATATTTCATACCAGATCAAAAAATCTGGAAGCAAAAGAAGAAAATACCATCTCTTTGTTTTCAAAAAATTCTGAAGGAGAGCCAATAATTTTGAAAATTTCTGGCTTGGTCAGATATCTGTTTCTGTCCCTTTTGAAGATTGGACCTTGTACAATAAAACCATGAAGTTTATCATCAATATTTTTATAGACTCCGTTTCAAAGCTTGATGCTTCAGTCTCTGGATTTATCCTTGTATAGGCCCAAGGGATTCTGTATTTCATCTGAATGCTAGTTTTTTAATTTTTCTTTTCTGTCTGTCTCAGTACCTAATAACTTGACTCATGTCTGTTGAACTACAGCATGCTATTACTCATCAGTCAGCTAAGTCACCAGGCAGTGCCAGCGTCAGAACACCCCACAAATGAATGCAAAAATCACATTTCCCCAGCTTAGTACCCTCAACCAGTGAAGGCTCAAGCAATGCATATGGTATGTTTATCGGGATGGATTGTCTCTTTTGGGAACTTAAGGGACAATGCCACTGACCAGAGCAAGTGTATTTATCTGGATACCTTACTGACTTTGATAATTGCAAAACAAATGAAGGGTCTGAGATGAAGTCACAAGAAAGCCAAAGACTACAGTGAACAATAGGATTTTTTTCTGTCATAGAGGAAGCTCAATTTTAAGCTACTACATGTGTCTAATCCCTAATTACTTATGGGGATTATATATGTAAAGATCTGGGATATTATTTTATATGAGGGTAAGAGATTTCTGCTGGTACAGAGCAGAAGACAAAGTTTATGGTCAACCAGCTAAGGAGGAGGAGCATGGGGCCTCACAGTGATGACTTCTCTCAGCAGTAGGTATCTGGGGCTCACTGGGATCACTGGTGAAGTAATGAATGTTTCTCACTCTGCAGTGCTTCTTTCAGTGCTAAGCCTTCTGCATTTGCAGTGCATCTCTTCTCAGGTCAGAGATGCAAAAGGGATGGCAGTTGTTGCGCAGTGAGAATGTCGACACCATGACAGAATATCTAGCAAAACAATAAATTGCATGCACATCCCCACCTCTGCTTATAGGCTATGTAGCTGTAGGTAGCCCATGCTGAACATGAAAGAAATTAGTTCAAAATATGGCTGTACTGCCACAAGAGGGATTATTGTGAGTCTCATATGTGGACTTTTGCCCATTGCAACTTGCAAAACTGTCTAGGAAATGCTGAGATCTATTTCTGGTGGTTTTGCCATGTTGAGATAAGATGCAAATCCCCATAGCGTAAAGATAGTCCAACGTTTTTCTTTTGAAGTGGTGATTGACATCACAAAAAGTGAGTTTATTCTTATCAAGAAGCCAACCACAAGTATCTTTTTAGTGGAACAATGTCCACATTCTACAACGAATGTGAGCCGTGGCAAGCAATGCAGAATACCAACAGCTTGCCTGTGGTGCCTGCTGTGGCTAATTTGATGGAAATATGTAATTACATGGTTATGCCAGATCTGCATTACTTTCGTGGGGTTTTTTAGATCTTCCAGTAGGGACATAGGGAAAGAAAGGAAGTGGAGAACTGAAACTGCATCCTAGAGAGCAGAAGTGGTCTTTTGTTTAGGCATTGGAAAGTTGGGTGTTTAAACGCAGAGTCTGGCAATGTTGAATCTCCGCTACTGCAGATCCAGAGCAGCATTTTATTTTTCTTTTCAGATCTTACACTCTCCAAAACTGTTGCTTTTTCTCTGTAGGGGATTATTTGACAGTCTGTCAGTATTCTCTCACCCTTAGTCTTGGCTGCCTTGCTCTTTCTTTGTAGTAATGACTGGCTACTGTAAATGAGGCATCAGGAGTTTCTGCTGGACAGCACTGTGTCTTTAAGCTTCTGAGACTTAATGTATTTTCTGCTGGGGATTGTTTGTGCATGAATGGTATTTCTTACATGCTCTTCAAGCTGTATTCTTGGTCATTGAAATTATTTTTCTTTGCTTCTGTTCTCTCTTTGGGAAAACTGTAACAGATTGTCTTGCAAATATGTCCTCATGTTAGCATTCAGATTTATGTGCAAGCATACACACAGGCAATAACATAAGCTTCTCCCAAATGTTACTGTGAGTAAAACTTCATCCATCAGCATGCTTATAAGCAACAAACATGGGTCATAAACATCACTGAACCAAACAGATTTCATTGGTCCAAATACACTCAGAGAGTTTCCCTGAAGTTTTTAAGCCACCAGTTGCAACTCCACAGCTTCTCACAAGGAACTAGATTCAGAGTTTACTGGTACATTGTTCCATAATTACAGGATATACCTGATGTTTTTTAAAACTTGTGGTATCCAGAGAGCCTATCTGTTGAATATGAAGTTTCCTAAGGATATAACTGAAGGGGTTTTTTTTCTTAGCTTGCAAGAAGCATAAAAGGACAGATGAGAGACTGCTGTTTTTTCTATCTCTGCTTGAATTGGCTGCTGGTATCTGCTGTGATCCTGATCTTGCCAAATGACAAGAAGTAAATGGAGTTGAGAACTGACTGACTGACTGACACTGCCTACAAATTGTTAGTGTCATTTCTTCCATATGCCCACAGGCATTATTTCTGAGTCTAAGCAGAATTTACTGACTGTTTGTCAAACTGGAAAAAAAGGCTGAAAATAGTTTTATATAGCTTTTTATATAGTTTGGGGTTCTGCCAACAGGTGGCAAAGTCATTATTTCTTCTGCAATATAAGATACACAAAGAGGCAATGATCTTTCTGTTTCTTAGGCTGTCCCATTTTTTGGCATTACTCATAGGAGTCACATGGACAACTTTCCCTCTTTGTCTCCATGATCTGCCATATGCTTTTGCTGATAGAGCTCAAAGGCCTTTGGAAAGGGCTCCAACTGTACCCTCGTACTTACTTTTTAGGTGTGTTGATGGAAGGATTTGGTTCTCTTCTCCCTTGGCAACACTAGCATTCACTCACTCCACCTCTCCTTTCAGAGGGAGAAGATGAAAGAGAACACCAAAAATCCCTGTCAGCCATCTCTGTTTGAATGGTGCAAATCTAGATGCTGAGATGCCAACAGGCTCTTGCCCTTTTAGCACTCATAAGCAGTGTGGTAGACAGGTACTTTTTGGCCTCTTTCTTCTAACTTGGTGTTCATTGTACAGTTTTCCATCAGGCATTACAGAGGGCTTTGTTCCCCGCATTGTTTCAAGTTTGTGGAGGCTGAGACAGGTTTTATTTAAGAAAAATGAGTTTTTAATGCAGAGCATAGCCAGGGACTTCCTTCCTACAAACCAAAGAAAATTTGTCATAGGTGCTGTAATAGCTGGTAAACAAGTGTCCTTTGATGAATGATGTTGATTTTCTCAAAAGTCCTGAGAATTCAAATCTGTGTAGCAAAGCCATAGTGAGCAGCAAGTTATCACCACTCCAAGCCTTTTTAAGATGAAGAATTTCCTTTTACAAAATGTCTTGTATGCAAAATTATTTGAAGATCACTGCTTAAGACATCTGTTATCAACACACCAGAATTTTCAGAGTTAATTACTGGTAATTTACTTTTACTACTATTTTAGATATACATTTTTAATACCCTATTAGCGCATTGAATTCAGTTTTGGTTTCACTATGAATAAACAATTATTGAAACATCATTGAAACATCTATTAATCATTTTAAGCTTCATTAACTTTATCAATGTGCTGCCAGTGAAAATTCTGTCTATAGACTATTGCAGTACTGTTGCCAACTATTATAAGATACAATTTAAAGACTAGCAAACGTGTTAGGAAAATGATGTGGTGATGGTTAGACTCTCATGCCTTGATGATAAATTATTTTTGGGCCAAATCCATTGAACTGCCTGAAAAAGAAATCTGAATGTTGGGTATATTTAAGTGCACTCTAATTCACATATGCTTATGAGTTAATCCATATACTGATAATGATATAAATGCATCCACTAAAGGAATCCTAAGAATGAATAAATTCCCATCTTTTAACAGAGAACAGCCAGTTCTAAGATGACATTCTAAAGTATAAGATTAATTTTCTCCTATGACTTCTGATGCCATTCCTATGGAAACATTTTCCCCTAAAGGCTTTCCTGAAGCTCTTTGGTATATGGTGATGATTGTAGTCAAGATGTATAGGATATGTTATTAATCTTTTTTTTAATTATTTTTTATTTCATCAGTGGGTCTTTACCTTCCATTTTATCTTCTTCTTTTCTCTCTAAAGTTTTAAAAAAATCCATCTCAGCTGTGTAGCGATCAAACATTTTCTTTTGATCTGCTCCAATGAGAGAGTTGTAAGATTTGCCTCCAATTCTCAACAAGGTAAATCACTGAGGAGTGGTGTGAGCTAAGATATCTGTTTGTTAAGGTCTTGGTCCTAAAGACATCACCTTGCAGTTATAACACAATGTTTTTATTGTCAGAAAATAATTTTTTTGACAAAAATAGTTCAAGAGGAATAACATCAATTTTCTTTAATTAACTTTTTTTTCCTAATAAAGAGAGAAAAGTTACAAGAAAGTTACTTCTCTGTATGCCTCCAGAACTTTACCTGCATGTGCACTGGATGTTAACACTGTACAATTACCTAGTATGACACAGAACCAGTCCTGTAAAGCTTTATTTACCATGCACTGGTTGATGCACTGGTTTTGACTTTATTTCCTCATTGATGCCTTAAGACATGAATAAGCGAGACTAGGGCTATGACATATTTGACTTTCCACTGTTTTTGGAAGGATCTGGAAGAGAACTTAGGACCACACACTTCCTTTTCAAAAGGTTACCGTACTTAAATGCGTTTGAAACTCCATCATTACACTGAAAGTCTGTGATAGTTAAACATTTGCATGACTCATTTTTTTAAAGTGAGAACTGGTCTTTCAGGTCACATAAGTGCTTTTGAAATTTTTAGCTTGTATCAGTCATAAAAATATTCCCAGAGGAAGTTTTTAACTTAAAAACAACCCCCAAAACTGAGTGAAAAGCCTAGACGGGGTAACCTGTTCAAAGCCTTATTTCTGGTAGAAGGCTGGATGAACTCCATTAATTTTAAGATTTTGGCTTTGGTCTTGAAAGGTTGGATTTTCTCAGCGTATCAGAACTATTTTTCTTCACTGGTATTGACACTGATGCAAAATGTATATTGTGAATGGCTGTTGTTTGTGGGATATTGTAAGAATGCAGTGGGCAGAGATGTTTTCCTTCTAATTTTTGTGCCAGGGAAAGGCTGCTAATTGTACTCTAATGGACAAGAAATCTGGTAGTAAAGTGTATAACAATTTTTTCTTTTTTTTTTATTTAAGCCTAAGGGGCCATGCAATTAACATTTACAATTAATCATATATATTTTTAACTCTCTT
The DNA here is from genome assembly GCA_013396695.1 of Sakesphorus luctuosus. Lineage (NCBI taxonomy): Eukaryota > Metazoa > Chordata > Aves > Passeriformes > Thamnophilidae > Sakesphorus > Sakesphorus luctuosus. Next base: position 81,176 of record VWZD01001065.1, on the reverse strand, counting down.
CTGTTTGATAGGACAGTGGAACAAATTTCATGTAAAACATAATTCCTGTGAAATCAGCAGGGTGGGTTTATAGAAGTTATTTCTCTAGAACTAAAAAAATAACAGAGGAGAATGGACATTATACCAAATCCATAGGCATTTCACACTGCCACAAAAAGGTAGAACTTTAGGTTGTCATGTGTAATAGGAAAGGGGAAAATCTTCCTCCATCCCAAGAGAAGAGAATAAAGGTTCAGGTACTATGTGCTCAGTGTACTGTTGCAAGAGTGTACTGAGGGCATCCTGGGAACACTAATGAACTCCGATATATAACCACGATATTGTGGTAACAAATGTAAATGTTGAATAGGAAACAAAGTAGAAGTAAAGGCTAG
>VWZD01001065.1:0-77112 GCA_013396695.1 Sakesphorus luctuosus | reverse complement strand
GTTGCTCTTCTCTGGACCCTCTCCAGCACCTCAATATCTTTCCTGAACTGAGGGGCCCAGAACTGAACACAATACTCAAGGTTTTAGGGTGAATCTCTAATAAGAAACTGTCAGGGAGATTTTCACTTAGCCAAGCATTACACTGTTTGCTTAAGTAAAAGAATAAACACTGAAATGGTAATTTTTAAAAGATTTTGCTTTTTTATATTATTTTTTCATACCTGTAGATAATTTATAATGTTTTCTCTGGATCAAGATGGAATTACAAATAAATGCTGGTTTGAGGTTTTTTTTTTCCTTTATCAAAGAAGAAGCAATTTTTCCTTGTGGTGACTTTGTCTGCCTTTGAATAGCTGGCAGGCAGTGACTTGGACATAACAGCATTTTCCTTGCAGAAGATGGAAACCTGACTACTGTTCTCTTGCCTAATTCTGCCAGATTAATTGCCTCAGTATCAAAATATTTGCCTACTTCCTCAGATAAAGAAAAGAAAAAGAGTAAAAAGAAGTCAGGATAAAGGAATAAACTAGGAATTAGCCCCTCAGTTTTTTTATTGTCTAACCAGAGTGCACAAGGAAGTAAATTTAAGTCTTAAATGATTTTTCTTTACCAGACAGCCCATATCAAGATCAGATATTGATTAAAGCTTGCCTTTTTGTGCTCTGATGCTTTTTATTGACTTTTCTCTTCTGTGCCCTGTGATGCAGTACCAAAGTGATTGGATCAGTATATTTTCCCTTTGGGGTTACACAAGAAATCTTGGATGCCTTACAGATGCATATTAGGTCTCTGAATATACAGTGCTCACATAAAATTAGAAAGACATATTTCATTCTTAAGAGGAAAAGACGAAAGACACTGATGAAAATGCTTTTTTGTTCCTGTTGAGATATCTACAAATCTGTGCAGAAAGGTAGGAAGGTCTGTTTATTTCAGGCTTTTCCTCAGAAAAGAAGCATGACAGGACATCTGAATGTTCATGGGTTTTCTGCTAGTCTGTGGTAGTCACACGAGGTGTGCTACTGTTACCTTTATTTTTCCTTTGTTCCCTTAATTGGATTCTCTTTTATAATTGGGCTGTTACACATCAGGACAGTATGTCCTTGCATACTCCCAGGAAGGTGGTGATTTCTGCAAGGACAGCAGGTGTGAACTTCTGAACACCTTAAGTCTTGTGCTTAGTAGAAGCTGCATTTACCCAGCACATTAGATAGTTTTCCTATGTTACTGCTTCCTATCAAAACAGAGAAGGGCTATTCTTGAAGGTAATCAAAGTTATAGAAATTTCACAGCCAGCAGTATAGCTTTTGCTTTATTGGTAGCTGGGGGAACATTAATGCAATGCCATGTTTTGTAATGAAAGAGGAGGGAGGAGGCATGGGAGGCACAGGGCTGCAAGACACCAGCTAGAGCCTTTATGGTGCTGCTGAGAATGTAATGTTTCTAGGTCAATAATCACTCTGGTTTTCTTCAGTGTAAGCTAATACTTGGCTTCTTTGCTCTTATGTAAGCCAGTTGTAAATGTTCTGCCATTTTAGTATGTCAGCACTTCTTAATATTTTTTTGTTCTTATTCACATAGGTTATCTGTGGTAGGTAAGAATGAAGCTTATAGATACAGGGTGGGGGACCGTAGGAAATTGTTGAAGCAATTGCTGCCCATGTGTGGGAAGGCAAAAAGCAACTGAGATGACAATAGTACCACAATAAGAACAGTCTTTTCATAGTTCAAGTGCCTTTTAATCCATCGGTAGCCTTTTTTCCTGATTGTAGATCAGGGCCAAAGAATGTAGGCAACAGGTACTTAATATGCTAAAATATCTCTCCAAATGTCCCTCCATGGACCCACAGTTAATATGGTCTGTCTCTTTCTTATGGGCATGGATAGTATTAACTACTTAGACTTAAGTGTTTACAATCCAAAGGCTTAAGGTGATGTGTCATATGTGCCATGCATGCTTCAGTCAGGGGCTAACTGCTTGCATTGCTTGAGTGATCTGGAGATAAATCCTATTTATTTGAGCAGGGAATTAGGTTGTATAGGAAAAGAGGGGGAAGCAGGCATATGGCAGTTTCCTACTGTTTTAAGGTTGGATCTATCTTGGGAAAGTTGTCCTGATTTGTAAGGCCAGGCCTTGAGAGTGGTGGTAAATGATGCTACATTCATTTGGTGACAGGTCACTAGTGGTGTTCCCCAAGGCTTAGCATTGCACTAATGTGAGACAGTAATTGTCCCTCACTCTCTGCCCCAAAAAGAGCAGAAAATCAGCACAAGCTGAATGAGCAGTGTGAAAACACCATTATTTCTTTCCTTTTCAGAGTGCCTCAAGGACTGTGGATTGGATCACTGCCTTGAAGTAATTTAGCGCTTTACCCAGCAAAACGCCTAAGTGTGTATTTAACTATAAGCAAGCAAATAATCACACTGGAGTCACTTAAGGAGCTGGTGCTCAAATGCTTTGCTGGAGCAGGACCTGAGCTTGCAGGTGGCTGATTGGAATGTCCTGTGTGGGCCTCACATACAGGACTAGCAACTTAAGTGGTGCATAGACTCCTAACACCTCAAAGAATATGCTAATTCTTGCAGCATTTCTTGATTTTTCAGTATTTTAATCAAATTGCTAGTGGTTGAGTAACTAATGCAAAACTCACTGATGCAAAGATACAGTGAAGTTACTAGATTTTTTTTTCCTACCTGTTTATTTCCATAGCAAAGTGGTAGTGGCCATTGCAACATGAATTCCCTTCGGTGCTGTGTGAGCTCCCATATGACCCTCTGGAACTGATTTTCCTGATGGTGAAAGACAAAGAACCAGAATGCCTACTAGACACTTGATTTGGAGCAGATTCAGGCTGTGGTGGCAACAGCGCTCACCTCATGAGTTTTAAAGGGTGGGACTGGCATGCTGTTAATTGGAGCAGGTTGCAATCAGATGTTATGCCTGCCCTCTGGTACTGGAGCAACCTGTTCCTGTCTGCCATTCAAACAGACAAGCTGTTTCCCTGGGAATTAATTAATTATAAAGGAAGGAGTTTGTCAAGTTAAAGAGGTATATGGTACTCTAAAGAAGGAGGAGGAAACTGCTAACAATAATAACTAAAAAAAATGACTTGAACTTTAGGAATTTATAGTGGGGATATATTTTATTCTTCTATTTTCACATCTGAATAAACAAAAAAATACATTGTTCCACTATAATTAAAAACTATGTGTGGATGATATTTATAGATTGCTATCTACAGAGCACTGCTCTTCAGATTTTGGTATATATTCTATTAATGTAATTAAAATGAATATGGATTAGAATACTGACTTTTTTTAATGTGAGGTTTTTTCCTAGCTTTTTCAGGTTTTAATTTTTTTTAAGGGATAGATTTATATTTCAAATGTTCTCTGGAAGATTTATTTTTAACTTAGAATTTTTCTGATACAATGTTATGACTTTTTGTTTTGTTCTTTACTTTTACTTCACTATTGTACTTTCCATTCTCTTCAGGAAGGGAAAAATAAAAATTAAATCTAAAATCTGTAAAATCAGGTGTGTCAAAAATCAGAAAAAAAATCCACTTCAGAAAAGCAGATTTTAAAATGCAGTTCTAGCCACAGATATTTCAACCAACTTTAAAGTTTTATCTAAAAGCACTCTACCAGGCGTATAGGCTTTAGCAATGAACAGGTTACCTTAAGGATGAAAAAAAAAGATCAAAGATCAAAAGAGCTGCTCGAGTGGAAGGAGCTCCATTGTGGGATTTGTGTTAGGCTTAGCAAGTGGAAAAGGAATGGACAAAGGTGTATACAATGTTTCTTTTTCAAGGCAGAAAGGAGAGGAGAGGAATTGTTTAGGCTTGTTTACTGCAGTGAGGAGCTGTAAAAATGGTCTAGTTGAAACCTTAGTTCCTGTAACTGAGGTTCCATTTGAAGGTGCTCATTCACTCCAGCTCTAAGTCTGTCCCAAGTGGGGATAATTTCACCATGGTCCTTCTCAGGAAGGTATTGGAAATGTCTGACTATGAAAATGCAGTCAGTGTGTGAACAGGAGCACTTTCCAAGTTTGTCACTGGCCAAGGTGAAACACTCCTCTGAAGATAACTGGAATGGCTAAGCCCCTTGATGCCTAAGAATTTAATGTAATTTTAAAAGGTTTTAGAATCATATAGGCTTTGTTAAGTTACCCTGATTTTAAGTGTGCATGTTAAGTGCCTTTCTCATGAGTTTAGGAGCTACTTTCAAGCTCAACCAAGGCCACCATGTTTTTGAGAAGCCACCTGCAAGATAACAAGAGACAAACAACAGAAGAAGGCCCGACTGTCCCCGCCATGAAGAAGGGGGCAGATTGATAGGCCTTTTGGGTTGGCATTCAAGAGAAATAAGAGTACTGATTGGATGTTAATAAAGAGTATAAAACCTGTGAACTTCCTGATCTCGGGGTCAGACCCCTCTGGGTTTGACCCTCGGAAGCTTCCAATAATAAAACCCTATATATCTTTCTCCATTAACTTGTCTCCAGAGTGTCTCTGTTCACAGGGTACAAGATCTGAAGGCATCACCCTGAAGCAGATTTTTAGGGCATGACCATTGGAAAGCCTTTTAGTAAACCCCTGGTGTTTTGCTGACTCACAATATTCTTCTTCTGTTTACTTACAGGTCAGTAGCTGGCCCTGCTCCTTCCCTTTCTACCCCTATTACATTTAATCAGCCTGAGTACGATTCACCACTCCAGCTTTATTGATTCTTGGAAGAGATTTCAGCAGAAGCTAGAAAACGAAGCATAGACTGCTCCCCTCTTTTTCCTTTGACTGATGCTTTCTTTTACCCTACATGACAAAGTGATAGATGTACTTAGTTAACTTTCTGCAAAATCATTATTGCCACCCTTACCGGTTGGCTACGCAGGTATTGGTTAAATAGCTGTCATGCGTTTGTTACCTGAGACACTGCAGTACTTTATAATCAGACCATTAATTTTCTTCCGAGGTTGATCCTACAGAAGTGGTTTGGAATGGATAGCTAAGGGAGATGAAAACTAGCATGCTTTCTAACAATCAGATTTTTCCCATTTTTTGCCTCAGATTAAAGCTACAAATTGACAAAAGTTCACTTGGAAAAGCTGAGGTAAGTGTTCCAATAAGATTCTTTTGATGTTCCCCTCCTACGCCTTCCTGATCAGCATCTACAACAAAGTGATGCAAAATTACCTCACCAATTCTCTTGACCTCTCAAAGACCTGAGGTCACTGGACCTACTATGTAAGTGACTACTCAAAAAAGGAGGTCATCTGGTTTGATCTGTGATGTGCCCACTGAATCTCACTTTGACTCCTTCAATCCCCATTGAATTCTGATGTTTAAGTGCTCCTGTTAATTCTCAGCCAAAGCTTATCATCCTGAAAAGGGATGCCAATATCAGGCTCAAAACTTGACATTCTAGAGAATCCACCACTGGTCTCCACAGATGTATCTCCACTGTGATTAAGAATATTACTTCTGATTCATCTGACTTTTCCTTTGCAGATTACAAATGCTTTTATTGCACAGTATTTTTTCCCCTGTGAAGATCTTTATGTACTAGTCAAAATATTTTGTAGTTGTTGTTTTGATAAACTAAACAATTATGAGTTCTTTAAGATTCTCTTTATAAGATATTTTCTGCAACTCTAAAATATATTGGTGGATAGTTTTCTGTGCCTTACTTAATTTTGTAAACATCACTTTAAAAGTACAGAACGTAAAATCTTAACCAGCTTTACCACCAACCTACAAAATACATGGATAAATGTAAAATTCCACTATTTCTCTTTAGTTCTCCTCTGTTCATATAGTAATGACCATAAACTATTTTCATCACAGTGGGACCTCATTTACTCTGATTCTTAAAATTCTTTTTAGTCTTGTGGAAATAGTCATCTATTTTGTGTCTTAATATGCAGACATTCTGTCTTCAAATGTATTCCGTTTTGTCAATGTAACTGTTATCCAGACCCAACCTATTTTCATTTATTTTCATCTATTTTGCTATTATCTTGTAATTGTTTACGCTTTATTATTCCATCTCCTCCTGCCAACTTTCTGCAGTAAACAGCACTCAGTCTACTGCTAATCTGGTGACTATCCAGCATACTTCTTGAATGATACCAATTACAGAATTATAAATCCATGTGGTATGTATGTCATTGATAGTGATTAATAAAAAAGTCAGAATCATCATATTGTGGCTTCTGTTGCCTGGCATCAGTGTGATTTCCTGTGGTTTGTAGGCTAGAAGATGTTTAAAAATTTGGACAACTTTCTCAGCTGTATCACAACTGTGGTGCCTGTGAAAGAAGTTGCACAGGAAGCTCTACTTTGAGAGATAGGCAGAGAAGAACCATCTGAAATTCAACACAAGCAAAACAGAGTCCCACACCTGGGGAGGAATAACCCCCTGCACCAGTACAGGCTGGGTGCTGACCTGCTGGAAAGAAGCTCTGCAGAGAAGAATCTGGGGATCCTGGTGTACAAGAAGCCATTCATGAGCCAGCAGTGTGCCCTGGTGGCCAAGAAGGCCAACGGTATCCTGGGATGCATTAGGAAGAGCATTGCCAGCAGTTCCAGGTAGGTGATCCTGTCCCTTTTCTCAGCACTGGTGAGGCTGCACCTGGAGTGCTGTGTCCAGTTCTGTGCTTCCCAGTACAAGAGAAATGTGGAGCTCCTGGATTGGGTCCAGCAGAGGGCAACAAAGATTATTAAAGGGGACTGTAGCATCCTTATTACAAGGAAAGGCAGAGGGTGCGTGTCTCTTCAGCCTTGAGAAGAGATGACTGAGAGGGGACCTCATCAAGAAATATAAGTATCCAGAAGGAGGGTGGTAATAGAATGGAGCCAGCCTCTTGTCTGTAATGTCAAGCAATAGGACAAGAGGCAACAAGCGGAAAGTTTCACCTGAACATGAGGAAGAACTTCCCTGTGGGGATGATGGAACATGGGAACAGATTGGTGAGAGAGGTTGTGGAGTCTCCCTCAAGAACCATCTGGACATAATCCTGTGCAATGTGCTCGAGGATGACCGCTTCTGAGCAGGAAGGTTGGATCAGATGTCCCACTGTGATTCTTTCCAACCTTACTCATTCTGTGATTAGGCTATGAAACCTGTCTGGGACCCTGAAAGATAACTCTGGGGTTAATGTATGGTGAACAGTGTGTTGCTTAAAGCTAAATTAACTGAGGATGGGTGTATTAATTAAAGAATGGGTATGTTAATGGGTTTAAGGCAGGGGTTTAGACCTTAGCATACACTGGGTCAATATAATAATGCAAAGTTTTTTAGCATTACATTTACCCTAAAAAACCCACCCACAAGGTATGTCAAATGGTTTCTGTCCCTGTCATGAACAAAGAACAACAAGAAAAAAATCACAAGGATATCCAGCTTCATTCAAATACTTCACGTATGCATCTCACGTGAAGAAAACTAACTACCTGCATAACTGTGCACAGGCACAGCATGCAACCTGTTGTATAAATGAAGGCATTTGAACACAGATTACCAACCCATTTAACAGGGGCCATTGTAGGGGGTCAAGCAGGCTAACTAGTCTCCTGAGGTTGCAGGCAGCTTCTGTGGGGGTCCCACCAGGCAGGGATGCCTGAGAGGTATAGCCAACCTGGAAACCAGGAACATGCTCTTTCAGATGGGTGAATAAAAAGCACTAAGGTCTGGTCAAATGCAGAGATAAAATCCAGAAGTAGCTACATATGTGTTCTGTTGCTTTGTAATTGTGAGTTCTGCAAGGCAAAAGACTGTAAACCTATATGTTTCTGGCTGGATCTGCTTACCTTATACTCCTTTAGACACAGACTGTTGACCAAATCTGAGACTAAGTGGACCTAACCATACTTAGACTTCTTTGACAAGTTTAGAGAGCAAGGGGTCTCACTGCAGCTCGTAACTCAGCATGAGAGACCACAACTGGTTATGCTACAAACCCTTTTAATAAATCATAGAGTTGTCATTTTAGATACTGCATTAGCAATGTTTAGGTATTAGCAATAAGTATAATCATAATCAACGACATAATCTGTCCTACTATTTGCACCTAGTCAAGAACCTTCTCTCAACTGCTCTGCCACAGACTGTCAGATTCAGTTCTCAGCCTTGCTGGTGTAAATTCTTTGCGTTCTTACTGATGAACACTGTACCAGAATTTCTGAGATAAGTTCTGGTTCATCACATTCAGTGCACTGTTTGACATTACATTTACATTATCCAGATGGTGGGAGATAATTTTTCATACTTTTAAAATCACATTTTACCTTTTTTTAACTTCTTTTTTTTAAATGAAAATGGTCTGAAAATTTATAAGAAAAAAGTGTTTTTGTTCCCCAAAAATGTCTCTTTCTCTTCTCCTTCCCCTCCTCCTAAATATCTGGCTGCAAGGTTTGCAGTTTCTGTGGCTTTGGTCAATGTCTTCATCCTGACTCAGCCTTTTAACCAGAAAACTTAAGGTACTGATTTAAATAAGCAGATTCAAAGCAAATTTTTTGCTATTTTAGCTAACTAGTTTGCAAAAAATATGAATGGTACAGTGACATCCCACCATTGTGATTCAAGGCTGCATGCATATTTAAGGGAATAGAAAACCTGTTTTCCTATTTGAATTGTACACTTTCATGCAGGGTAGATAGGAGCCTTATTTCTTATGGTACTAGAAACTTCTTACCTACAGTGGTGTAGAAGAATTTATGAAGTCAGGGAAATTCCTGTGGGTGAAAAATAAAGATTCCAGACTTGCAATTAGACATTGGAGTATGAAAAGTTGGGGCTATACTTTACACTGTATGCTTCATGGTCATTTTGCTTTTGTCTTTTTTGCTGTATCTTGTTTTTCTCTTCACATTTTCTGTGCCTTTCTATTCTTTCTTCTGCCGTTCAGGGTATTTTGACTGCAGCACGTGTGTGTTTGGCCCCTGGCAGTTCCTGAATGTCATTATTTTGAAGGAAGTGAATCCCTATAATTTTATTTCACCTGCTTTCTCACAGAGGGTAACAGATGAAAAACACAGTGAGAGGAAAGAGCAGCATGAACCTTAGTATGAATCTGAGCACACATATTGAGAACAATATTGCCTTTGCTTTGTTAAAAATGTTATCAGTAAATGTAAATTAAAGGGGTACCTCACACAACACAGCCATTAAATTGGTATAGTGCCTAGTGAATAAACTTTTCTCACATTGCTTCTATTTTTTTCCCTTCCATTTTCTAAACAGTGTTCAAATTCATTGGTGTCACATATATATCATAATATACATAAAAGGAGTAAGGGGTCTCCAAGATCTGTGTGATGCTGCAACAGAAGTGTGTACAGGCTACTCAAAACCTTTGAGCAAATTACTGAGAAAAAGAACAGATATTTTTGTTATTGTTTGAGTTTTTCTTTACCAATTCTAAATTGAAAAGGCAGGATATGTCCTGGGTGTTTTCTCCCCCCGGTGGTTCCGTACAGACATTAATCACATGTATTCTTTTGATATCTGAAGTGGAATCTCTAGTAGCCTTCCATTATGGATATTATAGAAGTCTTATCTGTGTGTTTTACTTGGCTATGACCATCAGTGTTCTTGAAAAGATGTATTTCAGTGAACAGGGCTACAGCTTGAAACATTTTAGCTGCTTTTATCTTCAGTACTCACAGTAATCATGGCTTTGCATTATTATCTTATTATCTGACTATTTACCCTTTCATATGGAAGATGTTTTTGTGACCAGGTCTGATGCTGAAAGAGAGCCAGGGAAAAGCACAAAGAACTTTCCATCAGAAGAAATTTTGTTTTTTAATCATATATATATATACGTGTGTGTGTGTGTGTGTATGTATATGTATGTAGGACCCTTCAGAAACTTAGTGTAATATTTCCCCCTGTAGTCAAGTTTTCAGCTATATGCATTAAACAATTTTTTTGGATGTGGAAGCATATATTTCTCATTTTAAGAAAAATACTTTTTTAAAAAAATATTTTTTTTAAATTTTTGATAGTATCTAGAGGCTGAAATCAGAATTGGGCTTTTGTAGGCTACAATATATAGCAGTGTTATGACATGATGGATTCTGCTTCAAAGAATTAACAATACTGATGGGAAGATGGGAATCTCAGTTCATCTCAACTGTAGGGAGAAGTGCTATTTTAAAAAGTTTCTGAACCATTTCAGCTTTTAATGTTCCAGTATTACCTGTCTTATCAGTGATAAATGGTTAGCACTTCATACTTTTGCAAAAGGACTTACAGACCTTGTTTTAGTCATTTGTATTTTCAGAATGATGGATTATGATATGAGTCCTTCAATGTGTGGTGCTAGAACAAACATTGAATACAACCTTTGTTTTTAATAGAGAGAGATATGCTGAAGCTAAGCACAAAAGAGGTACCTAAACCATTGGCAGGAAACCTATTCACTATTTAATACTTTGGAGTTATGCTTCTCATGTAGAAAAATCTCACTGAGCTCAGGGACACAGAATTACTTTTGAGAATAAGTTTATAGTGTTGATGTAAAAGAATACACACCTTTTAGAGTTCATATCTATGTGTGTGTCCTCCCCCTCCTCCCCCCACCCTCCATCCCGTGCCTCCAAGCAGTGACATTCTGGGCGTTCTTCATTGTGAACAATGGACATAAACCAAATTTGCTGACATTGATTTAAAATATAAACTTTTCCTGAATTGCAAGAAAACTTAAAAAAACACTCCTATATGATAAATAAAATGTATTTTAAATAATTAGACTACACTCTGAAAAGTATTTATAATGAACTTCGGAGGTGCTGCCAGCTTTGTGCTAATTGGACCATCTTACTTCTGCATTAAATAGACAGGTTGATGACACACTTCATAAACCACCCATTCTTATTGGCATTAATTGGTGTATCCATTGATATCTGCCTAGCTGAGAATAGAATTTTAAATACTACTGCACCATTCAGCCATACAAACATCTGTATCACAGTCCTGTTGACAAAAAGGTTGTGTAATAAACTGCACTTTCTAGTATAAAATCTGCAAATATTCCATTCAAAGTGCCACTTTACTTGTGTTTAAATCAGCGCAAAACAATAAAATAAAATAACTAAGCTACCAATTGTGTTGGCAAAATGTAAGTGTTAAACTGCTGTGAAGCAGCAAATTATTAACTGCGTGGTATGATCCTGCTCTCCACTTATTAGAGATACTAGTACTCACAGAATTCCTCTTCTGGCAAGTAGAAAGTGTTAAAAAATGTTGTGTATCCAACGTTGATTAGCAGTTCTCAAAGTTGAATTTAGTTCCTAGTGCTAGTGGTGACAAATCAGATGTCTCACGCTGAAAAATTCCACAAGTGTCAGAAGAGGAGCCACAACTTCTTGTAAATATTTTGTCAAGAAAAATTGTCAGAAAGAGACATCAGATACTACAAAGCATATACCGGCTTCCAAAAAAGTAAGTGTGAAATAAAAACAGAATGGTGTGTACACATTATACCCTACATTTAGCAAAAAGAGGTAAAAATGAGCTTTTAAGCTGAATCAGAAATATAGAGGATTAAGTGGACATTTTTTCACTGGTGGTAACATTGCAACCCTTAACAAACATTGGGCAACTAATAAAGGAGATAACAAATACCATATTTTATGAACATCCAAGAAATCAACATTGACATAACGAGCCAATCATATATAAACTGTTCCCTAAATTCATTCTTTTAAAATTGCTTCAGTTTCCAACATTACCCGTATTAGAAAGTAAAACGTCAGACATAACCACTGTTTGGGTGAGAATCACCTGCAGAGAGGGCTAAATTGACACATATGCCTTCAATGAACTCTAAAGCCTAAGTGAAACCTGAGTGATACCTGGACTAACCTGCTGAAGATTGAAGACCAAATATTCCCTGGGGAATAGAGCTACATCACCATACAATTATTTATATGCCAGGTTAAATCATAATATTTTAGTAGCAGCTATTGTACTACATATAATTGCTGTGAGTCACTAATTTAGAACAGATTCTGTAAAATTTGTCTTTTTTTTTGAAGGTTAATAGGATTCTTGGAGATCAGAAACTTCTTGGTTTTTGCATTGGGTGACTCATTAGAGGAAAGTTTTAGTAATTCTGTATATCAGAGGTTATGTATAGACATTAAGAAAACAAATTTGTGTTTTGTTTTTTTTTCTTGTTTTGGTTTTTAATGCGAAACTAGTGATTTATTCAGACCTAAGTATAAGGGAACTTTAAAAACCATGCTGTGCAGTCTCTTCCATTCCTCACTCTGTGCATCTCCTCTGTATAGAAAGCAATGATCTTCTGGATGAGAAGCACTGAAAATTGTCTCTCAGCAAGGCCATATTTTTATATAACGGAGATGAACTGGGGTCAGAATCAGTGGTAATCAGCACTGGCAAAGGAAGTACATCACTGTGAGAAATAAGCCTAAATCACTTAGTAAACTACATTGAAAAAAGTCAGTTCTTGGAACCAGAATGAATCATCTTGTTGTGGATTTTTTCAGTATCTTGATCATGGAAACCAGAAAATAACCTCTCCTTCCTCCAGAGAGTTATACCTGAATGCTTTTGCAGTTCTTTTTAGATGTCCCTAACATATTGAGATTAAGAATTCTCTGGTTTTTATTCAGAAGCAGGACAAATATTCAGGAAAATATTCTGCAAAAGAAGAACAATAACTGCTTTTTAATATGTAAATTCAGATTTCTTTTAATCAGTTGTAGAGTTTTGCTTGTCATGTTTGAGTGTGGATTCAGGTAGAATAGGGCAACTAAGGCCATGCTCAGATATGGAATTGTTTGTGGATATATTAATGTTTGTGTAGGATTTTGAAGTTGTATATTTGACAGCTTATCCAATCAAAAAAGATCTATTTTACAGAAGATACCATATCATATGATGATGCAGTCATATTTCCTTCAGGGCGGTCCTGTGGTGTAATGGATAGCACTCTGGACTCTGAATCCCAAGGTCATGAGTTCGAGTCTCAGTCAGTGCTGTCCCCTGGCAGTTCAATGCCTCCCTGCCATCTCATCCTATCACATCTCAGATGCTCAGCAGGGTCAGCCCCGGTTAGTACCGGGTGCTGTGACAGTCCCGAGGACTTCACTGTCACTGTCCAAGCTCACTCAGTCGTGGCAGATGGACCTTAGGAGTTAAAGGGTGAGGCCAGTTCTGTGCACGCTGTGCCTCACCTAAAAAATCCACTGCCCAGGCTGGAAGGGCACACCCACGTGGGGAGAGCCATGCCCAATTCTTGTTTGTGAAGTCTGGCCGTACATACATACATATCTTCTTCAATGTCCCATTGCTGTTTCTTAATGATCAAAACCAGTATCACACAATCTTGGAATTGTATTGAGTCTCTGCAGGTGGTACATTGTTGAATGTGAGAGCTGGGGGAGAATCCTAGCTGTCATTCCAGAAGAGAAACTTTTCCTGTAGGACTGTTTCCTCTCCTGCTTATGGTTGCTATGGAGGCAATGCAGGACAGTAGCGGGCAATGGTCTTAGGGCACTTGAGATAAAGTAATCTCCTAGGGGAAAGTACAAAAAAAAGTTGCAAGGCTGAGGCTATCTTTTCCTTACTGGAGTTTCCTTTGGAACCTAAGCAGAAACACGCTGTTGGCCAGCCTAACCAAGTACAGTATAGTGGATCTCAAACTATACAAAATAGTTACTTTACTTTTTTGTGTGGTCTGTGTGAAAGCTTTAATGCCAAAAAAAAAAAAGAAAAAAAAAGAAAAAAAAAAGGTGTGGCCTGACCCTTTTCTCAGCCTTTCTCTAGCAAAGGATTTATAGGCTGGTATTCTCCATTGCACCAAGGTCATCAGCACAGCTAACTGGCAGAGCTGCTGTGTTTGGAGAATGTTCAGCATCCTACTTGTTGTTGGTGCTTCTCTATCATGGCTTTTCTGGTGGAAAAAGAGGTGTAAGCAGTTTTTAAATGTCCTCAGGGACAGAGAGTGATTGAGGTAGTGATTTGGCTTTTCCTGAAGGCTGCTGGGGACCAGGATTAGAAGCTCCAGGTCTATGAGACTCAGGAAGCCTGTAATTTCTAGCAAGTGGGTCATATCAAATTTATTTGAAAAACGCTGCCATGAATGGCAAACTTAGATCTGGAAAAGAGTGTTATTCTGCTGACTTGGGCACCTTAACCCCTAGGACCCTTAGCAAATATTTTTGTTTACACTCTCCTGCACCATGTGCCCCATTTCACTGGGGTATCTCTCTTAAGATGTAGGAGACAGGCTTCTATTTCCTCCTCTTCAGAATTTTCAGCTCCTCTCATGCTCCAGATTAAAGTATTTTCTGAAGCAGGATGTTCTCACATCCACTTTTCTTATTTTATTCAGTTCCAAAGAATTCTTTAGGCTGCACTAACATAGAAAGTAGAGGACCTGAGCTATGCACTTCCAGGAAAAGTGAGAATCAACATTTTTCAAAAGGGGTGACTATTCTAACCATTTCATTTTGGGGTGAGAAGAGAATATAATTTTCATGCCAATTCTTACAAGGTTGGAAGAAAGGGCAGGTAGAGAAAAAGTAAGGTGAAAGACTTGACAGGAGCAAAATTAGGTGCTGACATGTCTCTAGAATGAGATGAGAAATTTTGCAAATGCCTGTAGCACCTGATTGTTGGCACAGATGCTCACAAAAATCTTTAAGCACAAATTCTTTCTCCAGTGAATCATTATATCTCTGCTAGAATTGATAATATTTTGTGCTTATGTGGTTTACTGTATTTCCTTTTTGGCTTTAATAACTGCCTTTTCCATACCCTGAGGAAACATCAAGAATTATTTATTACAGTCTAGGAAATGCTGAGGCCTGTGGTTGGGAGTCTTAAATGTTTTTATTTATTACTATTTATCTAACCACAATATTAATGTTAAAGTATAAAGTAACCAAGAATTTGCAGAATAAGATGACACTGGAGTCCTTAAAATCAGTTTACTCAATCAAGCAGAATATGTCTCTGGACAAAAGGACACTCTGATTTCTGACCAGCAATTTAATCCCAATTTTGAGGGATGCAGCAGGAATTAGTGGATACAAACCCCATGTATAAAGGAAGGAATTTCTCCCTGGGTAGCAGTAATTTTTGCTACACTAAATACTGCAGTTTGTGAAATCCAGTCCTTGCAACACAAATGCAAATATTAATATTTGTGTTTAAATATTCTTCAGTGTTACCGAGCAACTGAAGACACAAGGCTGTCCCATAAAATTTAAATACAATCTTTTATACAATTATAACAATTTCTAATTAATAAAGTAGAAGTTGTAATTAACCAGTTGAACTGCAAATATAACTACCTAATACAAGGAATGAAAAAAAAAAGACAACTGTAGAAAGAAACAAGTTGTGAATTAACTGTAAATGCATTTAAGATGGAAACTAATCAAAAGTTTTTTTTGTTGTGGGAGAAAAGTAATTCTGGACCAGTTTCCCAACGGGACTGCAAGGGCAGCCAGCCTACAGTTTTTTTAGGAGCTTACCAAGATTATGACTTAAATCAAATAACTTCACTGCATGAAATAGAGAAATACATTTTATCTGCTGGAGTTCCTTGTCAAGCCTGTAATCTACGCATTTTGTTTCTTTACAATTCTTTACACTAATACATGACTAGAAGAATTATTCAGAATTACAGTGCTAAATAGAGCATTTAGACTAGGCTCTATTAACTAGGCTTCTTTACAAGTTTTTAGTGTCATATTGCTTTCAGGAGATAAGTATCTTCTTTTCTTGTAGAACAATACCTATTTAGTTAGATCTGTTCTGCATTTACTGCATTGTATTTTCTTTTTTCTAACTACATCTGAAGAGAATAAATTCTTTCCCTTTGTTCTCCCATGCACAAAGCTTTCAAAAATAGAAAGAAATGAGTACCATCAGAAAATGAAATAGAGTTCACCTTCAAAGTACTTCATGTGACTGGAAATAAAATAATTCCATTTCATGGAGTGATGTATTTTCAATGCTTTTTCTATCTGCAGATTTACTGTCATGTCAGAAAAGTAACTTGAAATCTACAGCAAGGAAAAAGAGGGAAGATATCTGTACTTCCTTCCTGAAGGTATTATTACCAAATACTTTGAGTCTCTAGATTATTGGTTCATTGGAGGCAGCACAGAGATTTTCTTTGACACTTGAACTTTTGAGTTTTAGAAAGCCTGAATCAGCAAACAGTCCTCTCCAACCACACAAATGCAAATTATATCAGTTTAGAATAGCTCCTTGGCCTTTAAACCCAATTGGCTCAACAGAGTCTGAAGTTTTCTGAAATACAGATACATGGATTTGAATCATTGAATATAATATATATTACACCACTTTGGAAACAATTGGGCTGGGAAAAAAGGGTAAAGAGAAATACTCTTTAATTTTCTCTTTCATGGAGTGTTCAGTGAGATTACTAAATATATCAGAGGAACTGAGAGGACAATGTTATCCATTCTGCCTGACACCTTTCTGCAATTAGGGAACTGACAGCCATTCTGATACCAACCATTAAACCACATGCACTTATACTAAAGTTAATCCATTTGGCAAAATCTGAGAAATTCAGGTGCAAAAAGGTCAAGTTTGAAAATCTTCTATGTAATTCTTAAAGACCTATTCAATATGCAAGTCAAGCTAAAAGTGTGATTTGTGCTGAATGAAATTTTCACCAATCTCATGTAAGACCCAGTGAAGTCCCTGAAAACTGAATACATGCAATGATTTCATTTTCTACTTCTAGTGCCTTCCACCCTAAAATAATTTTTGGTTAGGTTGAAAAGAGACTTCTGGGGTATGCTGAAACTTTTTAGGTGCTGAGGCTGGTGAAAGGTGGTTGAGGCTTTTGTAAGAGAGACCCTGATTACCCTTCTAGATAAGACAAATGTGCAAAATTTACATGATTGACTCTATTTTGCTCATTACTAGTTCTCTTTTATTCCTTTGTTTGCAGCTACAAACCAAGAAATCCATTATTCCATGGCATTCACCCTCCTCTGGAGCAAATTCTGCCTAAGAGCAGGGCTGGTGAGCAAAGGTGCTGGTGATTTGAGAGTGGGTCTAAACTGCAGTCCAGAGGCAGCTTACACAACTCTGGTTATGAGAACACGGTAGCTGGTCTAAGATAGTATTTTTGACCTAATAATTCTTAGTCTGGGAAGAGAGCTTCCCTTGAATATGATAACTACATAGGGAAAATTCATAGACACTGCAGAAGGGAGAAAATTTCATCCAAAAACTACTTTGAGGACTTTAGTAAGGCTTAAATGATACAAAGACCTTAAATAGGGTGTCTTCACTGGACTACAGGAGTTGACTGAAAATTTGAGGGCAACATAAAAGTCTTTAAATACGAAAATAATCGTATGAATGATACTGATGGTATGGAAGCCTTGCATCTTCACACCTTGAGGGGAATGAGACATTTTCCTTTCATTGAAAAAAGAGAGAAGTAATTTTTTAAATTATCAGTGATTATGAGTTCTTCCTTGAGTCACAAACTGCAGCTTCAGCTTTGTAATTGTACATCAACAGGCTATACTCCTCAGTGGTTGAGAAAATATACTATGTGAATTCAGGAAATGAGTGTTCTGAACAAATAACATGCAAGTAATATTCTAAGATATCCTCCAATAATATTAGCAGAAATAAAAAAGAAAACGTGTTAACAGGCAATTAGAAATTTTATTCATACACAGAGGTATATACACATGCATGCCATAGCTGATTTCATGAGAATTTTAAAGTATAGTTCAGCCAGAAATCATTCTTGGCACACATGTGCTTAGTACTGTAAATTCAATATAAAATATATACACAATATATGCATTTTTGCCAGTCTTTGAAATGGGAGTTTGCTGTGAGTGGTTGTTGCCCATGATCTGGGGAGCATAATACACAGAAGGACTCTGGAATGCCAGAAAGTGCTGAGTTATAGCAGTTGTTCAATATTTTTTTCTAATTCCCAGCTCCTATGCAGAGTGCTTGTGATTGGAACAATTGCATCTATTTAGTATTACTCAGCTGCTACTCCCAGTGTTCATAAACAGACAACACAGTGGTGTCCACATAAGGCACATCCAGTGAGTGCTGCAACTACAAAACTGGGAAAAAGACTGAGATGGAGGTTTCCCTGCATGCCTATGTACGTTGTGTAGGATTATACTCATTATCATATGTTAGCAAGGTGTGATAGATACAGTGTGCAGCCTGACTGCAGTTATTTTCTACTCATGGAGAGTTCTATTTGCTGGACCTTTCATTTGTCTTTGGTTTGTATGTGTGTGGCACAGAAAAGAGGTGAAGAGCATAAGTCAGAGAGTGTCAGTGGAATATTGTGCTCTCAAGGGGAGATCCTTGTGGTGCAGTGGCCTATCACATGTATTTCTCCTCTTTGTAAAACCAATATGGTGGTTTTCTACTGTTTTCAGATGCTTAAACCAGGAACAGCTTCTTGGTATTTGAAAGTTTGCACAGACATATTTTGGCCTGTGTGATCAAGAAACTTAAGTGAAGAGCAGGCAATGTGCAATGTACATGTGATATACAGCCCTTAATGTGAGAGAGCCTTTTGAGTTTGTCTTAAGGCATCAGACTTGGAAAATCTAGCCTGGGGTGAGAGGATCATTCCTTGGTCAGTTTAGACTCTGTTCTTCTACAGTGCAGCTGTGGTTTGTTGTCATAAAAATGAACAGACAAACTGAGAGAGAAATGTAAGAATCTGCAGGAGAGAACACTGTAGGAAGTACTGATCTTTTCCTTCTCGTGACCAGTGACAGGACATGAGGAAATGGCATGAAGCTGAGTGAGGAGAAGTTTAGGCTAGATATGAGGAAAATATTTTTCACTCAGAAAGTGGTTGGGCACTGGAACAGGCACCACAGGGAAATGGTCACAGAATCATGCCTAACTTCAAGAAGCATTTGGACAATGTTCTCAGGCACATGGTGTGTCCTGTGCAGGGCCAGGAGTTGGACTTGATGATCTTGATAGGTCCCTTCCAACTCAGAATATTCTATGATTCTTCCACCAGCAAAGGAATTGGTAGCAGAGAAGGTGGCTGGTAAACAGAATTCAGATTAAGCTAACATGACTATGGTATAAGACTAAAAAAAAAAAGAAGTAATTCTTCACTCGGCAACACTGTACTGGCCTGTGTACTGAACCCTCAAGAGAAATATGGAGTTTTAGAAGCATGCTTTTAAAAGAAATGATTGATTGATTGATAAATCATGCTTGATAAACCTGATTTCCTTCTATGTCAAAAAACTATGGATGAATGAGGGGAGATCAGTGGATATTGTCTACCTCAATGTCACCAAAGCTTTTGACACTCTCTCACAAATATCTTCATAGGCAATCTGAGGAAGTGTAGATTGGATGAGTAGACAGTGAGGTGCATTGAGAACTGGGTGACATTAAAGGCCAAAGAGTCATAATCAGTGGCACAGATTTTAGTTGGAGGCCTGATATTAGTGGTGTCCCCCAAGGTTCAATACTGGGACCTGTTTTGTTTAGCTAATTCATCAATGACTGAGATGAAGGGGCAGATGCCTCATCAGCAAGTCTGCTGACAACACAAAGCTGGAGGAAGTGGCTAATCTCCCAGAGGGCTGTGCAGCCCTTCGGACAGATGTTGAAATATTGGAGAGGTGGACAGAGAGGAACTGCCTGAAATTCAACGTAGGTAAATGCAGGATCCTTCAGCTGGGGAAGAATAACTCCATGCACCAGTACAGGCTGAGTGCTGACCCGCTGGAAAGCAGCTCTGCAGCGAAAGGACCTGGGGGTCCTGGTGGACAAGAAGCTGCCCATGAGCCAGCAGTGTGCCCTGGTGGCCAAGGCAGCCCATTGTATCCTGAGCTGCATTAGGAAGGGCATTGCCAACAGGTCAAGGGAAGTGATCCTGCCCCTCTACTCAGGCCTGGTGAGGTACATTTGTGTTCAGTTTTGTGATCCCCAGTACAAGAGAGACATGAAGGTCCTGGACTGGGTCCAGTGAATGGCAACAAAGATGATTAAGGAACTGGAGCATCTCTCTTGCAAGAAAAGACTGAGGAAGTTGGGCCTGTTCAGCCTTGAAAAGAGATGGCTGAGAAGACACCTCATCAATGTCTGTAAGTATCTGAAGGGAGGCTGCCAGGAGGATGGGTCCAGGATCTTCTTAGTGCTGCCAAGCAGTAGTACAAGAGGCAACAGGCAGAAACTGATGCACAGGCAGTTTCACCTGAACATGAGGAACAACTTTCCTGTGGGGCTAACTGTGCACAGGAACAGATTGGCCAAAGAAGTTGTGGAGTCTCCCTCAGATTTTCAAGAACCATCTGGACACAATCCTGTGCAATGTGCTTGAGGATGACCCTGGTTGAGCAGGGAAGTTGGACCAGATGGCTTCTATGATTCCTTCCAACTTTACCCATTCCGTGATTCTGTGATTAAAACAGACATGTACAAATAATGAGATTGAAGAATTAGATATTATAACTGGATAAGAGAGAAGAGTCTACAGAAACAAACATCTTCAGACTAGAGAGTGGAAATTTGAGAGATGTCTACAAATTCATAGAAATTTTAGAGTTGTTGCCTGTTATTTTCATTAATCGTTGAGAACTGAGGAATTATTTGACGTAAATTAGAGCATGGGCCATTTAACTAGATATGAAGGCAAAGTTTAACAGGAAAGCAGATGAAGTCCCTTGGATTTCAGACATTGCAAATATCTCAGGGTGGAGATAACACTCAGCTGTCCTTTCCTGTAAAGACCTTGTCCTTGTTGATAAAGGTCTCTGGTTATGGAAGTTTTGATGTAATCACTAGGCAGAGAGACTCTCCTGCTCCTTCCTATCATGTTGCAAAGTCTGGTGGTTGACAGCTTTTCCTCCTAGCCAGATCTGTTAATTCACTTTTATTCCCCATTCAGAAGAACACCGAGAGGAAGATAATGGGTCCTCAATGCAGAGACTGCAAATTTGAGTGCCTCTTACATGAGCTACATAAGGAGTAAGGGAAGAGTTGTTTTATTCCTTTTTGTTTGTTTGTTTTCTTTCCTTAACACTTCAAAAAAGACCCAAGGTATAAATCTGACTTGATACTGTTATGGATAATAATAAGGTATTTCAATTGACAACACAGGTATTTAGGTGATGTAAATCAGCATTGCTTCATCTGGCACAGAATGATCACTGAACTGTTCTTCCTACAGATATCGCATCTTCTGTACTTTCTACAAAAATTGTCAGTGAGCAGAAATCTGGTCATGAACCTGTGAACAGAAATCACACCGAATAAGAATTAGAGATGGAAAAATAAGATATTCATCCTTTAGTGATTCAAGTTTTTTTCTCCAGAGTTCTCCCTCCATTTTTTTTTAATTAACTGAAGCAAAGAACTTTCCACTCTTTACCTTACGAGTTCCCAGGTCCCATGAGACCTACACTGTCAGGGAGTTGTTGCAGTCTAGGGACAAAAATGTGTTCTCAGCTGTACTAATGCAACACCTTGTTAAGCTGAGCAAAGGGGCATGCACTTCTCTATACACAGGGCTGGTCTTTCAGCTTTTGCACTGTTCTGTTTTCTTCTCTATAACTGATAAAGATTTTCTCACACTCTTCAGCCTCTGTAGCTACCAATTACTCATTTTACTTTGCTGCCTTTATATTTTTTTTCTGCAAGCTTTAAGTCATATTCAGTAGTGTTCATTGGTTCCCTCCCTTTATCTCCATTTTCTTTAGATATTTCAGCTGTTCTTAGAGTCAGGTATTTCACTGCTAATTGATTGCATTTTTCTGTGTCAGTGAGACTATAGTCTGTTAGGTGTTAATTAGTGTCTTGCAAGATTCTCTGAGTTTCAACCTCACTCAGAGATTCTAAGTGTTTCTTGTCATAGCCACATCAGCTTTTTACAAAATTATTTTCATCAAGTTTTCCATTTGAAACCTAATACCTGTGTGAGGCTCTCTGGGATCATTTTATGGAGCTCAAAATTCAAGTTACTGCATTAGCCATGCCAATATCTTGTGTTAGTCATGAACCCTACCATATTCAACACTCAGTGCAGAGTGTTAACCTCCTTCTGTGAATTCAGAAAAGCTTGTACTTTCATTTTTTAAAAATCAAATCAGCTTTTCATCCTTCTTTATCTAGATGAAAGCTTAAAAGATGTACTGCCTGTGGAGTCCAATCCCAGAGGGCAAAAAAGAATTCAAAACATCATTTTTAAATGTCACGATTCTGAAGTAAATCTTGTGGGATTTTTGGTCTGCCTAATGATTTTTGGATGTTGGTAGTCGCCTCTGATCAGCAGCCTTGATGTTTCACAACCTCAGCTTGAGACACAAAAAGCTCTGTTAGCATAGGAATTTAGGAGATAGGGGAAGGTTGATACCTGGAAAACAGGAAACTGTTGCTCATTGACAATTTTTGTTGATCTGATGGTGTTCTAGTTCAGCAGGTGGGACCAGTTGTCACTGTGTAGGGGTGATCAAAGCTGTGTATTCTACCCCCTCTATTCATTCCCAAGGTCAATGGCCCATTTGCAGCAGCTTCCCAGGGAGTCGTTAGCACCTCCACTCCCAGCCTGAGGGGGCGTAGGTGCTAATGGGCCATCAACAGTTCAAAAATAGCCCATGACTCACAGAGTTTAATCACCCATTGTGTGAGTCCCCACCCTGGGGGAGGGACTTGGTGCTCCCTGAAGGTACATAAGGGGTGGGTAAGAAGACCTTGGGAATCTCTCGTCGGATCCAGAAGAGCGGCAGGACCTCGACAGGAGGAGACCACCACTCTCGACCAGACTACAGCCATCACCTGCACCAACAGGTTTTTCACTTCTTTTTGCTTTGGACTTGGGGGAACCACGTGGTTCTCAGCACAAAGGCTAACAACCCCCTTTGGGTTTGTACCCCAGGGCACTGGGTTTTACTGCTGGGTTTTGGGAGTTGAAAGCAATTTCCCTTTGTGTCAGTGTATTTACTGTATTATTATTATTATTAAATTGTAGCTCTGGCTTATAATCTCTCTCGCGTTGAGCTCATTTCTCCTGCTGGTTTACCTCTAAACCAGCACAGATGGTGCATAATATTAAGTGAAATTATAAACCCTTGCATAACCTATAACATTCTAAGCCTTCAAAGGTCTTGCACTGAATTCATGCTTTCATACTTTTGAAAAATCTGAGTAAAGAACATATTGACAAAGAGACTAAAAAATTAAGCATCATATAAAATCTGGTCATCTTATGATCTAAATGATGTTATGGGAGGCTGAGGGTGCTTTTAAATCTGTGTCAGTGCATATCACAATAATGCAGTCTTATTCCCTGGCTGTCTCCAAGTTCAGGCAATTATACAATCAATAGAATTACTGAGTAAGAAATTTTCATTAATGAGTACTAAGAATAAGGGAAGGAAAATTCTGGACTTCATTGCTTCTTTAGATTAGTAAAAGTATCACACAGTATTAGAATATCCTCAGAGTCTTTTTGAGTATTGTAACTGAAATTTTTGTTCTTGGGGCTGTTTTGACGTGGGCAAGGACAGCTACTTTTGCTACTTCACTCTAGAAAGGTTTTTTCTTAGTCACTCTTCATTCTGGCCAAGAGAATAAAGAACTGCTTGAACCCACTAAAAAGAAAAAGAGGGGGAAATATAATTTTTAAATTCAGGTAATTGACAGTGATCTATTTTTTTGTCTTATCATAAAGAAATCTCACAAAAGAGGTTAAAAAACAAGTAAAACTTTCTTTTTCAGGAAATATTTTAAATTTCTTTTTTTATTATAAGACAGTATTTCTAGATATTAAAGGGCTGATGTTTTGTTGTTGCATTTAGGAGTTGGTAATGGATTTCTCACTTTGATTTCATCCTACTAAGAATTTCTGGATGGGATAATTAGCTAATCCCTATAATTTTAGTTTTTTCATTCAAGTATATGATATCACCTCTAGAAGAAAGTCTTATGTCTCAGATGGGTGCCTTTGAACTTAACTAACTTACATTAAATGAGCCTGTTCATAAAAAGAAAGTCACAGGGAACACTATGAAATGCAATGCTTTAGAAAGTTTGCAAGCTTCTGGAACAATTTTGCAGCTTTGTAAGTCTTCAAGGTCATATGAGAAGGTTTAAGGCTTAAAAAAGTCAGAGGGAACAGCCACAGTTTTTGAAAACAGTAAAGGCAAACTTGAAACCTACTTTTATCAAAGCTTGGCTGTTTTCCTATCACAGACAGTAGACGCCACTAATCCCTTCCTTTTGTTTAAACAGATGCTATTTGCTTGGCAAGTAGCTGAATTTTAAATGCAGAAAATTATTATACAAGAGGAAAAATCTTGACTAGAGGTTACATGCAGAGAGTTAAGTTCAAGAAAAGTTTAAGAGAAAATGTTTCTTACTCTTGCATCTTCCAAGATGTGTGAGGTAAGTTTTCCCCCACCTTGGGAACTATACATTTTGATATTCTCTAAAATAAAAAATTTGTGTTGTTTTATTTGTTTGGTTTGGGGTATTTTTTTAGTGGCCAAATATAATGCTGATACGCAAGTATGATTATAGGAGAATCCTACAGATATATTTTGGTTATGTGACTGTATTTGATCTTAGTGAAGGAGTAGGTGGAATAATTTGGATCACAAATTCTTGCTCTGTCTCCCTTTGGTGTAGCATTATACAGTTGCTTTTTACCAGCACATGTTGTTTTTAATCAAGCTAAGTCAGGTTGATCAGCATTCAGTGATGTGGAGGCACTGGTTTTTTTTGCCTATTAATTGTCTGTAGTGGATCCAAGCTCAGTGGTTTTTCTTCATTTTTTTGAGGCTGGATTGGAAATCTTTTCTTCCTACATGAAGGATGGCTATCTTTAGGATGGATTTCAGACAGAATCTCAGTGTTTTCCTGTAAGCCAACCAAAATGTGAGCAAGAGAACAGCGTGGAGCCCTGATGCAGCACAAAGCATCTAGACATTTCTGTTATAGTTTATGCAAAACAATTATGCTTTGCATTGCACAGAGAGTGATTAATCAGCTCTCAGTAATGTGTCAGTGACTGCTATTTTGGATGCCAACAGCGACCTGAGCTAAAAGCTGGTTCCACCTGGGCACACATGTTCTTCCTTAAAGCACTCCAAACACACAGCTGAATATGATGTGGAGATATGGGTCTAATCTGATCTGCTGAGCTCAAGGAGGGGTTAGCTTTCAGGGCTGAGGAAGAAAGTTTCTTGCTAGAGCAAGTTTTGCCTCTAACTAGCCCTTCAACTTCTCAAATCTAAACACAACAGATGGTACCTCCTGCAATACCATATCTCTTTAACATCATGCTGAGGCTTTGGTTCAGTAGAGGCTCCCGGCACTGCTTTCTGCAGTGCTCTACTTCTTTTTTGATTTCTTGTGAGACTCCCATTTCTGTCAAGATATAACATATTAGCCAACTATGGCTGCTGAGATCAGTAACAAAAGTGATTCAGTGACATTCCCAATTTTAAAACTGATTTCTTTTTAGTACTTGTTTACCAGAAAGCAAAGAAAAAAGACCTTATTCCCTCTGTTCTTACCTTTACTCTGTATTCTGCTCTATCTCAAGACACATTCTCTTTGCTCCCTGCATTCTTCTGTGCCTCCCACAGGTAGACAGCTGCTAACCCAATTCAGGAACAGAGATGTTTGTGGTGGTGTTGGGGAAGGTTGGCAGCATAAAAGTGATGTGTTTTAATTCTTGAATGTGTTCTTGCTGTGCAGGAATTTCATCCCTGGCACAACTCCACCTGTACAGCAGAATGTTAATTTTTCCTTGACTGATTCTAATTTGTCAGAGATTATGAACAGTTTAAAAAATAACAATAAATAAATGGATCCCTTGTTGCTCTGCTTATGACATTTTCTTCACATACCAAGGGATAGCAGCATGAGGGTGAGATGGGAGAGGCATAACACTTTTGAAATTATTTGTCTCCTGTTACTGGAGATAATTTTTGAGAAGTGTTTTGGTACTTCTGTATTCTGTTTATTGGGCTATTCAGTTTTCCAATGAAAGCTCTCTGTCAGATCTTTCATTTTTAGGAATGGAGATCCTTTACTGTAATTTTTCTGAATGGTAATTGTTAGTGGTACTTAAATGTAATTGCTTAGTTTTCCTTTTGTAAAATTAAATGCAAGAGTAATTTGTAGGAAAATAAAAGTGTGACTCAGACTTCCTCCAGCTGTCCATTCTTTTTGGTACTTTATACTATGAAGGGAATGTAAAGCAGTTCTTTCATGCCTCCTTGAGGTTTATCAGATACTGTACTCAACATAGTCCTTAGATAAAAGCTTTGAGTTCATTTCCTTTTGTCTATTTCCAAGAACAGGTTGTCATTTATGACTTCTGTATCTCCTGCTGTTTACTGATAAATTCTTTTTGTGGTGTGTTCTCACAGTGCACATCAGATGTACCACTCTAAACCAAAATTGCATAAATATTTCTGTTTATCAGCTTGTAAATTCATCTGAAGTGAAACTCAGCAACAGAAGAAATTTGCCTCAATATTCCTTTTTTATTTCTATATTTTTGAGGTTTATTATGATGCACTATTTTTTTCTTAATTACTTTCTGTAATTCTTTGAGCTGGATACCTCTGAGTGTACCCCAGTCCTTCATTTTCAGGGTTTACCACCTGTAGGTTGCAGTCCTATGACATTTTGAGATATTCCTTTGCCTTGGACATTCTTGTCTTTGCAGAAGAGAACTGATGCAGTTGGGTTGGATTCTTCCAGCAAAAGGCAAGAGGCTGGAGGATTTTAAGACCTGGCTATGGACAACATAAAAGTAGTAAAGACTTTGAGCCTTGGAAGATGGAGGTAGATGTCTGCAGGTTTTGCTTGATTTGGTCTCACAGGTCATCTCCACCTGTTTGCATAGGGTGGAGTACATGAGTACATCTGGCTTTGGAGGTATTTGTACAAATAAGTGCATGGACTGATGGCTCTTCTTCAAGTGGTGCATTAGCCTTCATTGTGAGTTTTCCTCTCAGCTTGTCTTAAAAGCTCCATAATTGCTTATTTCTTGCACATTTTCTCTCCTCCAGAGGATATTCTCCTTGTGTTTATTCAGAGGATTTTTTGAAAAATTCTGTGAAATTATGCATTTCCTTTTTTTAATTTGTTTTTTTAGATTGAAACGTTCCTGGAGTAGGTAAGGTGTACTCTTCAGTATGTGACTTAGCTACTAGCAACTACTGAGGAGGCACTATTCTCCATTTGGTGACCTAGTGTGTATCAGGAAAAAACCCATCTGCTTCCATCGAGCCTTTTATTGCCTTTCAGACTGTTGAATGGATTAACATTCTTTGTACAGACAGAGAAGTAATTTAATACTGGTACTTTGGCTAGTTGTTTAGATGAGGCAGAGAGGCGATGTGCTTCTTTCTGCTAAACATGAGTTTAAGATGACTTATTCTAAACCTCATCTTTGAAGAATTATAAAAAAATTAAGCAGGGCTTCAGAACTTGGATAATAAATAAATAAGCCTCTACGATGTACTATTCATATGTCACAAGCACTGCTATTTTGTTCAAATTGTGAAAATGTTTTCAATAATAGAGCTATTAATGGTGCCACTTACTGAATACACAAATGTTATAAATAACTTTTTCCCAGAAGTCTAGGTCTATGACTCAATTATTATACCTTCGTTTACTGGCTTAACATTTTGGTCTAATAACATATTTCTTTTAAATTTCATGTCTGACTTGTTATGTAAACCACACATATTGTTTCAAAACCTCTCTCTCCACATTATCTTGTCTTCTTCATTATCATTGCTTTCTAATGGAACTGACTTTTCTGTTACTTCAGGAATTGTGGGGGCTTTTTGTCTTTTATTTTGTTTGGATTTTATCTGTCTGCTATTGGGTTTCCCTGCAATTTTCCTTATTATTTTTCTTTGTGTTTCTATGTCTTAGGAACTGATCTCAGTTAAGGTTTCCCAGGTCAAAGTAGTTTCTTTTACAGGTGACACAGGTTTTATTCTGGGAAGAGAAGGCAAGCAAGTTACATCTCTTCTGTGCTTACATGTTGAGAAATTTCTTCCATTTCTGGTGAACCGGAGTCTGATAAATGCTAGAACAGTTGAATTGGGGGGATTAGCTGTAGAAAACATCAGGTGATATTCCTAGTGGCACTAGTATGATTTTATCATTATGCTCTGACATGATTTTCAAAGAATTAAGGTTTGCACAGTGCTGTTCTTCAAAGAGGGCATTAAGCCAAAGCCTATTTAAATCAAGATTAAGTCAGTGTGTGAACAGGATTGACTAAAGTGCAATTAATTTTCAGAAGTCAGGAACTCCTTTATTCTCATATTGTTCATTTCATGAGGATGTTTTTATTCTGATGTACCCATTATTGATTTTAGAGATCTTTCCCACTTTCCTTTTAGTGCCCTGTTTCTTGTTTGCAGATTCTGTGCCACATCTGCATTCCATACAACTCTAGTTTCAACTGTGCTGACTTTCCCATCCAGGTCAAGTGTGCTTCACATAGCAGGAGCTGATGTCCACATCAACTCTAAATGTCCTGATCTAGGTCAACATTCTTTCTTCTTCATTCAGCCTTTTCACAGGGAGGATCTTTCACTATCTAATAAGGGTAACCAAGACACCAATTTATTTTTCTTTAAGGAATGAAACCAGTCTTCCTGAGCTGTCAGATTGGCAATTTTCTGTGTGAATGACTTTTTAAAGTCACTGAGATGTCGAGAGTAGATACTTTCTGATCAATGTTGATATTTATAAGGTTGAAAGCTTGATAGATTCAGATTCAGCAGGTACCATCTTAGATGATGTGTCTAAAAGAAGTGGTTACAGTATAATGAAGATTAGATTTAAAAAAAAAAAGAATAGAATAGAGAGCCCAAAGTTATTACTTCCAATCTGGACAATGTCCTCCCCAGGTTATTAGGAAAGCTTAATAATGTCAATTATTAAGCTTAATTATGTCAATTACACAAATATGTTCTTTTTCATGTCCAAGAATAGTTTGTGAGAAAGTGAAATAATGCAATAATAAAACATACAAAGCTGTACCCACTCTAGTTGACTCTGCCCTTACTGTCAATGTTCAAAAGCAGCAATATTCATTAAAATTTTGTTTTACTTAATCTATAATTTGCATATAATTTGCACAAAACAGATACAACTTCCAATATCCCTACTTGAAGCTGTGGTAAGTATTTAGAGCATTCAGCATAAACCTGCAGGTTTACTCAACCCTCATATTTAGCAGTAACAGTACATTTCATATCAATGTTGCAATTTAAATTTGGGGCCTATGTTGTTGGTGGTCAGCACAGACTGCTGCAACCTCCACTAGAACTGTGTACATAGTCTTTGATCCTGAATTAAAAACAAAAAAGAAGCTAAGGATTTTACTTGATCCAAAATAGAAAACTGTGAAGAAATACACAGAATTATTTATTTTGCCGTGATATCTACAATTTAAAAAATACCTCATTTTGCTTTTTGTAGTTGTATTGTATTATCTTTTACGTACATTTGTCTGACAGTATTTCAAAGAGAAATAATCAGAATTGCTAGCTACAAAGGAGGTATCAAATTTTATAATACATTGCTAAGCCAGGCTTTTAGCTTTCAAGCAATTAATTTCCCAAGTTTTCATTTATGAGTATGGTTATCTTTCTTTGTGAGGAATACTTTGCATTTTTGTATTCCTTGAAGCCAGCACACATAATCCTCATCCTTCCATATTAGAACCTGTGTTAATTTCAGCTAAAATATTAGAAGTACTTTGGATAGCTACAAAACCTCACAAGTTTTAAAGAATGATAATGACATTTCAGAAGGCAACACTTGGAAGTAGGCAGTTAGAAGGAATGTACTGACCTACCATTCATCTCTTCAAGGCAAAGATTTTCCCTTTAAGCTATTGCTGTCTGAATATCTCATTTACCAGTGTTGTTCATCATTCTCTGCTTCCTTTGTTGTCGTACTGAAGCATTGGAAATGGAAGCCCTTGTCAGTTTTGTAGGGCTTTCTGTGATTGTCAGTTCATTAATGTAAAAACCAGTCAGGCCATTATGAGTGGCTAGTTTGACCTCTTGCGTATCAATGTGGCAGCCCAATTTTTCTTGAATCCTGCCACTAATTCCAGCCGAGCTATTGTGTACAATTTAGAGTGACATCCAGTCTTGATTCAAAGACTTTGTGATGGAAAACTCAGCATGTCCCTAGTAGCTCCTAAAATGTGTTACTGTTACTAAAAGAAGTCTGCATTTTATTTCAGCATTTATATGATTCTATATGATGCCTAGTTTTGACCTCCAGTTTCTGTAACCTGGCATTTGTTAGTCTAATAGATTGGAAAACAATCAAAACTTTTCTTCCCACCGTTTGTGCTGCTGTGTTGTTTTTATTTTTTTGTTTTGTTTTGGTGGTTTTTTTGGATTGATTTTGGTTGTTTGTTTGTTTGGGTTTTGTTTGTTTGTTAGTTTGTTTATTTATGTATGTTTGTTTCGGACCTGAGTCACAACAACAGGACTTTGGTCTTGATGTACTCCTGTGGTATGTTCTTGGTGTACAAAAGTGTCATTGGGCATGGTGTGATAGTCTCTTATATTTTATCTTCAACTTCATTAAACTGATGGGCAGCCCTTTCAGAAGCACTGAAATAATTAGCAGAGAAAAAAAGGCACTTTCATGAATGCTTCAGGAATTGCTGAAATCAGATCATTCTCAAAGTTGATAATTCTTGGGTAATGAGATTGCTTTTGGAAACCCCTCCACTGTGACACATGGAGAAAACATACACTTTCATTGCTAGATATAGTGCATATTTTTTTATTGTCATTAAAAAAATATAAAAGAATCTCAGAATTATGGTCGGTGAAACATGACTTGATTTTCTTTTCTATTCTGTTATAGGAGCAGCTGTGCACCTGGGTGCTGCATAATTATATTTTCATGCCTACTATAGTTCTGTAGTGCTGAAAATTATGTGAAGAAGTCAGTTGCCTCTTTCTTTCCTCAAAGACAGACTCAAACACATTTAAACTATTCCTGAGAGATATTTGTTTACCTGGTTTGTAAAAATGTTTGTTGATGGCACTTCTTTCGCCTCTGAAGACAATTTACTCCAGTGTTTTACCCTTTTGACTACTAAAAACTATTTTAAATACTCTGAAAGCTCTGTAACTATTGAATGGGGTGTATGAAAT
This sequence comes from Sakesphorus luctuosus, assembly GCA_013396695.1. Classification (NCBI taxonomy): domain Eukaryota; kingdom Metazoa; phylum Chordata; class Aves; order Passeriformes; family Thamnophilidae; genus Sakesphorus; species Sakesphorus luctuosus. The sequence continues at coordinate 45,892 of VWZD01001065.1, read as the reverse complement.
AGTTTTCTGTGAATTGAGAAGGAATTTGGTTTGTGAACTCTATCAGGACACTTGAAGAATATTGCTTTCTTCTCTTTCCTATGTGCCATTGTAAAAAGCACATTGTGTTTTGGAAATGTGCCGTTTAGCTTCTTGTCATGGTTTTCAAAGTCAGTAAAAACTTAGTAGGGATCTCATAATTATCTATACACTTAGGCATTTTTACCCTCCTCATCTCTTAATATCTGGTATCAGAAAAAAAATGGCAGTGGTTATAATTATTTTCCATCACCATAAACATGAGGATGCACAGTTTCATTGTCCTTAGTGAGGTGGCTGTACTTGTAATTAGACAGTCTGTTACCAGCTCAGTGAATGCTTATGAGATTTCCTTCCCTGAGCCAGTAAAACTCGCATGGCAATACAGCATGCTGATTTGCATGAATATCTGATGGATTTGTAGTGGTTTTGTGTACATATGAAAAACAAAAACCCAAAACCCAGTGAAAAAGCCCCACTTCTAACTGTTATGGCTGTACATAGCTGAACAACATGCTACAAGTTTATTGAGGTCACAGGTCTCATTAATGTTTGTTGTGTGATCAACATTTACATTCAGAACACACGGCCTGCCTTGGATGTGCAGGACTCCCCTTGCAGACCCCTTTGCAGCTGCATATGGAGCTGTGGAAGTACAGAATGTGATTTCTCCTTTCGTTGCTTTTACAGGTCAGGACAATATTTTTGGTCTCCCAGGTCCACCTACCATGACGTGTTAACTGGTTCAGTATCTCCCTCGGCACTGCTAGATTTTTACCACATGCACTAAAGTTCTTAGAGGTCTCTTAATTGGTAGAATTGGGGGCTTGTCTGAGGCCTTTGCTTGTCAAATCATACCAAAATAAAAAGAAAAATAATACAGTAGAAATTGGGCAGTGTATAAGTGGTAAGATCTGTGCAGAATGGAACACTACAGCATCATTCTCTTCCTGATGTTCCTTTGCTAATACTGTGTAAACAAGATTGAAATGTATATTTTCATCTTTGTGACAGGTCTTGAAATGATATTGTATTCTCATTCTTTACTTACTGCATGTAGTTGCATTATTTCCAAATTTACTGGTAGTCTGCCGTACAGGAGACAGAAAATGCAAGATCCTAGATACCCAAAAATGTTGTAAAGCTTTTAGATGGAGCTGGTAAAAAATTGCAGCAAAGGATGTGTGATGAAAATATGAATTATTTCTATTAAGAATATTTGAAAGTATGAATAAAATTTATTAAATAATTTCACTCAAGGAGTTTATTCAGAGACAGGTAAAAATACCATTGCAGTAATTTTCCTCTTTTTGCCCTTATCTCTGTGGTTGGAGGATTTTGTGAATTTTCCTGCTAGAGCCAGATATTCTGTAAGATTCTGAAATAATCTTTAAACCCTTTCCTTTTTATAACACTTAGATGAGAACAGATATGCAAGATCAGAAATAGGTCCACTCCTCTATACTTCTAGAAGTTCCTACATTCTTTTTTCATATCACTTATTTCCCTCAGAATTTGCACTTTCTGTTGTCTTCTAAGTTAGACATCTTTTGCCCATTGCTCTTGACACTGATATTCCTGACAACTTAACATTCCCCATTTATTCCTTCAGAAATCCATCAGGTGCACATTTTTCTCCTTATCTTTAACATGAAGCACCTTGTATGCCTGTTTTCCAAGTGCCTTATTGGTCTTTTTGTGGCTTTTTTTGTCTCTTTTTTTTTTGTAAGGTGTTTGGATATATTTTTTATCTTCTGGGTCGGTGGAGCAGATGTTCTACCTTTCCTATGTATTGGTTTGTGGTCACTGATGATTACATGTACCCCCAGCACCACAGCTCAGTTCCTTTTGTCCATTGGTGGATTTAAGAGCAACTCAAGGTTCAGTTTTCCCTGAGACATTTAATTATATAATGGAGCAATCACTCTTGTCATGTGAAAGGCATGCAGAGGCCAACTGGTTGCTGCCTAAAGACAAGTGAAAACTGGATAAATTAAAAAATGCACTGCTTGATCTCTTACTAACATACTGGCTCAGGCAAAGATGGGATTACTACCAGGTATGTGTAAGGCTGAATTCAGGTTGCTGACTCATAGAATTAAATTGTTTATTTGCATGTGAGCAAACTTTCACTCTTATGAGTCAATTTGAAATATGATTCTTATTGATGTGTTATACTTTTGAAATGTGTCTAAAACCAACAGAAAGACCTCTTAGAAGATAGCTTACAAAAAAACCCCAACAACAACAAAGAAAGTCTCATGTGCCTTTAATCTCTTTTGGTACTTGGAGAACAATGGCAACATTTGGTATTGCTGACTATTAAATTTTATTGTATGGATTTATGGATTTCAATTTTAGTGTGTAGTTGTGCTTCTATTTAATGGGATGTATACCCATAAACCAAGGAAGTTCTGCTGCTTAATCTGCTCACGATTCCTAAAGCACCACAAAATTCTCTTATGAGTTCTATATTTTTTCTAAGTGTTCTCTGGCAGATACAGTGAAACATTTTTACTGATGCTTTGGAAGTGGCCTTTTCTTCTGGTGCTTGGTATCTGATTTGTTACCTTGTCTCTTACTTCATTCTTGCTTTGCAGTGTGGTGAAAGTTCAATAACTGAAGAACTGACACCTCCTCATTCCTATCTGGAACATGCTCTTTCCTTGGAAGTAATTAATGACACTTACTTTCAGCCAAATTATACACAGAAAATGAGATGCAGAAAAGTGCTTTGTGTCTCAAAAAATGCAAAGGTGGTTGTTTTTTTTTCTTTTTCTGGTTTGCTGTGCACGCGGTGCTTTGACTGAGTTCTCCTGACTAAATGAATTGGCATTTTCTACTACAATTTCCAGGCAGCTTTACACTAAAACTTCTGTGATGACAGATTGCTGCATCAGTATGTTATGATTTGCCTCAGTGTTAACTAAGTACTGACCAGTGACATTAAACTGTAGCTCTGCATAATTGACAGTGAGAGCTCAGTACCACCTCAGTGAGGGCTTGTCACAAAGAAAAAGCAACAAAAGTCTGCCAGTGCTTTACTGATGGCAAGAAGCATGAACAGTGAGGGCTAGATGCAGAAGGATAGAGGGAAGGGAGTTATCTGTGGCACTAAATTTCTAGAGAAACCATCTGCATTTATTTTTCTTGGCAGGCCTGGCTGGCATGTTCTTTAACCTGCCCATCATATAATCGTGATTGCTGGGAATTGTCTCATCATGAGCATGTGATATTCCTTCATCATGAACATGTGATATTCCAGCACAGTGAAAGCTCTAGCAAAACAGAAGTGATTAAAACTCCTTGGTGTAGAACACAAAACTGCACGGAGAAAGTGCTAAAAGTAATAGTTATACACACACCCCACCAGATAAAAAAAAAAGTCTAAATCAAATTAAATTCAAAAGTATATAATGTCACTGGCAGTTTTTTATTGTATCAGAAGCACAACCATTTCTTGAGTAATCCAGGAAATGAAAGGAATTCATCATGATTTGGAAACAAAGCTCCATGGCTTACAAATTTGTTATCTGTGCCTAGTTATGCCCTTGGTGCTGTCTGATGCAATTTGATAGGTTAAATTATCTGCTTTATATGAATTTGTTCAGAAGATGAATAAGTAAATACACATCTAAGCAAGTCTTTATTATACCCTATCCTGTCATTTTATCCAGCTAATTAAAGACAGACAAACACAGTATTTAAGACAAGGTCACAGTAACATTAAATCAATTATCTGCAATGCTCAAATCTTAATATCACAGACTAATTCCAAATTGTAAGGTTGGTAGTTTTCTCCCAGGAAACTTTAAGCAGAGGATTCATCCCCTTCTAAGAGTATTACTACAGTCAGTACTATACATCTGTGCTAACCAAGGTAACAAAGGACACTGATGTCCCTCAAATGTGCTTATTCAAAGACCTGAGCATTTGTTCTAATCTTCTATGGCAAGCAGTACAGTTTCCTTGTTTGTCTTCAGGCAGTTCCAGAAGTGATTGTAATGGTGCCATATTTCCATTTCCACCTTAAATTACATTCCTCTTGGTCATTATTGTGCTCAATTTTATTCTTCTTTCCCTTCCTAAAATTGCACAAAGCCTTTCAGTTGGTAAATTATGCATAATAATATTAATACAACAATACAAGATTTTATGCCTGAAGTGCCAATTGACTTCTTCCATTATTGGCTGGTTTTTACTTTTGAGAAGCTATTAAAATCATAGCTTCCATAAATACACACAAACCCTCACATAGTATGTCTATAAAACTATCAAAACCCGTTGATGCTCATTCACTTGAGAAATAAGGTAAAAGAGAATGATCAAATTCTTTTTGCTTTCTTTTGTAGTCTCTCACTCACAAAAATTATTGCTGTGTAGAGTGGGAACCTGGAAGTGGAAGTATGGTTGGTAACCACAATATGCACATGGAACATGATGGTACATGACTGAGAGCAGCCTTGAGGAGGTCTTGAGGGTGTTGGTGGATGAGAGGCTGGACATGACCTGGCAGTGTCAATGGGCACTCGCAGCCCAGAAAGGCAGTTGTTATCTTGACTGCATCAAGAGCAGGCAGGCAGGTTGAGGGAGGTGATTCTGCCCTTCTGCTCTTGTGATATCCCACCTGGAGTGCTGTGTCCAGATCTGGAGTCCACAATCCAACAAGGATGTGGACCTGCTGGAGTGAATTCAGAGGAGGGCCAAAAATCTGACCATAGCACTGGAGCACCTCTCATATGAAAATGGGCTGAGGGAGTTGGGGCTATTCAGTCTGGATAGGAGAAGGCTTTGGGGAGACCTTATAGCATCTTACAGTATCTAAAGGAAGCCTGCAAGAAAGCTGGAGAGGGACAATTTAGAAGGGCGTGTAGTGGTAGGACAAAGCAAGAATGGCTTTAAACTGAGAGAGGGTAGATTAGATATTAGAAAGAAATTCTTTACTGGGAGGGTGGTGAGGTAATGGAACAGGTTGCCCAAAGAAGCAGTGGATGTCTGTTGAGATGCCTGAATTCTCTCAGGCACAGTTACAGTGTGCCTTTGTGAGGCTTTAAGAGGCTCCTACCTCTACCGTTAAATAAAGCTCTTGACTGCTTCTTATTTTGGGTTTTTCTGGTAGTTTATTTCATGGTCCTCTTCATCATAGGTTACTGCTACTTGATGAATTGTGGTAAGAAGGGCCAGAAGGACCCACTATATTTACATTAACGCTTTTTTTCTTCTGCACGGGGATATACTAACTACAGGAAGAACTTTACACAGGACTATATTTCCACAGAGTTACACACAATTCTAAAACTTACACACACCATCCAAACTATCTAACAACACATGGCTATAGCTAAATATTAAGTAATATATATTTCATAAAATTGCTGGATCCAAGCAGTCTCCATGTAACTTATTTTAACTTTATAAAAAGAGCTCTTTGGATGTGTCCTTCTGTGGAGTTTAGCAGGCTTCTTTTCTCACTTCTGCACCAGCTCAGGGTCTCTAGAAAAACTTCATTCTTCTCTTAGAAGCTGACACCTGCAAATTTGTCTTTGGTTTACTAGCCTGAGAATATATGTTCTCCAACAGATGCCTCATCCCTGGAAATGTTCAAGGCCAGGTTGAATGGCACTTGGAATAATCTACTCTACTGGAAGGTCTGTCTGATCATGGTAGAGGAGGTTGGAACTAGGTTATCTTTAAGATCCCTTCCAGTCCAGGCTGTTCTGTGATTCTATGACTCTGTGATTAACCTTCATCAGGCTATCTGTCCTGATAACTCAAATTTATACTTCCTCTGTTTCTGCACAGGTTGTACAAGGCAAGAAAAATGCACCAAATTTGGATGTGGTCAGTGGCATAAAGAAGCAAAAGACAGGTTTTTATGTCATGGCCTTTGATTTTATGGGGACTGTTTTCCATTGATTCTGCATCAGGTATCACTTCTTCATCCTCAACAATTAGATGAATGTAAGACTTCAGAATAGTTGCAAGTCGACCTCTTTTCATTACAGTAAATGTTTAGACCTTTTGTGACAATGGAACGCTCTCCCACTGAATTACCTTGACTTCACCTGCACATACATGGTGAGATGAGGTACAAGTATGAATGCATGGGAAGGTGAGTAGGGAATTGTCCCAGTTTAAAAAAAACGATGTCGTCTATCTCAACTAGGAAGGATGCCTCTTCCTAAAACCCACCACAACCTTTGAAATTAAGTGACTTTAATCAGAAAATGTATAGAACAGGATAACAGTTCTTTACTACATACATACATGCATACACACACACACAAATAATAAATAAAACCAAACCCAGACAGAGCAAACAGCAACACCATAAACAAAACTTTCAAACAAATCAAGTCCTATCTCTCCCCCCTATTCACAGGCAGTGGGAAGTGATGCTGTGTCTCAGGAGGCAGCAGCCACAATGAGTAACTCATGGGCTCTGGTGAGGCAAAGACAGGGACCAGGGAGAGGCGCTAGCTCTGAAACTCAAGTGAGAATGGCAGCCACAGGAACAGGATGCAACCTTTCCTGTGGGCAGTGCAAAGACTCTCTCCTACAGTACTTTTTCTGGAAAAACATTGCAGGGGTGGGAAGATGGCAGCAACTCCTCTGCGTATGGTGTTAGCCCTTTGAGGAGTCTGCACTGAATGCAGGCAGCAGCAACTGTTCCCTCCAAAGAACAGCACAGGGCATGCAGAGTTGGGGGTCAAGCCAGAAGGAGACCCCCTCCCAGAGTTTCCAGCAGCCCAGCAAATGGCTGCTGGCACCCGCACAGACTGAGGAGAGAAGTGTGGCCAGGAAAAACCACACTGTCTCCCCTGCCAACTCCGCCAGTCCTCCCTCAGCCACCATGTTAGAATGCAAAGCTATCAGTCATCCCTTTGTTTAGGCTTTTAGAGAGTTAGCTGGTTCTGGGGGCAGGTAGTGGGGCACTGGGCTTCAGCAAGCCATCTTGTTCTGGCTGTTCAACTCTCAAGCCACTGTATTGGTAAGGAAAAGAAAAAAAAAATCCATGAAAGATTTTGAAACTATAGCAGAAAACCAGAACTCTACTTTCTGTGACAGGTAAAAGACACAGATCCCTGAATCAATGAAACCAAAATTCTACAGAAGTGTTAAACAGTCTAAACAGTATACATTTAGTGATATAAGTAACCCATGGCTTGGCAATATCTTCAACATTTAATAGAAAAAATCTGCTTCCTGTGACTGACAGCCAACCAGGGAACTAATTTGCACTATAATTTACACTGTGGCTTTAATCAAAAAACCTGTAATATATTTTATTACAATGATATCTATTCATAATGAAACCATTAGTGTGCTCCAATGTCTGCCTCGAATCTTGACCTATTTCCTTCATGTATCCTATACAATGTGAAACATATCAGTTAATTGGGGTTGTCACTTAGCTGCTAGCTTTACTGGAATCAATTTTTAAATCAATGTAGGACACATTGTAATTGAGAATGAGGTTCCAGGTATCTAGTGGTCACTTCATCGTGCTCCAAATAAATATGACAATTTAGAGAGTATAAAATTAGTTTCATCTGCTAAATGCATCCTGCTGTGAAATTGCAGCCAGTTAGGAAAGATGCCCTTAGCACAGGAAAATGGTTTGAGAGAATATGGAAGTTATAATGGAAAATTTAATAGATGCCAGAAATAATTACACAGGTGACTTCCACAGAGTATGGCTGCTATTCCTTATATTTCCTGAGAAAACCCAAAGCCTATTATTAATTAAGATGCAAAAATAGGAATCTGCAGTAGTTCTTTAACCATTAAAATTGTCTGCTTTTCTTTTATGTACATTATATTCTTTCAAATGGAACTTGTTCCTGAAATCTTTTTCTAAGGAAACAAAGAATCATTTGATATTCAACTTCTGGGGCTGTGCTATTCTCTGTCTTAATCTCTTGAGGTGCTACTTTGAAACGCCTTAGCTGGTGAAAAGTTAACCTGCAATGATATTTTTAGAGATGTATACAGAGCAAATAATTAGTGCAGGAGAAATGGCACTGCTCTGAATGTTGACTGTAAGAAGCACTTACATTGCAAACTATCCGTGTGTATGAAAAAAATAGGGAAGACATCAGGGTATTGCTGCCTATAGGTGATTCACTGGGCTTTTTCATCTGCAATTTCCCTTTTGCCAGAGTGCCTGTGAAATGACAGTGTGCTGCTGCTGGATGTGTTTGCCACCTTTAGTGTGTTGAGGTCAGTTTTCGACTACAAATCATATGTCATAGTCGCTTCTGAGCTGTTTCATTTACTAAACAGTTTCATATTTTTTTTCTTCCATTTTACTCTTTTGCTCTTAGTGGTCATTATTTGATATATCCCAGCTATTTTAATTAAAAGGTGGCAAGGTGGGGGGTGGGGAGGGTGGATGGAATCTCTTCTGATTAGAAAAATCTGAGGAACAGAGAGCAGACAGGTCTTACATGTCTTCAGTTGTCTTTCTATAGAGTGGTCCGAGTACTGCCAGTATCATTTAATTTCTTGGCATGAGTCTGAAGAGTCTGAAGCCGTCATTATTATCAGCAAGGACCAAGGTGGCAGGTGTTTATTGCAGTGCTACAGAGATTCCTCCATCTAGCCTTCTTCTTACTGGTTTCCCTTGCTTCTGCTGATCATGTTCATGGAGGAGGTTAAACAAACTGAAGTCACTGGAGAGGAATATGGAAACACTCCTGGATACAATGCAAGTATCCAAAATGTGATGACACTGCTTCTGGTACTTGTTCAGAGCTAATTTAGGTGCAAGGTGTAAATGTAACCTGCAAACTACCACCAAGAATTGGATTACACTGGAGAGCTCTTCCAGGAACCAGGTAACCAAACTTCAGAGCAGATATCAACTCTGAAGGACATACTAACGTATGATGCATTTAAGAGTGAATGGAAAGAATAAGCAGTTTGCATTATGCAATGCAAAAAAAAATATCTGTTTTTTGAAACTAAGCACCAAAAATCTTGAGGGGATTGAAAACGTGGTGTTGAGTAACAGTCTTGCACAGCCAGATATAGCATTTAATTAACTGAGCTGTGGTGTGGAAATAAAGACAGAATGAAATAAACACAGCAATTGGAAAAAAAGATAGTATTTGTAATACTAGAAAAATAAGACAAGGACGAAAAATAAGGCAACAGGCAATAGTAACAGGTAAATGATGAAGTAGTATCAATAAAATATTTCTGAGTAATACTGCAGTAATTGTCCAAGGGATTTGGTTAATATCTTGAATAGAAATCTGTGCAAACTAGCCTTGGATTTTACTGAGTTTGGAAGTTTGTAGCCTGAATAACTTTTCACTGCCAACACTGTTAAAAATTATCTCAGCAATAATTCTGCAGGAGGAAAATCTTGTGCTAGCCATAATAGTGCAGTCTGATAAAAATCATGATGAATGGCAGCCTTTAGTGAACTGTGCCCCTCTGTTAATTAATAACATCTATTTTTTTCTTTAATAATTGAGCCAAATCATTAAAGATGGGGCAATCAGGCATGTTATTAGCCTTGAAGAACTACTGTATTTTATGAATTTCATACCAATTAAATTAATTTGTTCTGCTGTATGTCACTGTTGATTTGCAATTTTTTTTTTCCTGGCTGAAGTCTGGAATTAGCATTCCCTATAAGCCCTGTCTCATGCTTTTTAAATTTGAAATGTGAACCAGTGTATTCCCTTCTTTAGATTTCCTCCTCTGCTGCTATATGCGTTTAGTTTTCCACCTCTCTTCATTATACAATTAGGCACCTGACACAGAGACAGGGCAGGTTGTGAGCGCCCAGTTTGAACCAGATGTGTGAGAGAGAGGCTTGAGCTACATCTCACTGCCTTCTTCAGATTTACTTAGATACCTCTGAACTGTGGGAGGGTGGACTTCTCAAGGCTTCCCTCTGAGATCCCCAGGCTCCCCTACCCAGATCAGGGCAGGGGTTTGAGATCCAGCTTCCAGTGATTAGATCATACCTAAGTTGAAATTGGAAGGTGGAAGGTTCTTATTTCTTGTCAATCTTCCCACAGTCCCAGCGCCAGAGTGGCATATCCCAGGTCAGAGACAGAAGACCAATCCTGCAAATCCATACCCATTTGACTAAGCCTGCTTTCATGAGTAATGGCAGAAGTGCTTTTCACGATTGGGGTTTTTAATTTAGAACCCAATTATGAGATCATGGTTTATGTTCTTCAGCAGTGAGAATGATCATTAGTCAGTATGCAAGGTTTTCAGCTCAGTGGAAAGACTCTGTCATGGGCTGATTACTCTTTATGAGCAAACATCCTTCACAGCCTTCAGACCAGCTCACAGCTATGGAATTGCACCTGTCATTAGACATGGCAAAGATCAATAAAATACAGTTACAGTCAAATCAAAGAGATAGATACTAGACAAGTAAACAGAAAATGGGTTATAGCTAAGGTCCGTGTAAAGTTAAAAGTATCTTATATCAACAAATGCTTCCAAATTCAATGACTTGGCAGCTTGTTCACTGTTATTATTATTTATGTAATTTCTACTCCTGCCGTTATACACAGGTTTTTTTAGAGTTATTTTGATTACTTATGTTTCAGCAGTGATGAGCAACTTAAAACAGATACATCTTGATGAATATTGTTTAGATAAATATTTTAAAAAGTACAGATTAGAAGAGAAGGTAAGCACTGCATCTAATCCATCTATTATGACAAAGTAGAAAGTATTTTAAAATATTTTTGCACTACAGGAAAAAAATGTCCCACATAATTTATTGTTTTTTTCATAATTCTTTCAAGCTGAACTGTGTGCAGTTTTGCTGCAGAGACAGGGAATACTGTGACACTGCTCTAAATCACTGAGAAATGTTTCTTTTTAATGTCAGGATGAGAGACTACTTAATTAGCTAATCAAATCAATATTTGGAATTTTCATCCTGGTTTATATTTTCACACTTAAACCAGCAATTTTTTTCCAGGAAAAAATGCTGGTCTACTGAAAATTCCCCAAATTGTCATGGTTAATGAGGCATTTTTCTTGTGTAAAAGCTGTATCACAATCACTGGGTAATGTTTATGTTTCTTATCCTGCCAAAAGAAGTCAAACCGCAGCACTACTGATTCTAGAGAAGGGAAAGGCTTAAGGGTGCTGTGTAGGGCCAAAAATTCAGTCCTATGACACTTTTGAGGGATCAGTGGAGTTTCTGTAGGGACTGCCTCTGTCCTCACCTCTATGTAGACAGTCTTACTCCCATATGCTTTAAGAGGATGTGTAGGATTTTGGAGCTGAGGTGGTCTTTCAGCCAGACTTTCAACTATACTTTCCAAATGAGGAATGAGGGAGGGGGTGGGGGGAGGAGGAAAGCCTGTAATCTTAAGAGAAACATGGAATACATTGAATTTACAGCCTAAAATTCATGGGAAGAAAATGAGTCTAGCAGTCCTCACCTGCCTACTTGAAGCCCAGGTTCATCTGGGTTCAAGTGGTGAGCAAGTTGCTGTGAGCAATTTCAGGAAAAATACTAGGGAACTTTGGTAACATCATTGTGCCACATTGGAAAGATGAAGACTAGTATGGAATTAGGGTACAGAGAAAGACAGCTGACACTGTTCAGTATTTTTCAAGAAAATCACAGATTGGTCTGAATAACACTGTAATCACAGTTTAAGTTACCTGCAAAATAGCAGTAAGCATTTTGTTATCTATGATTTAAAAATGAGCTTAACCAGTACTTAAAGTAGAGTCAAAAATGTGTAGAAATAGAGGCCATAAAATAGCAAATTAAAGCTATTAAAGATTATTGAAGGAAGAGAAGAACAAAGGAAATGAAATATCCATTAGTTTTCACTGGAGCTGAAGTTGGCTTACTGTCTAGTCTGTATTGTTCATGGGCTACACAAAACCTTGTGTCTAAGAAATATTAATAATCTGTTATACAGTCTAATCTTTTCTTCCTCCTATGTATGCTGCCTTGAAATACTCTTTTAGTAAATTATATTTTTTGTTAAAAGATTCAAAAGAACAAGGAACCTGAGGGATATTTTACTTGTATTGTGGAGTGAATAATATTATTTTCATTAGTGACAACATAAAAATGCTCCTATAAAATTGATTTTCATCAATGCATCCCATGCTCTTCAAAGTGGGATTATTATTTTAATCCCTGGATTATGGCTGGTGAAACTGAATCACTCTGAAGTTATGGTTTTATTCAAGGTTGTGTAGTGTTTAAGAGACAGATCTGGGAATAAGCGTTCTGAAATGAGCTCTGATAATTGGGTTAATAACAACAGTGGCAGCAACAGCAGCAAGGCATGTTGAAATCAAGGATGAAAGATGAAATCTGTAATTGGGAAATGTCTCTGTTAACACATCAGGTGGGGTTGTGACTTTGTCACAGAGTGTGTGAGGAAATAAGACAAAGTACAGTGATCATTCACTGGAGAAATCAAACCCTTCAAAACAACCTTGACACATGTTATGTAACCCAAAAACATTTTAGCTATCAACTTCTCCAAATTACATAGATTTTCTCTAGGATTATATATTTAGAGAGGGTTTGTCCGTCCCAGCCAAGGTGCCTGGAAGTTACCATATGTGCAAGTAAGAGCAGTGGTTGTAGGATGCACCTCAGACAGCTGAGAAAGAAACATCATCACAAATGGAGGGGCTGATTGTCCTCTAGAGAGACCTCATTCAGTCCACTGACTCTGCAGTGAGAGAGACAGATTTTGTCATAGTTATGTAGCCTCTTAAAAAACAAAAGTCAGGAGGGATTATTCGTTCAGGAAAAGGATAATTCTGAGCCCCTTTTCAGATTAAAAACGTTTTAGTACTTAGATTTTATTGTTAAACTCTCAGTGGATTAATAATTCNGGGACCAATAGGGAGAACGAGGTGTGTGGGAGAATTCCAGGGGTATTGTGGGAAGAAGAAACTTGGATTGTAGCCATCTTTTAAGGGTACAGTGTCCATCCGGAAAGCCTCGTGGTCCCGATCCTGTCGCTGCATGTGCTGCTCGGGGTCCCGGGCCTCAGTGTCGTCATCTGCCCGGCGCCTGTAATTCTTTCTAGGTCTGGTCTCCTCCGACATTAAACTGTTTCAGTTTGTGAACTACAAGATATTTGTGGAAGTTCTGATCTCTTCAAAATTTTGGATGGATGAGGGCTGGAATATACATTGGAAAGTAAAGAAAGCTAATGTAAATCAAGACAGCTTGAGGCAATATGACAGACTAAATAGATGTTAATTCTATCTGTAATATGCAGTTAAAAAGCTTTTCATCAATTAAAATGAAGATGAATTACGTTTTAGCATTGCAACTGTTCATTAAATGTTTCTTGACTTTGCAACATTCATATTTAGGAGTTAGATGCCTTGAGAGCTCCAGAAGAAAGTTTGCTTCAGATGTTTTCCAAGGCTGCTGCACGTGCAAGGAATGCTTTGGTGACTGCCATCCATTATAAACTTATGTACATCCCTTTTGTGAATAACACCTGATTCGGAGTCTTTTAGGTCTCTTTCAAAATTCAGGTGTGCAGGGAGGTGATGGAGGTGACAGAAATGCTTCACAGCATTAGGTTTAAGGCGAAAAGAGACAACAAAGTAGAGTAACTGAACTCTGCATAATACAGACCATGGGATTTCATGTGGTCAGTTGTGTGTTGAACCTTAACTGTAACTGCTTAGTGTCTTCCGGAAACAAGTTTTCATTTGGCAACACCAAGAAATGGAAAACAACTCATATCCTCAGTAGCTTGTTCTCTGAGTTATTGAACTCTTATTACTAATATGGTACTCAGTGAACAGCAATACACAAGCCAGATCTCATGTTATTGAATTTTCTCTTAAAGAGAATTAAAAATCATACTTTGAGTTAGCCCTGCTAAATTTTATTTCTTTTACTACAAATAACTCCTAAAACTACTGAATAAGAGAAATTGGGGGAAATTTTTCTTTTCTGTATTCAAGTTGTGCTTAGTTCTTTCTTTGCTAGCCTTTAGTTTATCTCATATTTTGTTTCTCCTCTGCAGTGAATTATGCGTTTTTCATGTGGATGTTGTGAAACCAGAAATGGGAAAGCTTTTTTAAATTGGGAAAATGTTATTACAGAACTACAAAAAATTGGCAGAGAGATTCAGAGAAAATATTCCATCTGTCACTAGTTTTAATTAAATCAAAAGCCCAGAACAGAAACAATCAAACATGCACAAAACCAGAATTCAGTCAAATGACTTATATATTTAGAGCTATTTTCACTGGCAAATTAAAATTACTCCCAAGTATTTTTGCTCCCTATTTTCCACTAAGTTTTATATTATTGTATGAAACAAGATTTCTTAAGTAAATAACCCTTTTCTGAACCACAGTATTCTTGCTTATTTATATTTTGAACGTCTGTGTATTATATTGTGTAGCGCTCAAGCTATTTAAGTTAGTATTACAATCCTGATTAGCTTTTTCACCACTGATTTTTCTTGTTTCCCCAGAATACAGTTTTTGGATGGTTGTTTAACTGATGAAGTGATGCATACTGGCATTATGTTTAGTGGCATCACATTAACAAAGAAAGTTCCGTGTGAGTTTAAGAGTATGAGAAACAGATTATTAAAAGCTCTCTCTAGACTGACCAGCAGTTCAGCATCTTAAGACTGTGGTAAGATGCCAATATGAATTAGAGTGGGAAATAAATTAATGGACGTTATAAGTTATGATGAGAGAGAAAAAAAAAGTGTGTTGTTATCTGGCATCAAATAGATAGGAAATGAAAGCTGATGGGTGTTAGAGTAGTTTCCACGTTTGCAAAGCATTTAGGAAATTTATTAACTATGCATATCCCACAGTCATTTTAGGATCTACTATTTTTAATGCCTTCTGTATGCAATTCAACACTATAATTTTCAACACGCTTTCTTTTATTCCATTTTTTTTTCTACCTTACATTGTCAGGATTAAGGAATATATGAAGCATTACTGCCAGAAACCTATACCACAGTCTTCAACCTCCAGAAACAAGATGGTGTAACACCTTTCTCTTTTGTTGGGATGCTGTTTGTTTGAGTCTGATGTTGTGTTCAAACTATCTGGTTTGAGTGTTCAGATAATGTGAAGAAATGCTACCTGCTGTGTCAGTGTGTTCTGAGGTGGCCTCTTTGCCTTAGGTGCAAACAAGATGTGCTACTGCTTCTGGACTAGGTTTGGTTTTTTGTCCTTTCTTGGGAGATAGTCCCTATGGTTGAGAAATTTGTGTGCAGTTTCCCTATGATTCTCCTTTTCCTGAGAATATTACATGAAGTAAAGCTGTATATGTTCATACAAGTTCTGGTGGCCTCTGTGTGGGTCATACTGCTGGTATCAGAACCTGCTCAGTCCTTATCTGAGGAAATCCAGGTCTTCTCTTTAATTCCAGACCTCTCTCTGCAGCATTGGGGAGTCATCTTAGGCCTTGTGTCTCATGAATCAGTGGATGGATGACTGCCAACTATTAAGGGTGCATGTTCATTCCTGTTCTGATCAAAATTAAGGGGTGCACCAGGCTGTTGGGAACTGTGCTGTTAGGTTTTCGTTTCTATTGCTTTGGTCCACCTACCACAAAGGAAGTGCTATCCACTGGTTATTGAGGTTTACTTGACTGTCATAGACTAACCGAAGACTTCTTTCTTCTCACATCTCATAGCAATCACACTCTTGAAGAATTTGTTACATTTTTGCATGCATCAATAAATCCAATTCCGAATAGGACTTGGACCGAATATTCTCTTTCTTATGTAAAATCAGTTTTTCAGTCCATGACAATCTGCTATCTATTGCACATATCCAGGAAGATGTCAATCTTGAAGTGAATTCTGTTGTCATAAGAATAGCTGGACAGAAAGGTTAACTGAATAAGACTGATGTAATGAAAAATCTAGCAATCTTTAAAAAAGTATAATTTTAAGAAAAAGGTGGTTTGAATAATTTTCTGCAGTGTATTTACAATAGCATATGTCTAATGCAGCTGGAAAAAATAGAGAATATTTCTGCATTGTACCAGGAAGATAAAAGTATGAATTTTGTTGTGAGGGTTTTTTTGTATCTAGCTTTTTCTCTCATGCTGTTAGTGTATCAAATTATTCAGTATTTGAAAAGCTGAAGAACACTCTATCTGAATAAATTGTAAACCACTAGCAATATAAATGTGCCTGATAGATGAGGAAAGGAAGAGAAGCAACTTATCATAGGGTTAGTAAAATTAAAAGATGACTTTGCAGCAATTTAGAATTTCTTAAGGTACCAGTGAAGTTTCTGAGTTCTGGCAAGTTGATTACTGTTAGTGAGTGAGAAAAGCCTCTGTAGGGTACTTTAGAAAAAGGAATTACAACACTTTTCAGTCACAAAATTAAAGCTGCTGCCCTAAAAGTTGCTGAGATTTAATTTAGAATGACTTAATGACTCCTGTTCCCCATACATCGGGACAGGGTAATGAACAGAATTATAAATCACATGCCATATGATTGTGGTTGAAATCATAGTGAACAGAAAGCTCATGTCAATTATGGCCTGGGACTCATGTACAAATCTGAGACTCAGCTTAGTTCCTCATCTGCTGTCATGGATGTGCCTCTGCTGTTCTGGGGGCATTGTGGAGAGTTGTGTGAGACAAATGGGTGCTCGATTTCATTTTCTTTGAAGAAAACAAGTAGATTGTAGGCTAACATAAGCAAGAATATTTATACATAGAGTGATCCAATGACAACAAGACATAAGGAAAGGCTGAGAAATCACACTGTACTTCCTTAAGAGTTCTATTAAAGTGTTTAATGATAAAAATGAGAAAACTCTTTACAAATCCCAAGTGAATTTCAAAAAGACATGAAATTCAAGCCTCACATCGTTTAGCAAAATACTTTTAACATAGATCTTGTTATCAATGGAGCTGATGTTTGACAAAGGCGTTTAATATTAAAAAACTCTATTCATGTTATCTGAATCACTGGCCCATATGGAATTTAAATTAGTTAATCTCACAGATTTTAATAAAGAAAAATTGACTCTGCATTTGTGAGTCTTTCAGGAATATGTAGATAATTTGTAATGATATAGAGATCTGTGTTGATGTATCTCAATGATGATGAGAGAAATGAACGATGTAATTCTCTAGATAATGAAAAAGAACTTCATCTTTAATTAGCTGAGGGGTCCAAAATGTCCAAAATTGTTTTTTCAGAAGGAAAAATAGCTAGCTTCAGAAATTTTTTGTAAACCTGTTCAAGGATAACAGTATATGTTAAAAACTGTATATGTTACATGGATCATACTAACTAAATCTTTCACACGATTGGAGTGTCTCATTGGTGATTAGAGTGGTTGATTTGTTATTTGATCCTTTGCAATTGATCCTGTATTTCTGAGGAATTCTTTGGCAGATACAAGGCCATGTATAAAGCCATGGTTACAGTTATTCTCCCAGATTAGGTCCTCTTTGCAATTATTTACATGTATTTATGGAAACACAGAAAGGATAAGATAGGATCCTGTGAAGTATTAATGTTCACAGGACACTAAAAGGTGACTTTGTACTGATTCAGTGTTAAAAGACTTAAGTGATAGACATTAATTCTTACAAAGACATTGGGCCTTTAAACATAACCCGGAGAGTTCAGCAGGTCTCATCCCACATATAGTAAGTATATGATTAACATGCTTGTCCTTTGCTTTGCAGTTTGTCCTTCTGGCAGGTTAAGATGTATATAATTTTATATTAATAAAACCTATTTATAGGTCAAACATATGATTTATTCCACTGACTCCCTTGTACAGCAACTAATCTTAGTTTTGGCTATGTGCAAGAAATTTTAGGTCCTGGATTTCTTTATTCTTGTATTTCTTTCATTCATGCACAGGCTAGTAGTGCATGTCCATATAGATTTGTGTGTACCTTTTCCCTTCTGTCTCTTTTGAGTATCTCTAAATTTCCTGTTTTTAGTTCTTGTATACCTGAATTTCAACAGTTGTAGGATAAGACTAGTGATGCTTACATATGTGTGAAAAACATTGTACTTTTCTGTTGAAAAATGCCTTGTGAGAGCAAGGCATTATCATTTACAAATTTAACTTCTGGCAGCATTGAGCGGTACCACCTGAATGCTAAAAGTCTGTAAATCTGTTGTCCATTCCAATATATTTGCAGGGGCTAAACCAAACAACAAAAGGCAGCAGAGTGTGAAGACAGGAAAACTAGCAGCATAGCGTGGCAGGCTGGGATCCAAATACAATTCTCTTTCTTACTTAATAGAAAAGGGCATCCTGTGCCTGAGCAAGTTGATGTAAAGTAGACCTAGGGGAATCAAGTAGTGAAACAGCAGACACACACAGCAATAACACAGTCTTTGGAGCAACAACAAAACAGATGGTTCAATGGCCCCCTGTCCACTCCAGAGAATATACAGTTACTTACAGGACAAAGCACATCTGGTCCTGTAATAATCTGAGACTTCATCATGACTAAAGCTGCAGTGGGCTTTCTGCCAGCTGTTTAACTTGGTCAATCACCTCTATAAACCTACCTAAAAAAATCCAATCCTCTCCACCTTTTAACCTGCTTTAACAGGTTTACCTCTTGCCTTGTGATCAGAAAAAGAGAAGAAACCAATGCCACCTGTTAGCTCTGGGAAGGATGGTCAGCACCTATTGGAAATTGCAGCAAATTAAGTGAGCAGTCATAAAGCTTTAGCGGCCACCCTGTAAACTTGTTTGAAATTTTGGCGCTGTGACTCATCATCCGAGGCCAGACAGATAAAGGAGACAGCATGTAAACCTCTATAAAAGCATATCTCATCATGAAGGGGCAGTATTTTCAGGAAACTAAGCCAAGGACTTATACTGCACTCAAATAGAGCAGGTGATTGTGCTATAAACAGGAGCTTGTAGAGGGAGAAGGAGAAAGTGATATAGCCATACTGGGATAGACTACAGATTCAGAAGTGTGAAACAGCTGTGGTACTTTTTAATATTCAGGGTCCATTAAGTCACTGTTTTCTACCTTTTGTAGTCACTCACATCTGAACAACAAGATGCACACAAAAGTCTCTCAACTTGGGGTAAGAGCCAAGTTGCTGTGTACTCAAATCCAAGCTGTAAGCTCCTGAAGTATCCATGGGAAATATCTTAAGGACTTATTTCTTTCATGTGCATTGGGTCACTTTGATGGAGTCCCTGGCTGAGTAATATATACAGTTAATTCCTTACTAAATTGTATCTTTTGTGCACATTATTACCATTTTCAGCATTGATCTGATTTTATCTTTTGTAAGGGCCCAGCTGGTTTCAATATGTGGTTGGCTTACAGAAACCTGTTTGACCTTTTTAGCCATTTACTTTAACTATCAAAGAGGCATGATTGCTACCTGCATGTGACAAAGGAAAAGGAGAGGAGTGCAATGAAGGGATATATGTGAATATAAAACTCTCCTGTCTGTATGTGAAATAAACACTGTTCTAAGGATAAAACGAAAGATTTCTTCCTCAGTCAGGCACCCAGTCCCATGAAATTAATGCTTCTTCTAAATATCTTTCAAATTCAAGCTCTATAGCATTTTCATACATGCACTGCAACTAAGTTTCCAGTAACCAGCTGCCAAAGAAAAATGTATAGGCATTGTAATATGTTTTCAGAATCTGAAATAGCTTTCAGGCTGTCACTAGCTCAGTTTCAAGCTTTTTGACAGGCTATAATCTGTCCTTCTTGAAACAATCAACAATTTTGCAGGCAGGAGCTGTGGAAATATCCTGAAAAATGGACAGCTATTAAAAAAATATTATTAAAATAAGAAAACTAAAACATGCAGGGGTTCTCATGCTGAATGCTGTTTTTCAAGGCAGTGAATACCATTTTTGTAACTATCCCATGGAAAAATTCTAAGTAAAAACTGTAAACTGGTACTAGTGTAACATTTGCTAAGAGAGGAACATATGCCACTTATGGGAATACAAAGTGAGTTGGCATGCTAGATTTCACAGACAAAGGAAATATAATTAAGCATCACATTAATTTTGTCACAGTGGACTCATAATATCTAACTGCTTTGGTAATAATAAAAGATACTACTACATGGGAGTCTGACACTGCTATCGGAAAGTCCTCCTCTTGGTATTGCTTGCATTTTTCATCCCTGTGACATGGAGAGTGACTGAAACTACTCACAGATTCTACATTTGTTTTTCCTTTTCAAAGATATAGCATACCATTTTTATTTTAAAAAGTTATAATTTTGTTTTTGTAGTTTAACTGATTCTGGTGTGGTTGTTGCAGCTCTGTGTACATGTGCATATATCAGTGTGTCTGTCGCTGAGACCATCATGTGTCCACAGCACCAGGTTCCAAGCCTTTGTTTACACTGAAGTCACTAAGTGTTCCTGAAGCATAGATATGCCCTCAGCTTTCTCCTCCTCTAGCACTTCAACTGTACCCTTTTTTAGTATGTCTTAAAAGAGATGATAATGCCCTCTGCAGCAATTTTGTACAGGAATATAAACCATTCTATGTCCCCATGCAAGCCAAGGTAGTTGGACCAATACGTAAGTTAAGGATGCTGTACCCAGAGATGAATTTTATCCCATTAACACCCAGGTATACTTGAGAGATTCAATGATGCATAAGATTTTTTTGGGTTGCTAGTATACAATTGAATTTTATCTGAATTGACTACTGTGCAAAGATCTCCAAATGCAAATCTAATGACTATGGAAGGTATTAATCTCTATCAGTACTCTCTGTACATGACACCTTGGCATGCTCTGTGTTTACAGTTTGTAGTGAGTGCTTCAGTAAGATTTCTGTGTGTGCTTGCCATTGCTGCAACACTGCAGGGACAGATTAGGATAATATGAAATCCTTATAAATCACATTTAGGAATTAGAAGAGTGGGCAAAAAATTACTATATTCAAGTTGGAGAAAATAAAGTTTCAAAACAATTATGTGCAGCTTTAGATATCAAGTCTTTCATTGCTTTATGTCTTCAAAACCAGGTGTTTCTCTATGTAGCTATGATAGGAAAGCAGTTGCCATCTACTATTGAACAGCTGAAATAACAGTTTTTTTATCTTCTTCTCTCTTCATTCTTTCCTCCATGGTAGTATCACTTATCTGGCTTACCTTTACTCCATGACACGAAAAATTAGAAATAATACTCCTTTTTTTTAATTTTATGAATTTGAGGAAGGTCTTAAAGTGCATATGTTATTCTGTGTCCTTAGAGAGTGTGTTATTCTTGGCAGAATTTAAAAGAGCTGACATAAGCTCCTATTTTCACTGTTTCAGTCTTACAGTCACCAAAGTATTTTTTAGCACCTCCATATCACTTAAATATTTGTAAATTTTTATAATTATCCCCCTTATTTAAACATGCAGAGAAGACAAAAATTGGAATATACTGTCATTAAAATTTCATTTAAGCTCCATGTCATTGTTATTTAGCTAGTTAAACAATGCATCAGATGAGCTGTAAGAACTGATTTCTGCTGGAATTGCACAGTATTGGCTCTTTTTGGTTAAATGGGTGAGAGAATCTCTACATTGCACTGAAGCTGCTGTTCCACCTTATTAGTGAATTAAGCACTTAATGTATTCAGATAAGGCCATGGTCTCATGGTCAGCCTGCCTGGAAGGGAAAAGAAAACCTTTTTGAATGACCTCCTTCTGTTTTGGAATAATAGAAAGTATTACCTGCACAACCCCCCTGCCTTGTTCATAGCCTTTGGCCGTCATGACTACAAAGGCACTGCTGTCACAGTTATTGAATGGTTTTTAGGGGCCAATCTCCTGCAAATTTAGGTTGCTCTGAACAATCAGGATTGCTCACATGGCTAGGATATCACATTTCTGAAGTGCTCAAGTGACAAAGGATTTTGACAAGTCCCCATTTCCCTTTAATTTCTAACAGAACTTGCTGCCACTATTTATTTGAAGTGGCTCAAGTGTCATCTCTGGGAAAACAAACAAACAAATCCAGACAAGCTTTTGGATGCTCTAGACCCTTTGTCTTCATGTCTGAGACAAAGTATAGATCTGTGCGTGACAAGCATACCAAGACATGTGGACATACTGAAAAAGGACAGTGAATAATGTCATGCAACACTTAACATTTGATAAATGGTCTAGCTGTACAACCAAGGGATAAATCCTGCTCTAGAGACAGAGTGAAAAGAGTGAACATCACTTTATGTAGCTGTTGTGTGCATAACAATGTAAATCCAGTGTTCTACTATGAGAAATGTGATCTTAATGTATCTCCTAAAGCCTGAATAATGGGTGCCATAGAGATAGTGTTCCCAAGACATAGAGCTTTGGAAGGTTTGCTCTATTTCCTTGGCTTCAACAGTTTCATAGCAACTGAGAAAGGTGCTTCTATTGTATGAAGCATGCAAGGGATTAATTTCAAATACAGATAATGTTTAATGTACAGACAAATTAGAAATGTTCTTTTATAGTGTCACAGAAATGCTAAAAATAATGGCACTCAGTTTTGAGAAGGGGAATGGGATTAGCCTTGGCTATAACTGCTGTCATATACTGAAGATGCTTCTGACTACATGTATTCTGAGCACATTTTCAGTTCTGGTGAGAATAATGTTGTCAGTTGGTAGGTCTGCATACTAAGAGACGTTATTCATGTTAAACTTCAAGACTTTAATCTAGATGTTCATGCTGATACTAATGTAGCTAGCATTAATATTTATGGATGAGTATAGTAAAGAAGGGGGTAAAATAAGGCAAGACCTGCTGATATAATAAATCTACTAATGAAGATAAATATTCCATGAAAGTTGATCCGTCAATCTGAAGACACCCCATGGCTCATGTCTGGCTTTGGTATTATTAATTATTTAGTTGAGAAGGAATCAAAAAATGCAGGAGATTGAGAATGGTTATTTTTGTCACCCTTGTTCATCTCTCCGTTGTTAATTGTGTTGTAGGGAAATTGTAGAACTCCAACAGGATTTAAAGACAACATAAATGTGTATCAGAATTTACAGTGGCCCTTGGAGAAACACAAACCAGTATTTTTGGCATTCCTGTGAATGACATAAATGAAACCAGGCACTAGGTACATGTGCTGAATGCAAAAATGTGCTCTGAGGCATGAGGAATAGATATGCAGATTGTTTACATATGGGCTGTGTCTTGCGGAGGCCTTAATCAAATAATCTCAGATTTGCATTGCACAGTCACCCTCTGTCTCTGGTAGTATCAGATTTTTTTTGCCTATATAACTCCACACGTGCAGTTTGTGGCAGCAAAACAAATGGTGTGAGTGGTGTGGCTTACAGCTGCTTCAGCACTGTCTGTCACTCTTTGGTGCTCTTCAGCATAATGCAGAACAAGATTGTCATCAGCTGCTGAAAGTCCTTAACTCCACCCTCTTGATCGCTTTCTGCCACTGCTTGGTGGGATCACTCAGCAGATAACAGTAGTTCATTCTTCTAGATGTTTGTCACCATACCAACACATGGGCTGCTTGTGTTAGAGGTAGCTATGAAATGGAAAGCTGCCCCTCAGGAGCTTGTCAGAGGTTGCTCATTTCACAGAGGTTGTAGAAGTTAATAAGTGCTTGATGAGAACCTCATAAGAGATGTCAAGACATGAAGAAAAACCCCTCATCACCTTAACACAACCTTCCCCCAGTGAGTTTTGTTTTCACAGTAATAACTTGTGAAGGCACATAGAACACCTGCTGCATGTGGCTGCAATTGATTTAATACTGTTCCTGTCCTTTGCTTTCCTTGTAGATAAATAACTGTTTTTGCAAATGTCCATTTCAATTTGTTTTCAACCAGAATGGCATTTATTTTATTAAATAAATGTGCCTACATATTTTCTAATTCTAACGTGTCTTTTGTAGGTCAAACACAAATGAAGAGAGGTTCAAAAGACACAGAAGGTTAGAGGGAAGCTGTTCCCTGATGTTTGTGCAGCAACTTTGTGATACATAACAACACTCCCTCTGTGGCTTCCAGGGTGGGAAGGGATTTCCAGGGAGCCCCTTTCCTGTCATGCTGCCACAGCAGCTGGAGGTTTCACTAAGAGAATGATGTAGTAGTGTTTGATCAGGGAGTGTGAGGAGTCTAACTGAGCCTACTGTGAAGAGGCCCAAAGTGGCAAATGAGGTTCATGGCAACAAACCACAGTCATTAGCACAGAAGTTACACTGAGGCCACATAACCTGAGCAGTACTTGCTATTCATCTTGCACTGGATGCTGTACTGGAACTACAAGCTGTCGTGTTTGCTATCTCTTGGCCTTCATTTCTCCTTGTTTTTTCGCATTCTGTAGAAAGGGCACAGTTTTAACTTGCTGTAAAACCATATAGGTGATAGGTGGTGGATAACAGCCTTCATGACCTGATGCGGCATTACACAGTGAAGCATAAAGAGATTCAGGGAGAGAACAAGATTCCCATAAAGTGACTTACTTTTAAAGCAAAAAAATTACCATTCTGAATGGTAACTTTATGTAGCTACTGTGTTAAGTGCAGTACAGTTTTATCCATCTGACTGGGCATTTTTTAGAAATTTTAGTCCAATAAGTTTCCAAAAGTCAGTTGTCCTGAATATATCTGGTGCACTTTGAACAATGAATAATTGAATACTATTGTTTAATGTTTAACTTAGAAGATGTGTCTGAGAAGGCATAGGCTATAGTTTCTAATACAAATAAAATATTAATTCATTACTGTCTATGCTATTATTAATATTTGCAAGGGACTACATGTCTTACTATCTCTCAAAAGCTGCTAAGAACATAATTAACAGAATACTCAGTTATGAACTTTTAATATACTTTTTACTAACTGGCTTGGTTAATTGCAGCATACTCAGTGGGGTGGATCAAGGCACTGTCTCATTGGTATGTGATATTTGCATATGAATCTTTACTCTTTTAGTGCTTTTAAGTGCTTTAGAGAAATGTTTTTTGTAGAGTTCCTAAAAAATTATATTCTTGCCTTCCTTTCCTTTTCTTCCCTTTCTCTTTTCTTCCCCTCCCACCCCCCATTTATGTGTGCATACATGTATATTTTAGATGAACCTGTACTAGTGGTTGGAAAGTTTTCAAAAATCGCCTGCCTATTGGTTTAAGGAGCAATAGCAAAATTAGAAAGCATATTCTGACAGTGGATGATGCAGCAAGACAGGGGATGCAGAAATCTGGATTTGAAACACATCAATACATGTCAAAACATATATTAGTAAATTCCCAAGCTATAACCAAAGCATTTCTTCCTGCAAGGCAAACCAAATTTAGAGCCAGTAAGGTACGTAATTTAAAAAAATGTTTGAGTTTATTTTGTGTGTGGTAGTCAGTAAACGAATGCACAGAAAGTGCTTCGAAGTCTTCACATAGAAGCTTCTATTCAAAGAGAATAAATATCAACCAAAAATAAAAGGAACCTATAAGTTCCTCAACAACTGTTGTGATCATGTCTTAAGACGAATGAAGAATGTCTGATCATCTGCTTTCCAGAATTTGTATGATCACATATTTGCAGAGTAAAGTCTCTTTAATCTTTCTCAACTTTTTCATAGCCTGCAAACTCTTGAGAACCAGGTTCAACTACTTGTGGGAAGCAGGCATACAGAGGTAGCTATAGAAACATTCATCATTGTCCTTTGCTGCACGCACAGTTCTTGTGGCTCAGGTGTGAGTTATTTTGTTTGTTGTCTAGCCCACAGCTTTACTGGTGATTCTGCTGACAGAGATATTCTTGTTATTTCTAGAATTCAGTTCAGGACTCTCTTTTCAGAACCACATGGGTGAAGTTTCTTGATTGGTTGTCTATGCATTTTGAACCCTGAAATTGTCACAGTCTAGCCTTAAGTCTCACTTTTCTTTGAGTGGTTGCATTTGTGCCCCCTTTCACGCTTTCCCCCCATCACACCTTTCCCCATGCCTCTCAGGCGTGCTTACTCTGGTCCCACTGAGCACAGGGAAGAAAAAAACCAAGAGAACAGTGCTCTCTGGGCATGGCCCAGTGCTCGTTTAAGCTAAAATCCCTAACAGATTCAAGCTAGAAATCCCCAATGTGTCCTCTCACTGTTTTCTTTACCTTTATCACTTATCTACACATAGCCTATAGACACTCAGACTGACTGTCTGGGTCTATAGAAGAGGTTAAAAATTCAGAAGCCTCTCTAAATAAATCTGTACATTTTTTACCAATAACCTAAAAAAAAGTCCACTAACAATGTCACCAACCCTGTGCTCCTGCTGTTCTTGACAGTGTATCTTACTAAACATCAGGAAACCCTTGAAATATTTCAATAATGTTGTTTATTGAGACATATGATTACATATTAAAGTGTTTTATATTTCAGTTGATAAAGCAGTTACTCAGCTACAACTTTAAAAGCCACTGGTATATTTGCAGAAAAACCTATAAGTATCAACACAGTGCTAAATTCTAATAAAAGAGGAAGGAGTCTGGAAACTGATAAGGGAGGTGATGACTCAGAGAGGAGAGATGGTTCAGGCAAGAATAAGCAGAGAACATTGATTCATGGAGAAAGAACCTAAGCATCTTCCAGAAGCCTAATGCAAATATTAAAGCTGTGTATGAGAGCTTTAAATTATACAACCAGCACATATGTATAAAAAGAATACTCCAAATCTGGCACCAATTAGGGAATTAAACTTCATATAACTATATGTATTGACTCATATATTTATGTAAGAATAAAATCTTACAATTGAAAGTCTTCAATGTATTATGCTTGACTGTATTTTGTCTTCTGTTTGTTTTACCACAGCTGTGAGACAAAAAAACAAAACACGGAAAAAATTAAACAAGAAGAGTGAGTAGGTGTTCAGGGATGCAACAAGGTGAGCTAATTCTTCCTCAAACTGCTGAGCTGTCAAGTACTGGGTTAGTTTTAGTAGTGGTGGAAGAAAAATGATGGTGTCAAGGTGAGAAATGTTAGTGCTTCTGTAGGTGGCTGAGGTACTGCGGTGGTTAGATGCTCAAATTGCACAGGAAGAAGTTCTGGCATTTCCTTTCCTCACACCTTACCCACTGCTTCATGCTTAAGTCACTTGAAAGCTGATGCACCAGTCATTCCAAATAATAGGATATTTTGTGAGGTAGAGGCTTGCTGTGTATAACAGACATTTAACTGCTGATATTGTCAAAAGCCATCTTCAGCACTGTCTCAAGGAAATATTTCTTTTCTTTGCTGCAGGCAGAGACCTGTGAAAGAAGGCGATTTACAACTTGGCAACAAGTTGCAAATAAGTACCTGGCTAGCTGAGGTTTAGATATGCTGGGCTGCTCTCCACTGTGGAAAAGGGTAAAACTTGCAGCACATGGACCAGAAAAAGGAAGTCAGCATCCTTCAACCCTGAGCTCTTAGAGAAAAACAGGTCTGGGCTGGTTTCTGATGGCTTCAGGAAATTCTGTTGTCACAATCTTCTTCTGCTTGAATGGAAACTGTCCAAATTTAATTGCTGTCTTTTTTCACTGAGCAGATCCTGGCAGCAAAACACCGGGAGTCACATCCAGTTTAGCATTTATGGTATAGCAAGCCCACTACACCAGCAAGAGTAAGGCTGTTCCCAAAGGCCATATTGAAGTATCTTCCTTCTGATTTAGTCTCCTTATGACACACAGATGTACTTCCAATGTTCTCTTCAAGGAAGTGAAAAAGAAGTAATAAAGGCAAAAGATATAATATTTTCATTTGTAATGACCAGCTTATATAAATCTTATGAGGAATTTGATAGTTCTTGTAGTTCCTATGCTGTTACAATGTCAGATGAAATGTTTTGGTTTTTTTTATACCATTACTGAATTTTTCAAAAACTGAAGAATCCTTGATTTATAAGCTCTGAATGTTTTCATATCAGTGAAAAAAGGTAATAACCTGGATTCACTGGGTAAGTGTTTTATTTGTTCAGTGGAAGATCTTGTATGGAAAATCTGGATTCCTTACTTGTTGTCAAAGAACTGAAATTCAGTTGTTACCTTTATACATGCTGTGAATATTATAGTAGTGTACTTAGGCTACTCACGGGGCAAAGTGTACTTGAAATAGAAGTATACAAAATTTATTGTGAGCATATATGTCTAAAAGTTTGGTAGAGAATTACCTAAGTATTTAAATTTGAGTATGTTAGATGTTATGTAAAAAATCTGAAGGAGTGAAAACTGATATTTAATGAAATATTCACTATTTTTAAGTTTGATGATATATGCAATATTTTATTCATATTTTCATGTCAGAAAGAAACTTTTGTAAGTAGGAGCTGACTGGTTCCCAAATGGGAAAAAGAAGAGATTGTAGCTAACATGTGATGTGAGTAAATAGAATAAATGAGTGGTTATGCAGGTAA
The DNA here is from genome assembly GCA_013396695.1 of Sakesphorus luctuosus. NCBI lineage: Eukaryota > Metazoa > Chordata > Aves > Passeriformes > Thamnophilidae > Sakesphorus > Sakesphorus luctuosus. The sequence continues at coordinate 17,528 of VWZD01001065.1, read as the reverse complement.
GAGTGAGCCAGAAATTTTAACCAAAGAACTATCTATCATTCCAAACTAGTATTTTAGTTTGGTTTTATTTGTTGCGTTTCACAGAACATGATGTAGTTGTTCAAGAGAGCAAAAATGCATGATGGTATAATCTATGTATTTTGCATAAAAGTGTTCTTAGTATGTATGTTAACCAATGTACACAACCACCCCACCCTTGAGATCCATTCTTTCCCAGCTCAACAGGCTTTCATTTAGCCTGTTTTGGATGGAAAAGTAGGAGCTTGAGCAACGAATTTCTTCTTGTGAAAGGAAGCATAATTTAAGAAATCGGAGTTTAAAATCTCCAGATGACACATACTCTCAAAATTCCCAAGCAGATTACTGTACAGTTTTTAGCCAGGGAGAGAAATATTTTAGTTTGAATACAGAGCACTAAAAACTTAAAGGGGGTCAAAACTCATTTGTTTCATATACCTTTGAAACTCACAGCACGATTTTCCTACAGGACCTCATAGCATGATACGCTTTTTTAAAGCATCTGCTGTGGCGGATCACCAAGAAATGAGTGTTTCATCAGGACAGCTTTGATTTTTAAAATTATTTCAGACCGACTCAGTTGTATGTTGAGGTTGTTTATTTTTAATCATCTATTTTTCTGAATGGCATTTCTAAACCAAATAATTGGAAATATGCTAAAGAATTGATTTGATTATGGATAGGCAAATGATTTGAGAATTTTCTAATTCTGTTGTCACTACTTCTCCCATGATCACCTTTTCACAAAAATTTTAGGTTTTAATAAGTCTGCATTTTTTTCAGATAAAGATAATTTATGAAACAAAAATCCTTGTAAAGGCACACCAGCCATCAGCTATGTTGTTAGTATATATTTATTAACATTTTTACTGGTATTTCCACACAGTCCACTGCCTGATTTGAAATGGTAGTGGACTGTGTGGAAAATGTGTTGACATTAGCTTCAAAAAGTGTTTGCTTTTTGATTCTAAAGAATGTGGGGTTTTTTTTCAGCCTCTGACTGCTATAAAGTTCATTTTGCAAGACTTCAAATTCTTTCATAGCAATGTTATAATAAGTTTCAGTTCTGCTTCTGAAATTCTTCATAGAACTCTGACTTTTTCTTTGGGAATTTTTCTACAGGAAAGATTCAAATTATTAAGGACACATATAGAAAAAAATAATTCTGTTGCTGATGCTGAACTGAAGGCTATTGTCAAAATCACTCTTGTTAATAGGTAAAACACAGACCCGGCGAAGGAAAAGTTTGAAAATATTAACTTATTTTTGGATAGAGAAATGAACTTAATAAATGAAAGCAGATCAGCATAAACAAGACTGCTATTCTTATTTCACTATAGGTTTTTCTGTTGCTGCATCATCTTCCAATTGCATTTCTAACAATCAATTTGCCTGAATTACCATTGTACTCTCTGAAAGATCTATTGCAGATCCTCAAATAGGAGAAAGAGATCTATGCCTTTTCACTTCATATTTCCATTTAGGCACAATTATCCTAAGGTATTTTGTTTCTACACACTTTATTGAGATTAATTTAAATGTTACTTGTGCAAGCACATGGAGAGTCAAACCCTGCCATTTGGGAACACATTTTAGTTGGGCTTCAGAATAGAAGGTTGAGCCTGACTACCTTTGTTTGCATTCTACACACTCCTGATTTTTACACCTCACAATTCAGGGATAAATGATGTCTCTGGGAAAAAAAACACTAGATCTCTGGAACTCAAGTTCTTCTTCAAATACTAAATATACAGGTAGTTCATGCTTTGTAAGTAACCATATTGTGGAGTGCCTAATACTTGTAGTTTTGCTCAAAAATCGGTAATACTAAAAGCAGTTCTTTGCCTGTATTCATATTGCCTAACTAGCTTTATTTGAGTATTCACTTAATCAAAGTAGTTAGATTAGACACCCACTCATTGTGGGAGTCTCTTTATATTCACTGGAGGGAGACAGACTTGGCTGGGTGTCTCTAGAAGGGTTGTTTGCTGTGATACTGTGGGGTGGCGAAAAGTCCAGCCAACATGTGGCTATTGACTCATCACCTTGGTGGTACCTGCCTGTCCACCCCAGAAAGAAACACCTCATTCCAGAGTACACCCTCCCTTGTCTTGGAACTGGGGTTTCCTCAGGGTGATTGGTCCATACAATTGCCACTTCTGCCGATCACTGGATAAGTTTAGTTTTAAACTGTTTACAGTTCACTTTGGAAATAAAAAGGGAGTAGTAGCAAATAAATAATTAGTCTCACTGTATCAGCAGTAGAACTGATTTAGTCTTATTTCTTTCACAAGGAGCAAGGAAAGTGCAAAGCTGGGCATTTCACATTAAAAGCTCTGTGGAAGTTAATAGAAGGTCAAAGGAATGTGGGAGGAATTTTAGTTAACATCATAACTTCTGATCCATGTAACACTCGGGGGTGGAGAGAGATTTGTTTTCTTCTGTTATTTTCTTTTCCCTACTAATTGCTTAGTCAAGCTATTGAAATACCCATTTAACTGATGTAATCCCACTATACTTGCAGCATCTACATGATGCCAAAATATAGAGGGTGTGGATTACAGATATAGGTACAGACAATTTCATTTACTGTAGATTTTCATTACTATCCCTTGAGGTAAACAAGCAGCCCTCAGTTTCTAGGTAGGGAAAGAGAAGGAGGAAGTGAAGCACCGCGGTTTACGTTTGAGACCGAAGTCACCATAGCACATTTGCTCCTGCAAATTAGTTCCACTGACTTCACTGTAGCATGCACATGAATAATATTTACATGTTAAGTCCTCCATATGGTTGACTGTGCTGTTATTAGGCAATCTGAAGTCTTGCTACAGCTATCACTCAGCTGTCACAAAACTTGCCAAGTCTGTACTAAGGCCTGGATCTTGGCTGGTCCTGAGTGTGTGTGCCTAGAGCCATGCTGCTCAGCATCCAGCAGGAAGCAAGTAGCCTGGCTTTTCCTCTAACTGCTCAGCATTCTATGACACAAGCTCCCACACAGCACAACACACAGTTCTCATTGCTCCTTCCAGACCTTCCCTTAGAGAGCAACTCAGTAGCAGAATGGAGAAGGAAGGCATAAAATCACCCGCAATTAAAAGACATTCTGGTTGCTTGTTCATGTTATTTATGTATTAGGAGAGAGGGAAAAAAATAAAAAAGAAAAAATCAAGAAAAGGGTAGACACATGGTTTCTATGAGCATTTCATGTAGAAGAATATTTTTGACACAGATTGTTCTCCTGTTGCAGTTCATGTCTTAGGGCAACAGAAGCCTGGGACCCTGAGGATGTTCAGGTGTTGTCTGCTTACTCCTGAATAGTCTAGACAAAAACATAGATTTTGTTTGCTAGTTTTTTGAGGGTGAGGTATTATTACTTGGCTGTCAGTAGTCATAGTAACACTGCTTTCCCATGACTATTGAATGCTTGGTGCTGAAGGTTTCTTTAGTTCTGGCAATCTGTTTTTCTGTTTGTTTATTTTTCATATCAGAATTCGTTCTCCTGTGACTTTAAAAAACTAATTTGACAAGTTAGTCTATAATTTAACATGTCAAAAACTGGAGGTGCTTCCAAATTTTGGTACAGATTCTGTGTTAGTGCCTAATAGTTGTATTTATTCTGCCAAATTGTTTTAATACCTTAAATTTAGAACAGGCTTCTCAGCTGGTGTTGATGGGCAAAGGTTCAGTAATACTCTTAAGGCATGTCTAAACAGATGGGCATAGACAGCTGTAAGCTTCTCTGTCCATTCTTGTGAGCCAGCAAAAAGCAAGCCAGCTCTGCTCTGCTCTGGAGGTTGCAGAGCTGCATTCGTGAGATACTTTGTCCAAGCGTTTATCTACTGCCTCTTTGGCAGACTCTCCAAATCCAAGCTGGCTTTTGCCTGTCTGTCCTGGAAGGTGAACAGGAATGTTCGTGCCTGGAGCAATTCTTCCTGTGTTTGTGCAGGAAGGGGTCAAACCCTGGCTCATGCAGAGCATGTGACTGACTTGACTCTGTCAGTCTGAGTGGAGGCTCAAGGGCAGCCCTTTTCTGTGATTCAAACCAAAAGAAAACCAGTGAAGAGCATTGGGTTTTGCTCTTAAGTCTCTTGCCGCACTTGTTACCTTTAGGACACAGGACTTTTTTCACAGAGGGGTGGCGTGGCAGCCACCAGTTCACCTTTGAGCATGTTCTTGGGTGGATTTATTTGCTTTTAAATGCACCATCATTTCATAAACCCTTCCAGTGTCTGGATTGAAAAGCACAGATGCAAGAAGATATGCTAATATTTGCAGCAAACTTCTTTGATTGCCAAACACGTTATAAGGAGCTAGCGCTGTCATGCACAAGGCTTCTCAAGTCTTTTCCCATTTTCTGCATCTTTGTGTGCCTACCATCTGCTGATGTGTCTTCTCTGATTTGGATTATAAGATCCCTAAGATATCAATATAACTTTTAATATCTTTTCTCTGAAACATGGTTGGTAGTTATAATAATGATAGCTAATTAGAAGAAATAGAACATTGACAAAAGCTTTCTTCTCAATGATCTGATATTCTTAGTTTGATTAGGTAAACAGGCACAAAGCTTCTATGGAGATACTTTCTGCTTCAAGTATAACTTCTGGTAGATGGTATTTTTGGGAACTTTCACAGAGAGTATGTCAACACACTGACATGACTAATACTCTCAGTTGAACCATGTAGTGCTAGTGCTGCACAGCAGAAAATGTTGCTGAAAGTGAGCATTCATTGCTGATAAACAGAATTTGGTGGTGGTGCTTCTGGTTTTGCTTTTACTGTTCCAGATGTTAAAAATCAAGCTTTCAGCTGTCATCTCTGGAAAAATATTCTAAGGAGCAAAGAGCAGCTAGCTCTGTAACTCACACTGAGCGTGACCATGTGTGAGAATGTAGATAGCATTGAGTAGGGTAATTAAAAAAGTCCAAACTACCTTCTGGGCTCCTGACTTTTGAATTGTTGCAGTCTGATGTAAAATTCAGAAACACACAAATGAAATTCTGCTTGAAGGATGAGGATTTGACATATAGGTACTTTTCTCCAGACGGCTTCAGGAGGAATTGCATGTGCCACGTATAAAGACAGATTATAGATTGTCTAATTAGGAGAGCAGAACTGGGGGATCCTGTAGGAGGTTTAGTCTTGGCTAAAAAGAAATAGTACACTGAATTATCTTGCAATTCAGCATCATGTTCCTGAGGACAGAATTGATACAAATCTATAGTTTTTTGGGTTGGAAATTGAATCCAGGCAATAGGCACTCTATAAGTGTTTACTTTCCTCTGTTAACACTGGTTTCTATTTGCCTCAATATGAGCTGGAAAACTTGGCTTTTATTTTGCATTGTTTATATATTAATAAAAAGGAAACAAGAACTGTCACTTGGTTTGATTTACACAGAGAAAGAGAGCCTCCAGATGAGCACCAGATCTAGTGAAGCATGTCCCACGTTGCATAGCCATCCATCTCCTTTCTTTAGTGAACTGTCTTTCTGCTTCCTTGGGATGTTTGATTTAAATAATCAGGCAGTACAGGCAGTGGACATTTTGACTCTGGTTTTCTCCCTCCCGTATGATGCTGGTGTCAATATCAGCTTTTCATGGCCGCTACAACAGCATATCAGCAAAAAAGGCAAAACACTCAGCTCTGCTTTTACTCTCAGCAGGTCTACTAGAAAACAGCAGCGCCAGAGAAGCTAGAGTGATATCATAGCCTAAAAAGAAAGGAATCCTGTTATGTCATTTGTCACAGCTTCCTAAACCTTTCATTGTTTTATAAGAATATTGTTTGGTCGTCTTATTGCCATGCAGATTCTTAACCACCTGTCTGAAGTTATCTGTATTCCCCAGTCCTGGATCCCAACACTTCTGTCAAACCCTTTTGCATGTGTCCTCTACCAGTCTCCTTCAACAATTGTCTGTGGGCTTTTTGTTTCCTCCAGCCAGTTTGTTGCAATTTTTCAGGCTGACAGGCTTTGTGCATGTTCAGAAAGATTTGCTCTCAAATATGAAGTAGCCAAGTCTTACTGAACTTGAGCATGAAAAAATGGTTCACTTACCCATACAAAATTACAAACAAGCATTTGCTTTCAAAGCAATGTCCTTTTGTGCCTTTTTCTTATATGCTCATTAAACACTCTGAAGTGCCTAGGAATAGAAAAAGGGATTTAAGATGCTTTAAGAAAAGGTAGTGTTCTTGTTCTGTTGTTATTCATTTGTACTTGTTAGTGTGTAGAGATCTTATTCAGCTCCACTGGAATCGCTACCATCCAAACATGTGAGAATAGACAACCCTTGTCCCAGAGATTTGCCAGGCTAAAGAAATCATGGGCAATGGTCCAGAGAAAGGAACAGCAGACAAATGGAATTACTTGGCTGAAGGTGCCTAGGATTTGCTGTGATCTGGAGAAGAGGGAAACATGTACTTCTGCCTGTGCCATGGCTCTGTATAATGCTGTAAGCCTGTCCCACTGTTTTAGTGCAGAATTGTACCTCCTTGCCCTTATTAAATGGCCACTCACAAGGGAATTTAGTTGCAGAATTTTTGTTCTATATGTACCTCTTATTTTATTATTTTAATGTTGATTTGCCTCCCAAGACAGGTATTTTAAAAGCTAGTTGTTAACTCCTAGGCAGCCTGGTTTACCTTGAAGAACAGAGTTCTTTGTAAAAGATTTTTACATTAGTAGATTTTTGTGACAGGACAAAATTAGGGCACATATTCCACTGTCCCAGAGCTAGACTCTGGTTACAAAGAAACATGCTTTGTCAAACAGAACTAGATAAGACTAGGCTGGACCAGTGTGCAGGAAATACTTTGCATTCTCTTCCCCATGCCAGGTTGCAGAAGGTTGCTATGCTTACTGCAACATACCAATACATGGAGTTTTGTTGCTGAATGAGCTATAAGAAATAAACCCAAATAATTTACCACTTATTTCTTGTTATTGCAGGAGCACTTTTTCCTCTGAATCTCTTTGCATAATGTGTAGGAATTACACTGGTAAACTGTGGGTGGCTATACAAAATATATATGTTTTCATGAGGTATGACTATATAGCTGTGTGTTTGAATACATGTTCCTGTCGCTTCCCAAAGGCTATTGAAAATCCAAGAAGGACAACATATTTCCATGCTTATTTTCATGAAATTCATGTGTTAAGATGGAACCCCAATAGGACTAAAACTGCCAAGCTCTTCTTAGTGAACTGGTACTTTTTTTTTCGTGTAGAAACAAAATACTTGAACACCATGAAAGCCTGGAAGTTCAGAAGCACAAAGTCATTAAATTCTCTTTGCTATCAAAGGAAGGCTGAAACTCATATCATTTTAAGTCCTGATCTGTTAAGGATGCTCAGTTTCCTGTTCATATTATTCTTCAGTCTACTAATAGAGTGTGAAATGAAACACCGCCATAGGAGATATCATTGCCTGTCATTTTGCAAACACAGGATCACTGAAGAAACACAGATTGACCCACCCCCACAAAACATAGGCTCCCTGTGTGCTCAGACATTGGATTAGAGCAAGATGGTGAATTACAGGGCTCTCTGGGAGCCATTGATAACAGAAATGCTGATGCTACAGCAGCATTTCTGAGTACCCAATAGCTCTACTTTTACTTGAAGTAATGTAATGCTCTTCTGTACCATGTGCTGGGTATATTAGACTTGTTATGACCTCTGAAAAAATAAAGCAGGACAAATTTTTTTTTTGTTTGCATATGTGTACATGCATGATTGTGCACAGAGGTAGTGTCAAACAGTTATATTTCCCATTCTTTTTTAGTTTACAGCATAATGAATCATAAATGTGAGAAGATGATTGCACTCGTTCATGTATCTTGTCTGCAATAGTTATGATTGGGATGACTAGCTAATAAAACTTGCTCAGGTCTCCTTATTCCTGGAGGAAGATAAGAATTGCCACATTAAATGTGTCTAAGTGTAATACTACCCTGATCAGTACCAATTCTTCAAGTGAAACAGCATTAAAGCTAACTGTACTTAAATAACTGATTTTTGATTGCCTTACAAACTTAAAAATCCAGAATTACTTTTTAGGTTTAGCTCCTAAACCAGACAAAATTCAGAGAAAAATGATGGGTTTTTAACACTTTTAAACAAAAGGGCATTTTGAAAATATGAGATTAAAAATGTTTCAACCTTTTTAAAAAATACTGGGTTTTTTTTCCAACTGGGTATTTCACTCAGTTAGACTTGAATTTGTGAATATATACTTAAATCAACTGATTAGGTCAGATCAGGTAAGATACATGCTGTATGGATAAGTTATTTGGATGAAAATCTTCACTAAACCTTGAAGAAAACAAATGAAACTCCAAGAATATCACCCTCGACCTTCTGTTTCTAGATCGTACTTCTTATCTGAGCCATGACAATAGTTTGTTCAGTTTTTCTATCACTTGTCTCTAGGACAAAAGTTTCTATGTTTTTGCCAAGTAAAAATGGAGATAGTAATTTTATTGTGCGTGTTGAATGCTTTATATAGCTCTCCTATACTTGTTGACATAATGATGTCTTGTGGCAATACTTTTCCAAGATTATTATTGTAGCATGTCAAAAATTATGTCCTTTCTGTAGATTTTCTTGTTTCCATGAGCAATCTTTTAGAGATTTTAAAAAATGTTATTGGATTTACCTGTAAAGATAACGTGTTTTGTTCCTGTGGCACCAAGTATGAGAGCATATTCATTGTTTATACACAGACAATAGAGCTAGAAATGACATCTGTGAAGTGTTGACAAAAGCAAAACATTGCAATCTATATATTTGTACTTTCCCTGACAAATGAGGGCATGTTAATAAGTTCCAACTTAATCTCAGTGTAATGTATATTTATATAACTATTCTCTGAGCCTTGCACAGGGGCTGTTGTATCAATCATTACAACAAAATCCTTTGCCTTGATAAATTAATTTATACCATATTTTTGTGATGTTACAGGACAATTATACATAAGAGAGTAGTTACTTCAGGTCAAGTCAGCTGTGTTCTATTTTTGATGGCAAAATTATATTCCCTGTCATTTTTCTAAAAGCATTACCTGGAACCAGGAAAACTTAATTTCCTGCTTTGGGGTTCCATCAGATCGAGGGCACGTGTTGTCATGTCTCTTTGAGTCAGGTCAGCTGCTCCACATCTTTTGCCTTGGAGTGTCTAGCCACGATGAGCACTGTTTGAAGTCAAAATGGACTGGACAAAGCTTCGAACTTTCTTTGCCAGTCCATGGGCAGGATGTGGCTAAAAGAGCAACACAACTCAAGTTGCAGCAGGGCCAATCAAGGAACTGGTTGCTGAGCTAGAGTTAAACTTAGAATCAGTTATTATGCTTGATAAAAGATTAATAATTTGCCTTGGAGACAGCAAAGAGGGTAAAAATGGCATCAGAGATTTTGCTTGCCAGTTTTGGCATCTGGGAGGAGGAATCTGAAAAAAACTTCATATATAGGGCCTTATGAATCAAGAAGTGGAATATTAGCTGTCTGACACAGCCCCTGAGGTCAGTATCATGGTGGATATCGTGTGGGGATGGCTGATTTCCTTGGGATCTGCAGGAGCTGATTGATGGAGCTGTCACAGCCCCTTATGTGTCAGAGCCCAGGGAGACCTGTGAGGGAAAATTTTAATGGTGCTTGTCATCAAAGAAAAATTTTGTGCTTCTTGCTTCAGCAGCCCTGCTGACACCATCAACATAGTGCCTGCTCTGATCTTCTCCAGGAGCATGTCAGGCTTCCTCTTGTCTGCCTGATCTTACTGAGGCTTCTCATAGATTCTTTCCACTGGATGTGTCTCTTCTACACAATTAAAGGAAACAACAGGACTCATGCTGCTTAGAAAGATGAAGTCTAACAGCTCTGAAATATTCCAGCTAGATACAAAAGTCATGAATATGTAAGACTCAAATAAATGTAATCTTACTTGCAGGGTGAGAGGACTAAGGAACAAAGTATTTACTTATATAGGGGCTTTGCTATTGGTTTTTTTTTCGTTAATGTACATTTTCATAATTTATTATTTCTCTACATCCACAGAGCAGCTCAGTGCTGGTTCATGTCCATAAGGCTGGATGCTGGAGGATGTGTGGTGGCAGAAAGAATGGTGGGACACAGGTTTGTGCTGAAGATGAACAGTGCCTGTCCCCCAGAGGAGAGGGCAGAGCAAGGCAGGGAGAATCCAGCTGGTGAAGGAGTTTACAGGAGCCTCAGCATGGACAATTCTTACACAGGTCATCTGGGGATGAAGAGGTGGTGGTAAGGGCTGCATAGACAACATGGTTGTTTTTTTCATGCATTCTGCTTCCTTCTTGTGACCTTGAAAACTGAAAGGATAAGGAGAGATTATAGTACATGTGTTAGAGATGTTGTACCAGGCATGACAGAAAATATGAGAAACCTTTTAATCCAAATCTCTTACTGCCCCAGTAAAAATACCTGAGTGTGATTTCAATGGTCTCAGAAAACAAAGAAAATGTGGATAAGCAAAGATGGATTCTTTTTGTTGTCTCTATTGTGACAAGAAAAGTGGTATTTGTAAATGCTTGAAATCAAAGGAGATGTTCTGTCCCCAGCTGCCGCGAACCTGGGCACTGCAGAAGTCCTGGGTGCTGCAGAGGCTTTTGTGGGTAGTGAGAGCATCAGCTCCTCAGAGCCCAGGATCAGGGCCAAGGCCACCTGGCAGACAGGAGACTACTGAGGTCTGCTGCTCATTGCTCTGGCATGTCTGGGGAAGCCCTAACATATCTGCCCAGCACTTTTGGTGGCAGGATGAAGCATTTTAAATTTAAGTGCTTCTCCATTTTGAATCTGGTGTAATAAATGCAGTGAGTTCAAACACCTCATGGGTATGAGCCCAAAGAGGAAGAGGGTAATAAGTTGTCTTAGTTTCTTTTCAGAAAACAGGGCAGAGTCTTTCTTTTCACATTGAAGCAAGATGGTAGGGAAATATGTACATAAAAAGAAAAGGACAGTTTCATGTTGTGTGGACACAGAAGGAGGAAGCCACATCTAGGCCTACATTTCACCTTGTGAGAGATGTCACTGGCAGGTTGTGGTTCTGTGTTTGACCTCCCTGGGTTACAGCAGGAAGCAGTTACAGATCATACTGAAAATAAGCCAAGTAGCAGCAGCAAGATAGTTTAGCAGTAGGAAATTAGCCACTTGTACCTCTTTGCTCACCCTGATAAGAGGATATTTATAGTTACTGTAAAAAAAAATTATGTCTTCATAAAAACAAATGCACTGTGGTGGTTGTGATCACTTCACCTAATCTTTTCTTCTTTTGCTTGACAGTGACATTAAATATTGGAGTGCTCTATCAACTTGTAACTTTCACTAAGTTAACATAATTGCAGTTTCCTCTCATATTCCCAGTCTCTATGCAAATAATATGTTTTTGCAATATATATACATGTGTATAAATATAATAGATCTATCTATCTATCTATCTAATCTTCCACAGGGAAAATGGCTAACTTGCTAATCAGCTAAGCTTTTCAGGAGGACCACAAGATGTTTTGGTCTGAGTGGGACAAGTTTCCCCTCCCAGTATGTTTCTCCATAAAATTTCCCACAACTAAGCTGTTGAGCAAACTTGGAAGGAAGGTCAAATAGTAAATAGATTTCAAGTTTAAAGCCCTTCTCTTTCTAGTATAGCTTTATGCTGCTATTTAAAAATTGCTTCTAAATTTATCTTTTTCTTCAGAGTGAATTCTGTGAGATGCTGAAGTGTGATAGAATGTTTCCTGCAACTCTTTAAAAAAGTTTCCACATTAAAACTTGGCACAAGTGTATCAGGGGATCTGTCTTGCTGTCAGTTTTTAAAAACAATTCCAATTTGAAGTCAGTGGGGATATCTGTTGAACAAGGTGTGGCATAATATGGCCTAGGGCTACTAAGTTGCCTACTTGATAAATGTTATAGGGAATGTATTCTGATTATTGCACTCTTTCTCTTTTTTTGGTAAGTGCTTTACTACCAGGGATACTATCCCTTAGCTTCTTCTAGTGTATGGTTTCTCCACGACTGGTTTTTCTGCTAGATGGTAGTCAGTTGAGAAGAGAGAGGAGAATGTAGCCTGACATCTGCTCCTCTTGTAGGGCAGTGGGTACATCTTCAGTAATTATAGAAAATCAAAGAAAAGGGAAAAGAGTCCATAAAGAGGTTGCTCATCACACTTGGCATTTTAGCCCAGGTACTCAAGGGAGTATATTACCACTGCTGCTTGACTGACTTTGAAATAAGTACAGCTGGCTGTATGGTGTCTATGATTTTTCATCCTCTTAGATACTTCCAGTTTGGACATACTTTGTGAGGTTTTATTCATTAAAGTTGACAGTAAATCAACAAGGAGTCTTTGAGTCCCAGAGACTTCTAGGGAAGAATTGGAAGACTGAAGTAGTTTATATAACATAATTACCTTTAGCCTCACTGGAATTAGCATGTGAGCATCTGTGTATTGGTAATGTGTCCAAGTAGCTTTAGCAAACACACTACTGATTTTTAAATTGCAGCTAGAGCAGTATAAATATGAAGGTAGTCTTTAATGTTTTGATCAACTTCAGAAACAGGACGTAGCTTCAATTTCTTATTCTTGCTAATAGTGAGCACTTAATAGCAAAAAGGGCACATATTTTCCATTGAAGGTCAGATATGGAAGAGGTTTCACTGAAGTTATTTGGTAAATTCTAAATAAGTAAGTCCCTGAAGTGAAAATAGTTAGAACCCAGGAACATATTGAAGGAAAGCAAATTAGTGCAAATTTCCTCTGTTCTTAGATCTTCCAAGGTATCGCTTATGTTGGAGTAAGCACTGTTGGAGTAAGGAAAATTCCGTTTCACCAGTTTCTTAGATTTTGAAGACATCTACTCCTTCTACTGCAAAGAAGAAGTTCTGCTTATCACAACTGAATAGTGGGACATCTAAGGCAAAGTTGCTTTTACCGATGTCACTGTTTTGTGCTGGTACTAGGAGTTATTTTTCAAGTGCAATGAATTAGAGAAAGGGAACTAAGTCCTATCTGCATAGAGGAAACTGATACTCATGAACTCACACACAGCTACATCAGAAGCCTGATTTAAAGACAAGACTCTGTAAAGAGAAAAGGAAAGAGAAGAATCAAAATTTAAAGTATATTTGGTTCTTCTATTCTGATGCAACACTGTAGGAAACAATCCCCAAAACAACTGCATATGCTCACCTTGCTGAACTTTTGGGTATCAGTGGTTCTTGAACCTAAAAGAATGTGTTCTGTGAATCATGTCTGACTTTGAGGCAGTTGGAAAAATTGCAATTTTTTTTTTTAATGCAACAGTGTAATTTTTAAGAATGTCTTTGTTATAAGACGTTCTCAGCTACAAGAGAGATTTCTGTCCACATACATGAATAGATCAGTTTTAAATTACTTTGTGTCTCCAGTCACAACTTGGGATGCAGATAGCCTAAGTTCAAGTCACTGATGTTATTGATGGGAAGTAGGGATGGTCCCCATGTCTCTTTCCCCTAGAAGGGAGGTCTCGCCCTTTGCTGTTAAAGCTCATACTATTTTCGAAAGAAAATGCATTTTGCATTTGTTGTAGTTTGGAATTATAATGTAAATTCTCTCCCTGCCACTAACTGCCCATGCCATTAGTTAACAAAAGAAGTAGTTAACTGCTACCGGCTTCTTCTTGATTGTTTGGGTGGGGGGCAGACTGTCTCTTTTGGTTTTGGGGACATTCCAATTTTTTTGCTCGGCTGAACGCAGGAGCGGTGTCTGTGTGCTGCTGTACAAGTGAAGCTGTTTTTCTCCTGCTCCTCACTGCTGCTGCTGCTGCTTTTTGGCAAGCTGGTTCCTTTTTCTCCTTGCCACAGCTGTTCTCCTGGTTTGGTGTTTGGGGCCCTGGTCGCCACTCCAGCCTCACCGCCACCTGCAGTGTCGTGGCCTGCCAGCCCCCGACGCGGAGGCAACCTGGGAGAGAGAAGGCACAGCTGCTTTCCAGAACACGCTGCAGTTCTCCTCTTCCAGCTTTCCTTCTTCGTTTGGGACAAGGGACACAGAAGGAAAGACAGAGTTCATCTGAGTGCTCACCGCTCGTCTCTGTCTCACTGGAGAGGGACTGGGAGCTCACCCTGCAGCCAGCCGGGATGTGACACTGACACTGCCCATAAGTATAACTTTTCTCCAGGAGGAAACCTGCTGGTGTGGGGGTTGTTCTGTTGGGTTTTTGTTGGTTTTTTTTTTCTTATGGTTTTGGGGAAGCAGTTTGCTTTGGTCTGTTTACAGTTATATCTATACCTACATATATATATATATATAAGTTAAGAACAGTTATCTTTCTTATCTCCATTTTCTGATTAAATTTCCTTTTCTTACATTTTATGAAGAGTAGTGTGATTGTTGTGGATGAATCCCCTCCTCCGTTTGTGGGTAAACATTTTGGTTTTTCCCCTTAAACCAAGACAGCATTTCACACTGAATCCAGATACACACACCCTTGCAGCAGCTTGACTTTTCTGTCTGCTTCTGCTCTTCCCATTTTTAGTGAAATGTCTTACCTGCTTTCTTAGCATCTGTAGCCACAGCTGTAGCCATGACATTTGTTAGAGATTAGTAAAGCTGGAAATGAACTCATATCAGCTTATGCTGTAGGAAAACTAGGCTGACAGGCTTCATAACTTCTGCCTGACACCTGAATGACTGCTTTGGTTTTTTCCACATAGTGATCAACATAGCAAGACAGCAGCTTTGATGTGTTTGTTCATTTGTGTATTCACCAGTGCAGCCTCTTGTCTCTGTCTCTTCATTTATCTGTTAAGTGTAAGTTCACATTCAGTTGTTTCAGCTCTTTTCCACAAGAATATCTTTTTTCTAAGTCAGCTTTTCAGTGCCAATAAAAATGGGATTTTCATCTTTCACTGAGTTTCTGTATGCTACTGCATTCAAGTAATGAAGAGAATCTGTTCTTTTTGCCCTTGACACTTGTTTTATAAAAGAATACACAAGAATTAACCACAGCCAGCTGTTCTAATGAAAATACAGAGCTTTATTGCCACTGGTAGAGTTATGCCTTGTTTTACAGTCTCATGGCATGCCATAAACGTTTTTGCCCTCTGAACTAATATATTTGAAAACATTTTCCTGCATTCTGATCCTTGCTGTGGAAAGATAATGTTTCCAAGTGTTACCCTCTAAACAGCTAATCACTTGCTCAGCTTCACACACATTAGCTTTCAACCTTTTCTTTCTGACTGATGGAGATAGCTTAAGTCTGGAAGATAAGGTTTTTCTACTGTGATATATATAGGGAAAACAGCTTTTTAAAAATCCAAACCAACTGGGACCTGTAAATGCTTCACCTTATAAAAGTATCAGACTAGAAAGGATAATTTGCCTGAGTGAAAACTTGAGTAACACATTAAATGCACCATAAATATGAAAGTAGTCTCTTGATTTGACATTAATTTGAGATTAGTTAAAAAATAAAAGCAGCTTCTTTGCCATTGGAAACAAAGAATTCAACACTTTCCCTCATCCTCTTGCCAAGCTGCTACTTATTCTTATCTTTTAATTAAACCTGAACTTTAAAATACATGTGTCTAGCATGCCAGTTTATTAAATGCAATATCAGTAAACAACAGTATTCTTGTCAATTAGCTTTCAGTATAGAGGTTTCAGGTTGTTTCTAGCTCTCCTTACAGAATAGACAGAATATTAAGGGTCCCTGCTTTGTTGAAACTCAGGATAAAGTCATTGATTATAAAAAACCAAACGTTAAAGTCCTGTGCTGAAAATGTTTTTAGTTTCCACTAAATCTATTTTCTACTACAAAACAACACCAAACTGCTTTAATTTTATGTTAAATAAGACATTACTCCCAAGAAATGAAAACCAGAATTACAATCTCTTCTTCTTGTCAGTCCCTGATAAGGAACTCCTAACATCTTTATTCAGAAGGGAAAACTTGATCCAATACATTTTCTCTAATTCCCAAATAATTTTTTGATTTTTTTAAATTATTTTTAAAACTTTTTAAGAAATTGAGTCTCACTGGGGATTTGGAGGTAAAACCTTAACTAAAGTGAAGCCAAGTGGGAGTTTTGTTGAAGTCCAGTTTTCATAAGATTCCTCAGATGAGACTGGATGAAATCACAAATCACACCCCTAACTACTATTCAAGCCCACAGTTTTGACCAGTTTAGATATAGTTACTCATTCAGGGAATGGAAGTAAAACCCCATGACTTAGACAACCAAGCCCACAGTACTAGAACACCATTCTAAGCACAAATGCAATTTCTGACTACAGTGACTAGAATCCACATAATTTTAGGAATGTCCCAGCCCAGCAAAGGACTTAATTCTATCCTAAAATAAGAAATGGTGATGGGATCCCTTGATTCTTGAAGTTAAATGTATACTTTTCTAGATTAAGCCTCAAGTACTTATAAATAGAGAAATTACCAAGCACTCAAGATTAGTCTCCAAATTACTGGGCGGTCAAAAAAAGAGAGTTGGTTATCTAAAAAGAATTGAATTGGTGTCAAAGCACCTCTATGCCCAATAGAAAAAAAAAAGCATATATTCAGAACTATGGTGATCTAAAATACTTCTACCACCTTGAAAATATCACAGCCACCTTTTTCTTCAAATATAGATGATGACTGTGCTTTCATTTTTGTTCAATGCAGTTTACATTGCAGTTTTGTGCACATTAATAATGCAGCATGGTTGTAATGTTATAATGACTTATAACCTAGAATAAACATAGCATATCGATCTAATAAAAAATGATGTGGTAAGCAATGATGCTAAAACAAGCACCTAAGAAAGAATTCATGATGGAAGATAGTGCGACTGTTTCCAGTAACTCTGTGCAAACATTATGAAGGTGGTTAATTGGCAAAATGAATTGGAATTAATTATACATGAATCCTGTGGCAAGTACAGCAGCACTCAACTCATTAAGAAATCATAGTTTGGAACACAGAGTGCCATCATCACTGCATTACAGACTGAATGTGCTTATGGCCACTTTTCAGAGGATTGCAAGGTCCATAGCTAGCTTTATAGAGTACAAAGTCATTAGGAGAAATACCTGGGATTTCTGAATCACTGGTGATTTTTTCAAGAATCCTTGGGAACCTGTCAATTCCCTGACAGGTGAGTGATGACAATATGCGATCTTTCAATAAAGAAAAGGGATAAGACTCTCAAAATGAGGCCCATAGGAAAATGTAGAAACAAATAACTAATCAATCTCCATTTAAAAAAATAGGACATAATAAAATGATAAAAAGTGCCATTATAGCTTTTTCAAAAAAACCGATTCTGTCAAACCAATTTAATTTCCTTCCTTGACAAGACAACTAGCACAATATCTAGGACAGAAAAAAAATGAAGGCAAGAAATCTGTACTTTGAAATTACTTTTTTGACAATGTTTAATGTGACATTCTCACAAGCAAGGTAAAGAAATGTGGTCTAGTTTTAATCACTGCAAAGAAGATGCACAAC